>NW_004624807.1:8417097-8493088 GCF_000247695.1 Heterocephalus glaber
TTAAGTCTAGAAGTCTTTTGGCAGAGTTTTTTGGGTCTTCTTTGTGAAGTATCATATCGTCAGCAAATAATGACAGTTTAACTTCTTCCTTTCCTATCTTTATTCCTTTTATTTCTTTCTCTTTTCTAATTCCTGTGACCAATGTTTCCAGAACTATATTGAACAGAGGTTCTTTAATCTTTTCTGTACATTTGAATTTTTTCAGTCAAGATGATACAAAAATAATTTAAGTATTGAAAAAGGAAGCTTTATTATATTCTATCGTGTAAACTTTATTATATTCTATCATGTGGACATTTACCTGTTCCTCAGTTCCCTCTGAAATAAAATGGGAACTACACACTGAAGAAATAAATGAATCAACAAATGAATGAAAATATGAAAATCAGTTTAATAATACTATGCCTATCTACCATATGCTTTAAGTTGTGTATTCTTGAACACTTTATAAATATTAAGTCTAGCAGTATCTTGTATACTATATAACAATGTGCATAAAAATAATATATACTTTATATAACTTTTTCCTGTATTCATGTATTTATTTACAGTTGTCATAGAACTTATATCTCATAATTACTTCCTAACTTATCAACATAAAACCTTTCCTTACTCCAGTTCAACTTGTTCCTGATAATTAAAATTACCCACGAGTTCACAGATAGAATTTTCCCTAAAGTATAAAAGAGAAATCAGATAGGAAAGAACACTTAGCTGTAAGCTTAACTCTCTTTGCAATCCTCATGCACCAGTTTAATATTATGTGTTTTGTTTGTTTTGTTTTGTTTTGTCTGGGTACCGAGGATCGAACTCAAGACCTTGCACTTGTGAGGCAGGTGGTGTGGCAACACTGAGCTAAATCCCTGGCCCAAGTTTAATATTATGTTCACGGACTTATATATACTAGTTTATCTTCATATTTTACTGACATACCTGTCTTCTAGTAAGGATTTTTTAAACCAGGATAAAAATTTCAGTGACCCATGTTACATTTCTTTTGTTAGTACTGTACAGTAATTCTTTTTTGCAATCAGAAACAATAAATACCTGGTCAAATTTGTATAAATAAGCCAAAATTCACCAAATCCAAATTCAATTCTAACTTTCCTAAGAGGTATGAGCTTAAATTTCAACAAGAAGAATTCAATTTCAACACTAGAAAGTTGTAGGAAGCAGAAAATACTTCCTTACAATGCCCATTGTATTTGCTTTGTTTCTTCCATTTTTTTTTTCTTGGGGTGGTAAGAGTGCAAAACCTCCTTTGGAGACTTTACAGGAAAGTGTAAATAGTTAAGTTCCTTGGATAATTTAATTACATACCTTACTGGAAGAAAAGAAATGTTTCTTTCAGCTGCAAGTACTAAAAGTAGTAATCATTATTATAATCTAATTTAACTGGGTCAGCCAAAAATTTATATCACATCATTCTATCTACACTAATTTGAAATTTTCTTCAAAATTAAAATTATATAGCATTTTATGACGGCACACATCTGTAATCCCAGCACTCTGGGAGACTAAGGCAGGAGAATTTCAAGTTTTGAGCAACTTATGACTTAGTGGGAACTTGTCTCAAAATAAAAAATTTGGAAAAGGTCTGGGGATGTAGCTAAAGGCTAAGGCTCTGGGTTCAATCTATGGTATTAAAAAAAATTAAAATCATGTAAGTTTTTTTTCTAAAATATCTTCCCCAACCAGGTCTCTTCAAGAATAATTGAAAAGATAATATTATCTTCAAGAATTATATGATGACTGTGCAAGCGCAAGGACCGGAGTTCGATCCCCGGTACCAAAAAAAAAAAAAAAAAAACGAATTATATGATCATCTTATTAAGCAAGTAGGATAGTAAATACTCTAAAGAAAATATTCTTACACACAAGTTAGTAAATCCTGACAAATAATCCCATTTACAAATGTTTTTGTACTTTGAAATGTACTGAGCCATTTTATAAAGTGAGGAATGTTTACAAAATAATAATTCACCATAAACACACTTTAAAAATGAATTATAATAGAATACTTCATTTAAAAAAGTAACACCTGTACATAGTCAATAAAAATCTTTCATTCTGGCCTCTATTCTCATCAGTTGACATACCGCCCTCTGGTGGACAAATAAAAATTGCATCCTTACCATGGGCCCTTTTCTCTTTCTCCTTTTCCTCTTTTCTCTCTTGTTCTTTCCTCCTCCTCCACTCTCCTTTTACTCTTTCTCTGTTTTCCCTTCCATACTGTAGATAGTTGCTAGCTTCATGCCTTTATTCCTTTCCACCACGCAATATAATTTGTGCTTTTTCTAAGAGACATTTAAAACAATTATTTTTCAGAGAACCGCCCAGGAAAATAATCAATTTCAGTTCTGAGAACATCCGTAATTGAGAGACAATTGCTGTTGGGGTTGAAAAAAAATAAGACACTAGTGAGATGAAATATCAGAAATCAGTAATAAAATAAGCAATTAAAAATTATGACAGAAAACATTTCACTGCAATGAGTAAATGCTAATAAGTGTAAAATCCCAACAACTGGAAATTAGTAACAGGACTTGGTATGGCTACTCATTTTATAATAATTATCATAATAACTCATCAGCTATTTTAGTTGGTTCAATCCTACATTTAAAGTGAGGAATCTCAAGGTAGAATTACAGACAGTCTTAGTGAGTGGGTGGGCCTTTTGTGGAGAGAAAATATAGCATACAGTGATCACGGGAAACAAATTACTGCTTAATATTAATTTGATCTGAAGGTAGACATTATTATAATCATGTTGGTTTACAGGTTTAGGACGAGACTGATCATTGTACCTTTGTCACCACTGTTAGGAAGCTAAACAATGAGCTCAAAGAAATGAGAGGTGAGGGTTGACTTTGTCCCATCCACAGGATTGTCATTGGCCAAATTCCAGCCATGTCCTCTGGATTCTCAGGTCTGAGCTATTCTTCATCTCCAAGGAACATTCACCTCGAGAAGTCTAGGTTGGCTTCCCTGTAAACAGGTACTTCCAGTTAAGAAAGTACCACACTTCTAGAGTTGGAAGACAGTGTAGAAGTCATCTATTCCAAGGCTAAGGATGTGGCTCAGTGGTAGAATGCACATTTAATATGTCTGATCCTGGTTCAATCTCGAGCACCAGGCCAAAAGGAAAAAAAAAAGTCACCTAGTCTAATCTCTCACCAAATACAAGGATCCCCTTTGCCCTCTCCCTAATAATTACTGCCCAACTTCCACCTGAACACATCCAGTAACAAGGAATTCATTCCATCTGCTTTGTCCTTCCGAGTTCTAATATACATAGAATGCTTTTTTTGTGCTAATTTTTAACTTTAACTTTAATCCATTGACCTTAGATGTGTTTTTCTGAAGTACTTAAGTCCTCCGTGTGAAAATTATTTTAAATAAAAGACAGCTAACAACTATCCGGCCCCAGAATATTTCGTTGTTCCTGCTCTTCCCTGGGCTCTGACAAACAGGGCCGGCACAATAACTCAGGTCGCAGCAGATCGCGCAGCCCGGGACCACCCAGGTCGCGCCAGGCCGTAGTCCGGGACAGCGCTTGAGCGAATCTGAAGCGAGAAGCCCAGAGCAGGGACTTCTACGGCAGCACCCAGAGCGCGCGCTCCAAATTGGACGCGACGTGAGCGGAAGCAGACGCGGAGCCCTGGCCAATAGGTGAGAGCGCTCCTCTCCCGGGGATTGCAGCGGACCAATCGCAATCCTGGCGAGTCAGGAGGCGGAGCCACGCCAACCGTCCGTTCTCCCGCCACTTGATACGCAGTCGCTATTGTGAGGTGAAGTCGAGCAGGTGAGATTTTTTTTCCTGTTTCCCACCTGCGAAAACGTTCCTCGGAGGTGACAGTGGGTCTTGGGGGAAGACCTCCTGTTTCTGCCTAATATGGGCGGAGGTTCGCGCTGTGCCTTGGTACTGAGTCTGTGGGGAACTCTCTCCAGCCAAGCAGGGAGAGATCCGCTGAGTAGAGAAGGCACAGCTGCCCTTCACTCGCTGCGGGGTATGCCCAGGTTATTTCACCTCAACTCACGTCTTGCTCATTAGCTGTTAATTTAGTAAACTTACTACAGGTTTGGATACAAAATGGGTTTTTGTTTTGTTGTGTCTTGAGACTAGGTCTCGCCAAGTTGCCCCAGCTGGGCTTGCATTCCTCCTGCCTCAGCCTCCCAGAGTGCTGGGCTTACAGGCTTGTGCTCCCCACGCCTGGCTACAAAACACTTTTTTAAAACTTGAGTCCTGGCCGGGAATTTAACTCAGTGGTTCCGCCGCCTGCCTCGAAAGCGCAAGGTCCTGAGTTTGATCCCCGGTACCAAAAAAAAAAAAAGATAGGTGGATCAGAACTTATAATGATTATAAATTACAACTGTCCAACTGTGGTTTTTACAAATAATTGGCCTCTGTTTAGTTGAAGTGTTTGTGAGTAGGCCAGCATAAATTAGTACATCCAAGTACCATGGAATCTGGGTTTATTGCTGAGAACTAGATCCCAAAATGTGATGACCATGCCTAGGTTATGGATCCATGTGAAGTCATGCTTTTAAAAGGTGACTTTTTGTTTTGGTACCGGGGATCGAACTCGGGACCTTGTGCCTGCGAGGCAGGGAGCGGAACCACTGAGCTAAATCCCCGGCCCTAAAAGGTGATTTATTCATAATACCTCCATCTGATCTCTCACCATTTACTCAAAAACATTAAGCCAGGTACCTCTCACCTACTCAAAAACAAACTTTCCTGCAAAGATCTGTCTGGTGTGAGGAGACAAGTTATTAATTATGTGTTTGTGCGTATAGTAACATGGATCTTTTGACTTTTTTTTTTCCCTGGTACTGGAGATTGCACCCCAGAGCCTTATGTCCGCAGCCTTTTTAAAATTTTGAGACAAGGTCTCGCTAAGGGTAAGTTGCTCAGCTAGGCAATCGTCCCACCTCAGTCTTCCAGAGTGCAGGTTTACAGGTGTGTGCCACCACTCCTGCAATCTTTGACATTTAATAGAACTCCATCTGAGATCTTTTGGATTTCAAAATTTGTTATAGTAATTTACTTTTCCTCAAAATGAAATACAAGTTAGAAATGTAAGTAACTCATTCACATCCTTAGTGTTGTTCTGATTGCAAGGTTTGAAGTGATTTATATAGTTGTTAAATTAAAACTTACCGTTTTTACTAAAGCGTTTTTCTCAAAAAATTATTCATGAGTAGTTTTTGTATTGATGGGAGTACTCATGTCACTTTTCTGTATATCTGTATAAAGTATATGTAGTTTTATTCTCAGATCTAAGCATTCAAAAAATTCAGTGTTTCAATATTTAGTTTATCCTAAGCGTCAATTTTTTTTGCTTAAAAATCCTCATTTTCTTACTGTTCACTTGCTGCACATTTCCATCTCTGTATTGATTAGCTTTTTACTCATAAATTTTTAGTGCATTTATTGAGATAAAATTGACATACAATAAGCTACATAAATTTAGGGTTCATAATTTGATAGGTTTTAACTTAGATCTGCCTTTGTGAAAACATTGCCACAATCGAGATAGTGAACAAGTGTATTTATTACCTCCAAAAGTTTTGTGACTTGTTGAGGACCTTGAATTGCCAAGTTTATAGTTCTCATCAATTTTGTGACCTCCTTGACTATTTATTCTTTTTTAATGGTATATATCATATGATCATTTTCAATCCTCTTCCCCATGTCCAAATCATTCTTTATCAACCCCCATCCTTTTTTGGGACTTTATTTACATGTGAATTTTTTGTAGTACTGGGGATTGAACTCAGGGTCTAGCACCTTCACACTGAGCTACATCCCTAGACCTTTTTTTATTTTGAGGCAGGGTCCTGGTAAGTCTCTAAATTGCCCAATCTAGGCTCAAATTTATGATCTGCCTTCCTCAAACTCCCAGAATGCTGGTACTACAGGTGTGCACCATCACACTCAGCTTCTTTTCTTTCTTTTTTTTTGATACAGGGAATTGAATTCAGGACCTTGAGCTTGCCAGGTAGGTGCTGCACTACTGAGCCACATGCCTAGTCCATTCTTTTCAATTTTTAACAGTTGCTTTTCTCTGTTTTAAATTGCATATATGTGTGTCTTAAGATTATATATTTTTAATCACATACATGGTATTTTTCATGTCTCGAAGTTTAATTTGGATCATTGCTGTTTGTTTTGAGACGGAGTCTTTCTGTTTTGTCCAAGCTGGCCTGGCATTCATGATCCTTCTGCCCAAGCCTCCAAGTAGATGGCATTACATGTGTGCCACACACCCAGATTTAGTTTGGGGCCCTTTTTTCTGTCTTCCATATTTCTCCTGAGCATGTTCAGTCTCTATTTCTTGAACATAAGGAATATATTTATATAGCTGTTTCAATATCCTTATTCTTACCATTATTCCCCTATATGTAATATGTCCATTTTCTTCAGACTGCTTTTAAAACTTTGTGTGTGTGTGATGCACCCTTACCATTTTGTCTAGGCTGATCTGGAATCCTGGGCTAAATGACCCTCCCACCTACCTCACTCTCCTTAGTACATAGTGTGGACTATGTACTCACCACCAAATCCAGCTAGGACTTTCTTCTTTTTCTTTGCTTTTCAAAACTTTAGTTAATATGTATTTAATTATATGTATATACTTGATGTATATTTTATTTTTAAAAGATCACAAAGCTGATTTACATATACTCATCAGTTCCAGAAAAGCACAGTAAGTTTCTGTCCGATCCTAATCTGTGTGTACCCTTTACTTGATCATAAGAAAACCAAAATTTTGGGCCGGGGAATTAGCTCAGTGGTTCCACCATCTGTCTCGCGAGCACAAAGTCCCGAGTTCGATTCCTGGTACCAAAAAAAAAGAAAACCAAAATTTTAAAAGTTAAAAAAGTTAAAGCTATTACTTTTTCAGAAGTGTAAAAATGCTTTCCAAAAAACCTTCATAAGGGAAATTAGAAAATATTGAAAATGGAAGATATTCTACATATCAGGATTTGAGGGGCCGGGGATTTAGCTCAGTGGTGCTGCTGCCTGCCTCACAAGCGCAAAGTCCTGAGTTCGATCCCCAGTACTAGGAAAAAAAAAGATTTGGAGACGGAGTGGTAATTAGAAGGCAGTGTACATGGTCTTACATGTTTATAGTTGAGAAGTCAAAATATGAGAAATTTAAATATAACCTAAATTTGGAAAGGAAAAACTAAGAAAGTAGAAGGATAGAAATAATAAAGATAGGGGCAGAAATCATTGAAATAGAAAATAAATTTTGAATAGAGAGACACTGTTTTAAAATGTTTCATAATACATGGCAAGATTGAGCAAGGGGAAAAAGATGGCCCAGAGGAACATTGTTAGAAATGAAATTGGAAGGGCATCATGGCTCTTGGGAAGGAGGGTTTAAGTTTGAGGCCATCCTGGGCTACATAACAAACAAAAGGATGCACATGTATATGGAAGTTTAATTTATGGTAATATCAAAGAAAGGATGGACTTTTTCAGTAATTGATACTGGGGCAGTTATTCGTTTTGGAACAGATTTTAAATTGGACTCTTCACTTCCTTCGCTGTACACAAAAATCAGTTCCTTATTGGATTGAAGATTTAAGTATGAAAAGCAAAGTTATTAAAAAATATTACCATTGTGTAGGAAAATATCTTTAAATTTAGAGCATGGAAAAATTTTAATATAATATAAATTATTATACTTATCAAATGGCATGAATAAAAATGGAAAGATAAGCCACAAAAGGCAATATTTGTAATACATATCAAAGTAGTGATATCCTTTGGGTACCTGCTAGAGGGAAAGCTAGAGTGAAGGGTATTGAGTAGCTGTGTGTGGGTTTTATTTTATTTATTTTGTTTTTGTTTTCGGGGTTTTTTTTTGGTACTGGGGATCGAACTCGGGACCTTGCACTTTCAAGGCAGGCACTGGAACCACTGAGCTAAATCCCTGGCCCCTGGGGTTTATTTTAGATGAGAGAGACTTTGAGCATATTTGAATGCTAATGGCAAAGAGGCAAAGATTGGAAATACTAGAGAAAGATGGACTAGTTAAAAGAGTAGGTTCCCGGAATTGGAAAGATATGGAATCCCACAACACATGAGAAAACTTCAGACATTTAAGCATTAGCTTATACATATCTCAGAATATGGCCCATCTCTCAGTCATTCTTGCTCTTGCAACGCATATGTAGACTTCCTAACATGGTTAATTATGTCAAGTCCCTTACCATGCCAGGCTTGCTGAGGATACATTGGTGAGCAAAATCAGACCCAGGTCCTGACCTCGTGAGTTTATAATTTGTCAGTGGGCTGTAGTTTTGTTTTATTTTTTTGGTGCTAGGGATCAATGCACAGGGGCTTGGACAGGCTAAACTTTGGGGGGGGGGGCGTCCAGGGATCAAACTGAGCATGCTAAATTTTTTAAATCTTTTTTTTTCCTTTTTTTTGAGATAGGGTTTCCCTGTGTAGTCCAGGCTGACCTTGAACTTGGGGTCCTCCTACCTTACCCTCCCCGGTGCTAGGATTACAGGTGCACCACACCCAGCTATAATTCTTTTTTTCAAAAATTTACTTTCTTGAGTAGATAAAAAGTTCACAAGATGGAAACAGAAAAAGCTCAAGACTCCCTTGTCAGAATAGAGATTAGTAAGAGGAGTTGTCCTTCGCTACATTGAAGCTACGTGCTGAAAACCCAGTCACTTTGGCCATTTCATGGTTCCCTCTTTTCTGCCCTAGTGCATGTCAACTAGCCCTTGGCGTGGAGTGATAACTTGTATGGGTTCCCCCTTACTTGGGCATCATGCAGAGAATTTCACGTCTGAAAAAAGAGCTGCAGATGTTAGCCACAGAACCACCTCCAGGCATTACATGCTGGCATGAAAAGGACCGGATAGATGACCTGCGAGCTCGTGAGTATCATGTCATGACTAGATGAGAGTCATGATCCTATTGAAGGTTGTGCTGAAATTCAGACATTTGTATATTCGTCTAAAGTAGGGAACAGATGTAAGGTCAAAGTGCTCTACCATCTTTTTCCCTAATTTGTTTGCATTCATAAAAGGTTTACTTGACATTTCCTGCTTTTTTGACTTTTTATTTTACTTTTGCTGACTTATAATCAAGATTGGGCATCAGCTCTGCAGTACTGTTTATACCAAATGACCATCTGAAATATCCATGAAGTCAGGTGGAAGCATAACAGTCCAAACAAATCTATAAATTGTATTTGGCCTTTGCAACTTCTGTTTTATTAGACTTTCAAGAAATTTTTTATTTATTTTGGTTTTTGAGACAAGGTCTCACTATGTAGCCCAGACTGGCCTTGAGCTCATGATCCTCTTGCTTCAACCTCCCAAGTGCTACAAGGATAGGCATGTGCCACCACACCCAGGACAACTCCTATTTTACATCTTTTGTATGTTCTCTGACAGCATCAACCTTTAGGATATATCAGCATCACGGTATATTGCATAAAGACTTATTAAACCCCTGAGAGAATTATTGTCATAGACCTAGTTTCTCTGTTAGAGTAATAGAACTTATTTATTTTTTTGTTTGTTTGTTTTTGTTGTTGTTTTTTTGGTATGGGGATCGAACTCGGGTCCTTGCACTTGCGTAGCAGGTGGCGAAACCACTGAGCTAAATCCCCGGCCCAGAAATAGAACTTATTAATTCACATCATCTGATTCCCTTTTAACTTTTTCTTCCTTTCATTTTTTTTTCTTTTAAGAAATATTAGGTGGAGCCAACACACCTTATGAGAAAGGTGTTTTCAAGCTTGAAGTTATCATTCCTGAGAGGTTAGTGTGAATTAGATTCTTGAACTACATGGAAAAGCCTAGTAATCAGACAGAACAGTGTGGTCCATGGAGGATTAAATGTAGGGGTTAAAGGATCTGGGTATTAATCCTATTTCTTACCATGATTTAATTTGGCAAGTTATTTTCTCTCTGGAGTTCAATTTTCCTCTTTAAAGTAATGGGCTACATCACAATTCAGCTTTTCTTTCCCCCCTTAAATTGTGGCAACATATATATATATAAAACAATTATCCATTTTAGCCTTTTGTTTTTTTCTAAGAGAGAGGATCTCACTATGTAGTCCATGCTGGCTGGCCTCAAAGTTACAATCCTGCCTCAGCCTCCTAAGTACTAAGATTACAGGCATCCCCCATGTCTGCATATTAGCCACTTTAAAGTGTTCATTTCACATTGTTGTGCAACCATCACTTCATCTATCTCTAGAACTTTTTCATCTTCTCAAACTATAACTTCATAACCAATAAATAATAACTCCCCATTCTCTTCTACTCCCATGCCCTGGCGACCGCCATTCTGTTTTCCATCTCAATCTTAAAGCCCCTCAAGTATTCTCTAAGGCTCTAATCATTAAGTTGTAATTTTGTGCAGAAAGAGCAAGGGATGAAATGAATGACTAACTGTTGAAACATCTATTTACCCGGTCAGATCCTGGCCAGACTTGTTAAAGTCCTGAGAGATTAGCTTAATAGTCTTGTCTTGTATCAGTCTAAAAATAGACTTAGAACTTCCCAAAGTTTGTGTCTCACTAAGAAATAGCCACATATAATGCATAAATCTTAATTGGATCCTGTTTTGAGAAATCCAGCTATAAAAATTGAGATAATTAAATCAGAATAGTAAATTATACTGGGAAATTATTTTTAAGTTTTTTCAAAGATGTAATGGTATTACAATTATATAGGAAACTGTCCTTGTTCTTACAAGATAAATGCTAATTTTAGAAAGTGAAGTGGCTTGAATCCAGTCAGTAGTATATGAGTGTTTTCATACTATATTTCAACTTTTCTGATCATTTGTAAATTTTCATGATAAAAATTTGGGAAGAAAGGACATTTGCCTCCCAAATACTTTCTTCCTGATGGTTTTCTAAGATGTATAAATTAGTGATCAGGAAACTATTAAAATGTATGAAGAAACAATATTAAAGTAATAATGTCTTGTTGTTTTATACATCCACAGGTACCCATTTGAACCTCCACAGATCCGATTTCTGACTCCAATCTATCATCCAAACATTGATTCTGCTGGAAGGATTTGTCTAGATGTTCTCAAATTGCCACCAAAAGTGAGTGGTGGATCAAGGATGGATTTTGGCATTGTTTTCTTCATCTATACAATTCGAATTACAGTCTTGCATTCTTATTCTGTGTGTAGGGTGCCTGGAGACCAGCCCTCAACATCGCAGCCGTGTTGACCTCTATTCAGCTGCTCATGGCAGAACCCAACCCCGATGACCCCCTGATGGCTGACATTGTAAGTATCCCCCTTTCCATTGCAGCACGCAGGCCACTTTCTCTGTGCCTCTAACGCTGCATGCGTGAGGATAGGGGCATCAGCTGAGCTTAGCACTGCACATCATCTTTTCCCCATTAATTCTTTTCTTTGATTTCATCTCAGTCCTCAGAATTTAAATATAATAAGCCAGTCTTCCTCAAGAATGCCAGGCAGTGGACAGAGAAGCATGCAAGACAAAAACAGAAGGTATGATATTTGCTATTATCAGTCCCTTAAATGTATGTGTATCTCCGGTATATATGTATAAATAATGCTTATTAGATTTGCCAGATTTGTGCTATATGCTTGAATGGCTAGTATGATCTTTCTCATATTGCAACTATCTAATAATTAATTCAGCAAAATAGCCTAGTAGTTCAGCCAACAGTAAATTTTTCCTAACAGTTGTCATCTGTTGACAACACTAGAGGGCAGGCAGCATCTGGTTAATATTTTTCGTATTCTTGGGGGTAGGAGGGATAGAGGAAAGATGCTTCAGATTCTTTTTTCCTAAATTGTCTTATTTAACAGTGAGAAGGAGCTGTATTTATAGGGACTAGTTGCAGAAATAGGAAGGGATTATTGGTACAAGGGGAAAATTTATATTTCTCATGAACCATTCATGGAAGGAGGGAGAAAGAAAACTTCCCCAGTTTAAGTAGCTAGTTTCCTTATTTAACAAAAAACAAATTGCAAGAACATGGAAATTAGTCTGACTGTTTCTTGCTGAGTTATAGCATTCTTCAGATTGAGTTAAGTAGCAGTTATGTGTTGCTTGTAAAAAGAAGTAATTGAAGCAGACAAAAAATGACGATGCTTTAGGAGGAAATATATGTACAGTGCAATATATAAACCTTGTAACAAAGTATCTGGAAAGAAAATTTTAGAGCTTCATTTTTTTTCCACTGGCATTTGCATAAACCCTGTTGTATTTCACCCTATCTTTTCTTTTTAGGCTGATGAGGAAGAAGTGCTTGATAATTTACCAGAGGCCAGTAACTGAAATAGACAACTCAACACAAAAAAGGAAGGCTGGGCAGCTAGGAGGCGTAGAAAAGAAATTTTGCCCTGATGTTCAAGGAGTTTGTTCTGATCCATCTTAGTTAATTCATTCTTTACAAGGTCGTCTAATTTGCTTACCTTTCTTGAATGTTTTTCTTTGTTTTCGGTGACATTATAATTGTTGTATCCTATAAAGGACTCTGTATATTTATGTATTCTGCTCTACAGTGAGTCTGAGTGTAGTTTGTTTTATTTACTTGGTACATATGTATTTTGAAACCTTTTAAACCTGAAGAGTAAATAATCATTTAATGATGAGTATGTGTTTATCCTAGATGTGTGTCTGGGACTGAACTGGCCAGAGTGCTATATACTCAGCTTGATAAAATATTTGAGATTGTTGTCCTTTATTTTACCAACTTACCACCATCACTAGAGACACTGAATATTTGACATAGGTGTAAAATAGCTGTTAGAAATAATTCAGTTACCCCTGGGCTTTCAGGGAATCCAGCTTTTTAGAAGCCTTAAAACACTAGAAGCCAATGCACCTTTTCTGTATTTAATTTTTTTTGGAACTTTCACTTTTTGTGATTTGCATAGCTGGTCAAAATTACTGTGGTGTAACTTTCATTTGCAGCAAATACTATACACCTACTATGTGCCATGTGTCACTGTTTGACAATGTATTGGTGGGAAAGATCAGACAAGCAATTAACCAAGCAATCATACAAATTTAAATACAGATTATTATAATCCCTTTGACTCCCTAGCATCACTTCATGGCAAGTGTTACTCTGAACACTTGGGTGCCAAATTTGAATCCCTTACCTGTGATTTTATAATGTATTTGTCTTTTTGTGTATGTGTGGTGCTGGGGGTTCTAACCCAGGGCCTCATGCTTGCTAGGTAAGTGTTCTATCACTTAGCTACACCCCAGTGCTATTCTATAAATGACAGGTACTCCAAATTTGAATGGAAATCAGTTGAAATAGGAAGAGATTATCCATATTAAATGAAAGACTTTTTGAGGGATATAGGTATTAAGTCTGTCCAGGCAGAGAAATAAAGACTATAATGTCTCTTTTCATAACCCAGTATACCAGTGATGATTTTTTTTTTTTTTTTTGAGACAGGGTCTCACTGTGTAGTACAGGCTGGCCTTAACCCATGGCGATCCTCCTGCCTCAGCCTCCCGAGTGCTGGGATTACAGGCCTGCACCACCACACCTGGCTGTGGTGATGATTTTATACCTAGGCTAGATACCATGCATGTAAAATGCATCTCTGAGTAGTCAATTTCTGTTCATTTGCCTGTATAGGATACCCTGTGCCCTTTGCCCAGCAGCAGTCTGCCATATAACATGTGGTATTGAACTCATGCAAAGAAGATTAGAAATGTGAATTCCTGTAATTCATTGATAGGTGATGGCATAAACTAACAATATTGGTTTCTAATTTTTACAGAATTTCATTTTTTCAGTGCTGAGGTTGAACCCAGGGCCTTGCACATATTGGGCAAGCACTGTACCACTGAACCATGTTTCCTAGCCCTTATATAATTCTTGAACTCACTTCAGTTACTGTTCTCTTTTAAAGGTCCAGAAATTAATTTTATTCCAGCTTCTGTACTTGTTAAATCAGATTTGGGGTTCCTAGATACCGTTAATATATTAATTAGGAAGTTTTCAGTTGTGAATGAAATCCAACTCAGACTTCAATAATAGAGTCCTTTTCTTTCTACATAGAAAGGGGAGAGCAAACATCTGGATGGGTGGACTCAGAGGCTTAACAATATCATCAAGATCTTGTCTCTTTCCATCTGCAATCCATACTAATAGCTTTCTCTTAGGCTGTTTGCTCCTCAAGTTTCTCTCCCTCCTGGGTGACTACCAGCAGCTACCACACTTTTTTTTCTTGTGGGGGTAGGAGTAGAGACAGTCTCAAAATATTGTCCAGGTTGGCCTTGAACTCACTGTGTAGCCAAGGATGGCCTTGGACTCACGATTCTCCTGCCTCAGCCTCCCAGATGCTGGGATTATAGGCATGTGCCACCACATCCTGTTTGTAATTTCTTATTCACATCCAGCAGGCCAGAGAGCTCAACTTTCCACAGACAAAAGTGTCTGTGATTGGCCCACCCTGAAAGCAATCACTGTGGCCAGGGAAATGGCAAGTGCTGATTGGTCTGGGGTAAACCCAGATGTGAAATGAGAGACCCAAGGAACAGTTGTAGGAAAAAGTGCCTCCTATAGGACACTAATCTATCACCTAGGTCTACTCAACTCTACCCACCTCCACTTCTAACACTAGTTCAAGTTGCCATTGTCTCATGTGCACTGCAGCCAGTCTTCTGTCTAGTTTAACACCATCCTTGAGCCTCGACAGGTCCAGGCTCTTTATAGCAGCAAGAATAATCTTGGGGTTTTTTTGTTCGTTTGTTTTTTGTTTTTTAGTACCAGGGATCGAACTTGGGTCATTGCGCTTGTGCAGCAGGTGGAGAAACCACTGAGCTAAATCCCCGGCCCAAGAATAATCTTGACAGTATAAGTCAGACTTGCTTCTCTCCTCAGGAGACTCCAAGTGGCCTTTTGCATTTAAACCAAAAATCTAGTCTACTTTACTCGCCCCAAAACCCTGCACAATCTGGCCCCTACTTGCTTTATTCTCATCACACCCCTGCTGTACACCGCACTGCAGCCACACTGGCCACTTTCAGTCTTGAACACGCCTCACTTCTGCTTCAGGGTTTTCACATAGGCCATTTCCTCTGTCTCCTTCACCCACCCACCCACCCCTCCATGCCAGTCTCCACTCAAAGGTAGCCACCCCCAAAAGTTCTTTTCCCATCTGAAGGAGCCCTGGAACTTCAGGTACTCTCTAGCCCATTAATTTGATTACCTGATGAATTACCCTGACTAATTTCCCTCAAAACACTTGGGCTTATCTGAAAATGGTTGGTTTGTCTACTGTCTGACTACAGGTACTAGGGATATAGTGGTTACAAAGTTTTCTCTCTAATCAAAAAATACCAGAGTTGAAATCTAATAGAACATCCACCCATTTCCCCGCTTTAACAAGTACAGAGGACTTGGGCTAAAAATAGAAGTGACATGCCCAAGGATTAGAAAAGCCCAGGTCCCCCTTCCCAGCCCAGGGAAAGGTGGGACAGGGCTAAAAGCATGGAGTCAAGAAGACCCGATTGCAGGCCTGGTGGTGCTGCTTACCGATTGTGTGTATGACCATAGTGCTCTGCTCTTCCTACTTTTTGGTTTTCACTTTTGTAAAATGGGAAAGATGATGGTGCTTCACTCATGAGACTGTCGTGAGGATTGAATGACATGACTCGTGTCAAACATCCCATACAAGGCCTGGCATAGTGCTGACATTTGTTGGGTACTCAGTAGGGGCCTGGGGGATGGAGATAGTGATCCAACCACAGGTGGGCCCCGGGAGCTGCTCTGCCCACTGCTTGCTTGCCAATCTGCCCTCTTCTAGGGCAAGCAAGCTGAGCAAAGTTTTGCAACTCCAAACCCCTAATTAAAGAAGAGAGATGACATCCATGACTGATCATATAAACATTGCAGATTCCAAGTTCCCCTCTTCTACTGCTCCCAACCCCCCTCTTCACCTCTCCCCCCCAAGCTATCTAAATAAGAACAGATTTTACCACCCACCTTGTGGGCAGACTCTTAAGCTGAGGCTGGGGCTAGCTATTTATCCTTTGGCTGCTGCAGGAATTCTACACATACAAATAAAGCTCCTTTTCTAGCCAAGTGTGTATTTTTCCATCAGCATGTGCCCTCCACCCCCTGCCCAGGTTGTCTTGTTTAGGTTGGGGAACCCTGAGGGAGGAGAGGGCAGGGAGTCGTATAGGCCTGTGGTTTCAGAACCTGCTCCCCAGGATGGATGGCTGCAGGGCAGCTTGTAGTTCTGGACTGCACAGGGTTGCCAGTGAAGCCTGGGCCAACAGACCCAGACATGCTATGCCCAGAAACACATTCCACTTTCTCCCTGCTTCCTGGCAAGTCACCCCTGCCTCCTGCCATGGCACCCAGACAGTGTCCATCCCTCTCTCCAACTCTTAGTTTATATCAGGGATGACAGGTTATCCAGTGTCTCTCATCCCACCCTCCCATCCAGCCCTGCTCCAGGTTTTCTTCCCTTCATGTGCTTTTTTCCCCTTGCTTTCTTTTCCCTGGATACCATATCCCACTAGACTGTTTCCTTTTTTGTATTGCTTTCTTCCTCTAACTAGGACCCCAAAACTACTTCAGAAAAGGGGATACTTTGCCAGTTTCCTCAAACCTTATTGCTAGGCACCAAGCTGAGCTCTTTACTTGGAAACTCCAGTGACCTTCCGAGTTAAGGCTGTAATATTACCATTTTACTGATGGTTAAACAGACTCAAGAGAAATAAAACCTAAGGACAGCTGGCTGTGAATGACAAATCTGGGATTCAAACCGAGGCCTATCTTACTCCTGAATCACATTTATCAATTGTATAGATTCTGTCCTAATATCTATTTAATTTTTTGTTTGTTTTGTTTTTGTTTTGTTTACGGTACCAGGGCTCGAACTCATGACCTTGCATTTGCAAGGCAGCCTCGGTGCCACTGAGCTAAATCCCCAGCTCTGTCCTAATATTTATACATCTGTCTCCCCAGTTCTCCCCAGAGTAGAAAAGTTCCTCTTTTGGTTGCCTCCTCTATAAAATGAGGCTGTGGCTTGGATGCTCTCAGTCTTCTTCCAACTGGCTGACACTTGGCAGTTCCACAATTCTAAAGCAACCTGCAAAATCCAAGTGCCAGGGTCTGTTTATTCCATTTCTTACCTTCCCTTTCCATTCTCCCCCACCTTCAGCACTTTCTGGCCATAGGTTGCCCCTGAGGCCTGGTTGCCGTCCCATCCAGTCCTCCCATCTACACCTGAGCCTGTTCTGACACTCCTGCCAATCTTGCCCATCAAAGTTCCCAATCAGTAGCCGCCCTCTTCCACCCTAACAGTTGATAAGAGGACAATGGATTTACTCCTGCTCCTCCCTGGTAGGGGGTGACAGAGAAGGTCTTGTGAAAGAAGGCTTCTTTTCCATGCAAGGGACAGAAATCTTAACACTCATTTCTGCAAACATCACTAGTTCACACCCTGAGAGGTCTAAAAGGCACTATTAGGTGCAAATGCTCAAATAATGCCATCAGGATTCGTTTCTGCCCGAGTGGGAAGACAGACACCAGCAGCCATACAACCTACCAGACCAGTGGCTCTGGTGAGAGTACTTTTCTTTTAAATGATACTGGAGATAAGTAGATAAATCCTATGGCCTTCACACTGAACTACACCTCTAATCCTTTTTAGTTTTTTAATGTTGAGACAGGTTCTCACTAAATTGCTCAATTACCCAGGCTGGGCTCAAACTTATGATCCTCCTGCCTTAGCCTCTCAGAGTGCTGACATTATAGACTGAGTACTTCCTTCTTATCAGCTCCACCAGAGTTCCCATTTGGGGTCTCATTAGGTGGACTTGAGATTTGAGCCTATCCTTGGACCAGTCACTGTGGCCAGGCAATAAAAAAAGCTGACAAGGCCTAGGTCATATTCCCACCTATGGAACCCAGAGTGGAGTAACCCCATCTGATCCATAAGCAGTACACAGCAGTGTGTGTGAGTGTGTGTGTGTGTGTGTGTGTGTGTGTGAGAGTGTGTGTTTGCTGGAAGTAAAGTCAAGTTGACGTTACTAGGAAAAATGAAGTGTTGCCTGGGCAAGCTAAAGCAAAATGGTTATGTCTAAACTGAAGGAATAAGAAAATATAATGGTGGAATTTTGACCACTGTGATTACCATGGGAGGAGCTGTTGTAACGATGGTCAGAAAACTTGTGGGGTCTTTAAATTACACAGTCTAAATATCTGTCCTTACTGCCTTCTTAGAAAAAGAAAGAGCATGCGCAAAGGGCATGACAGAGACCTGGTGGACACAGTGTCAGCATGACAGTTCACAGGGGGCCAGGGATTTAGCTTAGTGGTTCCTCAGCCTGCCTCTAAAGTGCAAGATCATGAGCTCAATCCCCAGTACCCCCCCAAAAAACCCAAAACACACCAGACTGACAGTTCTCAGGGATATAAATAGTTGAATTCAGACAAAACCTTATCCGCTGTTCTGTGTTGTCTGCATCCCCTGGTCATTTTCCTTTGATTGGGAAATAATCTTTAGGAATATACTTAATTTTGTTAAGTCCTTACATGTTTTGACAAATTAATTGAGCATTTTCTCTGTGTTAGGCCCTGTGGGAAGGACTGAGGTTATAATAACGAATGAGGCCAACCTGGTACCTGCCCTTGTGGAACTTTCCTGCCAGGCCTGCTACCCATCTTGAAGGAAGGGCCCTGCCGCAGCCCTTGCTCAGGTGGAAACCCTGAGCAGTCACACTTCATCCAATATAGTGCCACACTAACAACCCTTTCCACCCTACAATTTAATGGGCCAGGACAGGTACCTGGCCTAAGAGCAGTGAACCCATTACTTGGCCATTGGCCTTTGATTTGGCCTAGTGCAGAAAGAGAAGCTGGCTAATCAGTTTCCCCATCTCACAAAATATTGCCCCAGGAAATACCAAAAGAAAACAAGGCAATGAACCCAGGAGTTGATGATGAAAAGATGCAGAGAGGCCTTGAGCAAGAACAGGTATCAGTGAGGCACATATATGCAGAAGCTATGAATAAACTATTGGTGAAAAAAATGAAGTTAAGGAAAGATATAATTAAAACTTGAACTTATTCAGCAATTTCACATTGAAGAATTTATTGTATATCTATATACATGTGAAATGACATACATGCCGACTTGCTGGAGTACCATTTGTAAGAGCAAAATATGAAGCAAGCCAAATTTCCATATATATATATATATATATATATATATATATATATATATATATGTATATGATGTATCTATATAAAGGAATACATGGAGCTATAAAAATGAGAACACTTTCCTTACTGATGTGAAAAGATCTTTGAACTTAATTAGTAGAAATGCAGAAGCAGACTTATAGTATGCTAACTATCGGTAAAAAAGGAAAAATAAGCACATACATGGTTCTTGCTTATATACACATATTTTAAAACTCTGGCTGCTTGGTTTGTTTGCTTGTTTGTTTGTTTGAGACAGGATCTTTCTATATAGCTCAAGTTGGTCTCAAACTTGTGATCTTTCTGCCTCAGCCTCCCAAGTACTGGGTTCACAGATAGGTACCATCATGCCTGGCTATAAACAACAACAACAAAGAGCCAAAACCACTCTGGAAGGATATATAAAAAACTAAAAAGCAATTAACAACAATAATAACCAGTGAAGGTTTGGAAAGTGAGCAAATAGAGACAGAGATGGAGAGAGCCTGTTAAAAATTCATGTTATTGGAACCATGTCATTGTATTACTTAAAGTTGTTAAACAAAAGCGGGTGGAGAAGGAGCAGTTGCTTGTGGTTTGGAGGCAGATAGAATTGGAACAGGCCTACGGAGCAGCCAAGCCCACTCACGGTGGGCCCCAGGCTGACTCCCACTGCCTGGTACTTAGCGCTGACTCAAATCCAGAAGAGCCCTTGGTTTCTGATACAAGGCCCAGCCTCACCCCTCTTTCTAGTCTCGGTTTGCTTGTATTCTGCTTCCCTTATTTCTTCACATGGACCCTCTTAAGAAACACGTGCTTACTGGAGTTAAACCCTAGGTCTCTTTCCCCAGCCCAGTCTGACAAGAGCAGACAAGCAAACAGCCTTCTCTGCAGCTGAGCCAGAAAGATGGAGAGAGTTGGAATGCTGTCTTCAAGAAGGGTGGAGGACAGGTGTTTCCAAAGGCACTGTTTGTCCTCTTAGAAGGGAGTTAGGTTTATATGTCAGTGAAGTTTATATATCAGTTTGAAAAATAAAGTAAAAGTTTTAAATGAAAGAACAAAGAGGAGAGAGAGGTTTTTTTTAAAAGGGAAGGAATGGGGGAGGAGAAAGAAGAAAAAGGCACCATTCTGGGGGTAGCATCTCATCCCTATGATTGCAAATGTTTGTTGCTCTCAATCTCTTTCCTTTCCTTTGAGAAGGGGCCCCTGTTCATCTTGGGGGAATCATCCCACTCTGAAGCAACGTTAAGGGGGAGGATTTCCAGGCAGAGTGGGTGAGGAAGTTTACCCAAGGAGAAGGACTCTTCGGAGTTCACTGTATCAGGAAATCCCAGCAACAGGCTTGGGTCTGTCTGACAAGGTGTTCAGGGTCTGAGTAACAGAAAACCCAACCTGCTCACTGCTTTCTTTAGACCATTCTCTCGGTCCCAGTGCCCAGCATACAAGCAACACTTCAATATGGAAGTGTCTGTGAAATTGATTCTGATGCCTCTAATCTTCAACTCTGAGCTTTCTGAGCTGTGCCCCACATGCCCCAGAACTCAGCAGATGGGTTCAGGAAGAACCTTGACCCTCTGGTCACAGAGGCGGGCAGCAGAAAGGAGGTGAGGGACTCATACAGTACTCCAGTGGTGCTTTATTACACAGAAGAGCCCAAATATTTACATCTTGACAATTCTTATATTTCACCCAACTGGAGAGGACATGGGACTGGAACCCAGAAGGGACAATAGGAGTGGTGGACAATGGTTGGGAGAACTTGCTAAACCAGAGTGGAGGTAGTTAGAGGGGACGGTGCCAGAAGGGATCAGGGCTTTAGTTATCTCCCACCATCCTTGCCTACTCAGGCCTAGTAACTGTTGTCAGCACTTTCTTCTTCTTCTCTATTCTTTAAGCCTTTATTCTTCCAGAGAAAGAAACTATGAAGTTGGGTAATGAAGGCAGGGAGAAGGCCCAGCTATTAAATCTGTTTAGTCCATAGTCTTCCCATTTTAGCTCTGGATTCTTTGGGTTTTCCTTTTTGGTGTGTACAGAGCTGCTTAGCAAACTATGGCCATAAGAAATTCCCCTTCACAAGTCAGTCTGAGAGGACACTGGTTGGTACCAGTGGCCAAGGCATAACACACAGAGCCCAGGGCGGCACATAACAGGTCAGGTATTGGCAACATTTCTATCACCATGGCCCCCCTGGGTGGATCCTTTCCCATGGACAACATTTTGGTAGATTTTATCAACCAGACAAAATGAATTTATGGGCATTGAGCAACTTGGTTTTTGATTTTGTGATTAATCAAAGACATATACAATTTTCATAATCTGCTGATCACAAAGTAGATAACCAAAGGAGTAATATACTGACTTTCTAGAAACTCAGTCAAAAACAAAAAACAAACAGCTAAACAATCTTAGTTTGGGTAAATGTACAATATCAACTAGACTTTTTGAACAATGAAAATAGTTTATGGCAAATGCCTCCACTCCCTTCTCCCACACCTCTCTTGTGACCACAAAGTTCCACTTCAGCAGATGCCCACCTCTTTAGAAGTAGACGGTAAGGTGACAGCAGTGCCACCCTAAAGCTCAAAGCCAAGAAACAAGGTCCACTTTTTCATAGAAGAGGCCACCTGTAGGGAACAGCTTCTAGAACTACATCTCTAACACATGACCTCTCCATTCCACCTCCAGCCTGGCTCTCTACCTCCAAGGGGAGCAGTGATCACATGGTGGTGGGGGTGGGGTTCTTCAGTAACTTCCTAGAAGTCAAGCCTTCCAAAAGTCACACCAATTTTGTTATCCCTGGGATACCTCACAGGACTCCTTTCCTTGATAAGAATTATCAATTCTTAGTACCCAGAGTAACTCCCTCCATCAAGGCCCGAGCTTTGTTCAGCCCTGGGCAAATAGGGAGACACAAGATCCTCAAACAGTTGATAAATAAATGTGCCGTCATTTAGTGAGTTTACCCCATGCTCAGGACCCTACGGAATTAACAGTTCAGCATACTGAGGTTCAGAGCCTGTAAGAGTCCAGGTGACTACACTGGTCAAATGAGATTTAGAGATGTGTAGGTTCCATGAATGATCTCTTGCCTCGTGCCTCCATCCCAGTCTAGACAGCCTTGTGGACCTATGTCAGAAGTTCCACTGGGCACGGGAGCAGCAGAGAGATAGCAGAGAAACTAAATTGCAGAAACTTGAACTTCGAAATTAGGAGAAGGGCTTTCTCAGGGCTGTCTTAATAATGGAGCCCTTTGCAGTAGAACTCAGCTGAGGACCATGACAGGATTCAGGGGATCAAACCCAGGGCTTTGTGCATGCTAGGCAAACATTCTACCACTAAGCTACATCCATCCCTGGATTCTCTTTTTATGTCAGCAAGAATAGTCCTCTAGGGCCGGGGATTTAGCTCAGTGGTTTCGCTGCCTGCTACGCAAGCGCAAGGACTCAAGTTCAATCCCCTGTACCAAAAAAAAAAGAATCATCCTCTGTGTCTACAAGAATGACCCAGCTGAGATTGAAGGCATATGTAGGATGGGGCAGGGCACTCTGGAAAAACCCATAAGGTTTGTTAAGCCATAAGGTATGACGGTCATGAGGGGAGAGGCAGAAGGGTCAGCGGCTTGTTTGGGGCACCCAGGAGTCCCAGATATCAATACTTCCTAAAATACAATGCCTGGAATAAAAATATCCCTTCTCTTTGGCAGGATCTGGGATGAGAAAGGAGGACCCGTCTAGTGGTAGGAAGTGGCGGGGCATATATGATAGAGCACCATAAGAAGGCAACTCAGCCAGAGGGAACCCAGGTAGACAGCCACACACTTCCTTGTGTACCTTGCCAGGCTCCAGGAACCTTCCCTGGTGCTGGAGGTGTGTCATTGGTGATTAGGTGTGTAGGGGGTGGGGGCACATACGGGGTGGGGGGGAGGCCCTTTTCTCCCTGTTCCATGAGGGCTTGAGCCTGGCTCCTTCCCATCCTTTCCCTGGTAGAAGAAGCAGGGTGGAAGGTAAAGTGGGGAGAATCGGTCCTGGCTGGTGGAAGGCTAGTTGTTCCTGACGTTTCATCCCAGGTAGATTTCCTAGGGTATGGGCTTTCAAGGAGTGGTAGCATCTTGTGATGTCACTGGGTAGCACTATGTGATCCAGATATGAGCCTCTTGGGAGAACACAATGCTAGGTTTCCTGAGATATCAACGGGTATTCCATGAAGACCAACCAACCAGACAAAAACCTGTTGTCAAACAGTTTTGGGGAACCAACTGGGTCAACCAAAATTCAATAGTTTTTACTGCTGCAGGAATTTTCAGGGCCTTTACTACGCTGCCATGCCCTGGGGCTCTCGAAGAAAGGGACACAATGTGCCATCTCTTCCAAAGCTTATTTTATAGCAAGTGTTTTTGCATGCCATGTATCAAGACTAATGGAACACAGAACATTTTTGTATCCCTTCTATGAGTCACAGGAGACAGGCCCAAATGCCTTTGGTGGTTCCCTTCCAGACCTCCAAGTTCTCCCTGTCCTCTGTGCCCTGATCCTGACCCTGTCCTGGTCCCTACTCCCTTCACTTCTACTTCCCTCACTTCCCTTAAGCAGCTTGAGCTCTCTCGTCCACAGCTTTGGACACGACAGGGAAGAGGCCAGCAACGAAGATGAAACTGAGAAAGGCCAAGGGGAAAGTAGGCCAAGAAGCACTCAAGGTGAAGGCCGAGGGAGAAAGGAGCCAGGACCTGGCCCGGCCTGCTGCGGGTCCGTCACACTGTTGAAGGGTGGTTGTACATATTTATTTCACAAGCAGCCATCATTCACGGAGCGGGAAAGGAGGGAAGGGAAGTGGCAGAGAAGAGTGGAGGGACATTTACAGGTGTGAGGCACAGACGGAGCCAGAGGGCCGGAAGACCCCACCCGCTGAGGAGCGCCCCCCTGAGGCTCCCTCTGCTCTCAGCAGCAGTCCTCCATCCAGGGAGGGCTGTGGGGTCCCAAAGTGGGTCCCCTCTGGCACCGCAAAATGGCTTCCCTCTAACCTGGGGGCCACTGGCTGCTGGCAGGAGACGAGGGTCACTGAGGGAAAGCCGTAGGTCTCCAGCCCAGGGGGCCGCCCAGCCTCAGAGGCTTCCAGAATGAGATCCACATCAGAGAAGGCCACCAGAGCCTGGGTGGAGTCGCAGGAGCTCTTCTCCAACTCGCTGGCAGCAGCGTAGGCTAGGGCGCCCGGGGGCCCTGCCCAGGGACAGAGCCTCCGAAGGTCATCGCGGAAGTGGGGGTTGAAGAGCAGGTAGAGCAGGGGGTTCAGGCAGGCAGGCAGGGGCAACACCACGAGCAGGACCGACTTGAGCGCCTCAGGGGTGACCGGGAAGAGGCCCAGCATGGAGGCGAAGCTGAGGAAGGCCACGGGGCAGTAGAGGAGCGCATCGGTGAAGATGAGCCAGGCCACGTGCCTCACCATGGCGCAGTCCCACACTGCCTCGAAGTCGCCCCGCGGCAGGTCACAGTAGAGCCTGATGTAGGCCCCGGCCACCACGAGGAAGCAGGAGGAGTTCAGCATGACCAGGGCCACGGCGAAGCCCAGGGTGGCGGTCTGGCCGTCGGGCGGGGCGTAGGGCAGGCACAGCGGGGTCGCGCCGTAGTCCCCGACAGAGGCGAGGGGCAGCGCGGCGGCGAGCGCAGCCAGCGCCAGGCATAGCAGCGCCCCCGCGCGGACGCTGCCCAGGGCGGGCGCCTTGCCGCGGGCGCGCACGCAGGCGGCGGACACGCTGCCCTGCACGGCCGCCAGCGCCAGCAGCAGCACGGCAGCCTCGGAGCCCAGCACCGCCAGGAAGCCGGTGGCGCGGCAGCCCAGCCCGGTCTCCCAGCGCGCTCCGTACTCGGCGAAATGGCCGAAGGTCACGGCGTCCACCGAGGCCAGGAGGCCGCAGGAGACGCCGGTCAGGGTGTTGGCGCCCGCAATCGCACCGACCACGAACTTGACCGGGGGCAGGGGCCCGGGGCCGGCGGCAAACACGGTCAGCAGCACCAGCCCGTTGCAGAGCACAGAGAGCAGCGCGATGGCCCACACGGCTAGGCGGATGCCCCAGCTCTCGAAGAGGTGCTCGCAGGGCTTGAAGGGGCCTGCGGGAGAGAGAGCTGGCGTTACCCCCGGGCCGAGGCTACTGGGATCCGGCCAAGGCCGGCCTCTGTGCCCAAAGGACCCCGGTCAGAGGGAGATAAGTACGGCTTCCGCCCTCGGACAACTCCTGGTGGCAGTGTGGGGAGAGACGATGAGGACATACACAACTCTCCTTCCGAGGACCTGCGAACAGGGTGAACACGACCCCTCCTCCCAATGCGCGCGCGCGTGCACACACACAACACACACACTAGAAACACATATGAGCATACACACTAAATCAGTACAGTGCAAACCCAGGCGTTGAAATAATGTTATGTAAAGGATCCTTCCAACGGAGCACCACGTGGGAGGACGGAAGGGACAGACTGAGAGGAGGGACATGCGAGAGGGGACAGGGCATTAGAACTGGGATGGTGGCTAAGGCTCTGCCCATTGATCACTAAGGACTCGGCTGACCAGATGCAGTACCAGGCTGGCTCTCTGCTGCTCTGTGACAGAGGTGCAGGGCACATTTCCTGTTCCTTATTCCTCGCTCAGTCAGCGCTTGGAAGGTAAATAGGTGACAAAACACAGAGTTCTGGGTTTTGCGATCTGACTGCATTAGATGGGTGAGATCCTGGTGTTTCCCTTCTCTTCCTCCAGAGTCTGCTCTTAAATCACCTTGCAACTCTGGACCTACTTTCTTCATTTTCTTTGGCTTCGGACTCTTGTTTCTCAGTGTATTTCTAGGTAGCTTGGGAATTTGAGAGACTATTTGAGTGAGAGCTATTTTTAAAACATTTTTTCTGATTATGAAATAATAGATGGTAATTGTCGAAAAATTTTAAATATAAGGAAAAATTAAAACTGCTTATGACTTCACCTTCCAGAGAACTCATTGTTTTAGTATGTTTCTAAAATATATATATATAGGGCCGGGGATTTAGCTCAGTGGTTCCACCACCTGCCTTGCAAGCGCAAGGACCCAAGTTCGATCTCCGGTACAAAAAAATATATATATATGGCGCTTCCCAGCCTTTTGGCTAAGATCAAGTGTAGTATCTAAAAATACGTATATACCTACTGATATTTAAACTAAGTTGGAGTTCACTGTAATAGTCTTTTACTCTCTTTAAGTCAAATTTTGTTAGGCATACTTTCCTTGTCCTCAAAAATATTTTCAATGGCTGTGGAATAAATACTCCATCATATGATGTACTGTAATTCATCTGGCCATTTGTTGGACCTTGTTTTTTGGAACTTCCTCTCATACCTCGCTCCCTGTTGATTACTGGCTTTCATAGGTGAAATTTCTGTGGCTGTGTGAACAAAGCATGTGGGTTTCCAAGTCAAAAAAACACCACCTGCTTCCTGTAGGTTGGGTCAAGGCTCTGGTCCAGGCTGGCACCGGGCAGTGTGCTGTTGTCCCTAAATGCTAAGAGCTGGTGTTGGGCAAGGTCAGGCCAGCACTGCCAGCTTCAGAGAGGAAAAGGGGAGAAGGTTCAGTGGCCTGAGCCAAAGAAAGATGGTAACCTGGGGAACAGAGGTGGGACGGAACAGAAGCCGCGAACTTTGCCATTTTCTGTGCAGGCTGAACAGTTCCTGGCCTGGCCTAAGCAGGACGTTGCTGGCTTCTGGCATAACCTGTTAGCATTTTATACACAGGGAAGGGACTTCTTCACTGTAAACACCTTAGGTTGAATTGCACCAAGGAGGAAGGGAATTTTCTTTCTTCACTGCAAAATGGATTTAGGCTAGACTCTCCAGAGCTTCCTTCAGCTGTAATGGTTAGATAGGAGTGTAGGAGTTATCCGGGGATACCATGGAGTTTTTCCACCTAGAGCATTTTAATAAAGACAGTGCATTCTTCCTGGGATGGAGCAGGTGACATTTCAGAGTCCCACTGAGCTCTAGGATTCTGTGATGTGGCTCTTAGGCTGAAGGAGGGCTCAGAAGCAGCCCCACATGCCTCCCTGGGCAATGGTATCAAGACACCCTTTCTTGCTTGTCCATGACAGTGGTTTTCTCTGGCAGCCATAACCTCTGACCGGCTCATTTGTAAAGGTTGCCTGACTCCCCCCACCCTCAGCCCCACCACTCCTCACAGGTAGCCACTCAAGGGAGAGAACGCCAGCTCCTTTCCCAGGGATTATGAGAAGAGGCCCTTCCCCAGCAGGTGGCCGGCAGGTAGAGAGAGTCCCTGAAGCTGGGCTGCAGACGTGGCAGCTGAACTGCCCTGTCACCTGGGTGGCAGGGTGCCCTGTCCTCGACCCCTTCCCCCGCTCCCCAGGCTCTCATCGCACCTGGAACAGGACTGCACTGGACACTGGGGTGTGGCTTTGAGTCCTCCATCTCCAGCTGGAGCTCGTCCAGGTCCAGGTCATCTGACAGGGGAGACAAGAAAGTCGCTCAGGCCCTGGGTCATGGTGTCAGTTAAGCCCCACCTTTCTGGTAACTCCCACTTGTTTGAGCAGATGTGTCTCTGACTAACTCTGCCCAGTACTGGTCATCTGGCAGCTCTGCATATCTGTTTCTATCTTGGAGTGTAAATACTCAATCATCTCCTTATCCACATGTGGATTATGTGCATTGTTGATTCTCTGCAGCACACTTTTCACTCAGACCTGCTCTTTCTGCTACTCAGCATTCTCCTCTGCCTTCTTCTGGCTTTATTCTGGAAGTGCTGCTTAGAGTTGGGGGTGGTGGCTGCCCTAATAATGGGAGCTAGAAATCACACGGTTCTCCACTCTGGGCAGGGTGTCATTGCAATTCCATGTCCAGTTGTGAACACTGCATTAAGGAGATTAGTGAGGTGCAGTGTGTCGACAGGTTAACCAAGGAGAGTGAGGGAGTAGAAGTCATCTGTGTGAGAAATAATCAGAATTAACTGGGGGATATTTAGCTTGCAGAAGGCAAAGCTAAGTGAGGATATTATGGCTGTCCAAGAGTTAAAAGCTTAGATATAAAGGAGACCTCTACTTGCTTGTTTTGTCCCAGAGTGTAGAACATTAATAGATAGGTTGTAGAAGATGACAGACTGCAGCTCAAATGGAGACGTTCTAGCTCTTCCTACCAAGAACAAGCTCCCACAATTAGCTGTCCAACAAAGGAACACCCCACCTTCAAGAGGTGCACAGCGGGCCCAT
Source organism: Heterocephalus glaber (assembly GCF_000247695.1). The sequence continues at coordinate 8,445,530 of NW_004624807.1, forward strand.
GTGGCTGAGCACAATACCAACTATATTTGGGCACTGGGTGAGTGTAGAAGGAGTCGGGATGAATAAGATATGGTCCTGCTTTCAGAGAGTTTATGGAGACAGCGAAGGAAACAAGTTATCGTGCTACATCAACTAATAGATCTGCTTAACAAAGATTAGCGATCCTTCTTAGTTCACTCTTCCTATGACTCTTCATCTTCATGGCTGCATTGGCCTTCACAGCAGCTGCATGAGGCAGGTGACTGACTAGGAAACCTAGGCTTCTTAAAGTTGAGCTGTAATAAGGTCTCACAACCACTGAGTGACTGAACAGAATTCAAATGCAGATTTGTCCAACTATGGAGCCCAGATATTCATTCATTCACTTATCAGGGATGGACTGGTTATTTTGGGAGGTTAAGGAATGGGAAGGATTTAGGGAGATTTATAGATGCATAAGTGGGGCATAATTTGTCACTGGAGATCCTGAAGCAGAAAATCCCCAACATGAGAGAGGGCACTTCTACCCTGCGTCAGATGTTGGACTAGATAACCATTAACATTCCTTTCAGTTCTAACATATATATTTTCTTATTCATAATTGCAGGTTGGTTTGTTTGTTCCAGTTCTGGGCATGGAATTGAAGGCCTTGTGCATGCTAAGCAAACACTTTACTCCAGAGCCATATCCCCAGCCCCACTACATCTCTTAAACCAGGACTTGTGGACTCCAGGGGGTTATGGACATCTCAGAGGTTCATAAATCCTGTAAGAATTTTTAAAGGGCTGGAGACAGTTCAGTGGTAGAGCACTTGCCTATCATGTGCAAGGCTTTGGATTTAAACTAACATCACAGCACAATTTTTAAAATTGTTTTTAAAGAATAAAAAGTTTTTCAAGTCAGACTGGGAAAGTTGTCTGAGGACCTGAGTGGGGAGAAAGAATTGCTTGTCTTAATTTAAAAGTCACCTCTACACTGTTCAGGATTAAGAGAGTGCCCTGCGGCTCCTCCTCCATCCTAAGGGGATGGGTAGGTGACGGTTGCACTTGTCCTAGGCTGAGGGGTCTGTTTCCTGTGTGGATCCTTCTTCCCCACTTAAAGGGGAAGCACTTTGAGTTGGGAGTTTTCCCAGGAGGCTGGAAGACTGTGGAGCTGCCCTTGGCCGGCATAGCACCAAGGCGGATAGGAGACTGAGGTGTGCCCCCAGAGTCCTGGCATTTCCTTCCCTCTCTACCTTTCATTCCGTGCCCGCCCCTGTGCTCTAGAATGGAGCTCAACAATTCTTTGAAATCAAAATGCGTGAATGAAATGCAAGGGGTGAAACCCATAGACTCTGTCTGAGGCTGGGAAAGTCACAGCCAAGGTGTTAAGTAACCACTCTTCAAACGAGGAGGAAATCGAATCTGGCTGGAGCAGCAGCTCCTGGCTTTCCTTCTGAAGGTTCAGTTGCTCCCACAGGAAGTGAGGGCGGGGCCTGCCCTAGCTCCTGTTACAGGCAGCAGGCAGCCCATGAGCTCGATGTCCTGTGGCTCTCCAAGACCTAAACCCGGTGGAAAGTTTCACCTTGAGGAAGAAAAATTTCCACTCCTCCTTCCAGGCCCCTGAGGGAGTGTGCAGCAGACATCCGGGAACGTCCCCGGGGACAGCCGTCTGCTGGCCCAGCCAGCTGCTGGCCTCCTCCTCCTTATGTCCTGTACCCTCCCTGAGAGGTGCTTGGGAATATTGGGAGGGAGGCTCTCAGAGGCCCCCCTGACTGCTTGCCCAACATTTGGACTGAGCAACAGAGATAATACATCTCTTTCCTTTAAAGATAAGGAAATTCTACACCATCGTGAAATGTCTTTCTTACATATTAAATTTGACTTTTCTGTCCAGCTTCTTCAGTGAGATATTGTAGAAAGGAAGTTCAAGGTAGAAAAAAGAATCCAAGAAGCAGGGCTCCCTCTCTTTCTCTCCTGTCTCTGCAAGGAGAGGAAAGCATTCCTTTCCACCTTTTATCTAAGGATCACTTAGTAGATGGCCCCTCAAAACTCCCTGGCTACCCAACTACAATGATGTTGCCCTTTTACCTCAACTCTTTCAGAAACAGACAGATCTGACCCAAGGCTCTGTGAGTCCCTCTTGATCCCAGTGGCCACAGAGATGTCACTATCAGATTCACAGGCAGACTGGAGGTGCATGTTAGTCTCAGACAGGCTAATCCCTACAGTCTTCCTTTTGATTCCAGACCCTTGTGAAGGTTAATCTTGATTGTGTTAATGTGATTGACTTTGGGATCCACCCAGGCGATTGGTGAGCACACTTCTGGGTATCCCTGGGTGGGTCACAGAGGTGTAGCTTTGGGCGTCTATGTTTGGTTTCTGGCCTCTTCCTCTCGGGCAGGCTGTTTCCCCGCACTGCTTCCCAGTTGGCATGAACTAAGCAGCTTTGCTCCTCCATGATGTTCCTGCTTTGGAGCCAGCTGACCAGAGACAATCCCCTTAAAACGTGAGCCAAATTAAACTTTTCCCCCTTTAAATTTGGCCATCAGGTATTATGTCCATCAACAGGGAAACTGATGAATACAAATACATTGTGAGGGGATTTTATTTTTTCTGGAAGCAGGTTTAATTCAATCGATTTAATTGAATCCTACGTTTGGCTCAAGGTGATGAACCCATGAGTTTGTCTTCTCTGAAAATTCTCTGAGGTTGGAGGACCCCTGTGACCAGGGAGCACATGGAGAAGCAGCACATGAGCCAGGAGAGCAGCAGTATTGAGACAAAGGGTGAGCATAAGGTAGTTGTGAACTCAGAGACTGGGCAAATGTTGGGACATTACTGCTGCTGTCATTACCATTGTTACTCTTCCCCCAAGTACCTCTAGGGCATAGCCTTGGAGAGACAAAGTACAAACACTGGCAGAGACCCTCCCAGGTCCCAAGCACCGCACCACCACCACCATCACCACCAGGGGCTCTCTCTCCAGCCCCTGTGAGACCCCTTCCCAAATTTCCCAAGCTTCCTCTCTGACTTCTGTCCACAGCCCCCCACTTGCCGGCCTGGGGTCCCCAGTCACTCACAGTGGGTCTCAGCTTGTCCAGCAAGGAAGCCCAGGGGCTTCTTTGGAGCCTCCTCCTCCTCCAGGTAGAAGTCCTCAGCCTGCCACTGCCCAGAGGCCTTAGAGAAGCTGGCACAGGCACCATAGGCACAGCACTGGTAGGCATAGGGCACCTCCAGGATCCTGGCCGAGGAGAGAGGCAGCCTCAGTGTGCTTGGAGTCTAAGACTTTAGTCTGAATGAAAAGAGCCCCAGTCCAAGATCCGAGCACTCAATTACCTGCCCTTCAACCCTACTGCGCCCTGCTCCCTGTGCCAGCAGCCTCCTGGGCTTTCTTTGTGAGAGTCTCACAGCCTGACTCTGAGCTCTGAAGGTCTCTGGATATATTCCAGTTTTCTCCTCATTCATCTTCAGAACTGAGGTGGGGGAGAGAAACCTTCTGCCCAGCAGGCTCAGAAAGGACCCAAAAACTTCTCCGAGGTCACATAGCACTCTGGGTGCTCTGCCCCTGCTCCTGGGAATCAACTGTTCTTTTATATTTAAGGAGGCAGGGATGCTCCCAGTGACTGTCTTTACCCTTGCTCTGTGTCTCCCACCCTTTCTGGGCACATCAGAGCTGGATTTGGTGCCCTCTGAGAGTAAGGGCAGAGGCCTTGGGCATCTCATTAGCTTGCAGCAGACGAGGCTTGGGCCACACAGCCTGCGCTGCTGCCACTGCTGCACGGAGGAGGCCTGGATGTCATTAGCACCAGGGACTTGCTGTGCAGCTTGTTTTCCACTCATCAGTGCCCTGGGCTCTGCCCTGATCCCAGGGGCCAGATGGTCCCCATGTGTGATCGTGGATAGTCCGGCTGCATGGAACCAGGCACAGAGCGCGGAGGTCTAAGGGCCCTTCACATTACTTCTGTCCTCACAGGTGGTGTTGGGCTGGGGGGGATGCTAAGAGACCAGGAGGAAGGGGAGGCCTGTACCAGACCACGGCCAGGCTGGGAGGAGGCAGGCTGAGCCATTCCTGTGCAGCCTTGGCCACACTCTAAGCCACCAGGCTCTTCCCGAGGTGAGCCCTGTAGCTTTCTCCCTGTCCCTCCATGCCTTCATCTGACCCGGGGCAAACCTCCACAGCTGTAGGGGAAAGCCAGGCTCTCACCTCAGTTTTGGGAAACTGTCCTTGGAGAAGGCCTGAGACAGAGCCAGGTTCCCTTTGAGCTTCAGATGCATCAGGCCCCCAAGCCCGGCCAAGGGCAATGTGGTCAGCTGGTTGTCTGTCAGGTCCCTAGGACAGTGGATGGTCAGGGTTATTGGCAGTCAGTGGGGTTGCTGAGGGGGCAGGGCTGTGCTGAGGGTGTGGCCAGTGTGCCTGGGATGGAAGCAAGAGGAGAGGAGCAAAGGACAGAAGATGAGCACAGAGAGAAGACAGCATCACACACTGGGGGAAGAGGGTGGTCAAAGTTGTTAGAGGCACCATCTATAACTCATTTATCCGCTCATTATTCATTCAGCAAATATTGGGTGCCAACTGTGTACCAGGGACTGCTCTAGCTTAATACTAAGCCATCCCAATTTGAAGGTAACAACCCACCCCCCACCCCACCCCCGATCTGCTGCTCAGGTCTGAATCCCATCCCAGCACTCCCTGCCCGCCCCACCAGGGGACCTAGCTGCTGTTTGCCTCTATACTCTGTCTCTCCTCTGCTTCTCTGATGATTCAACAAGCCAGTGTTGAGGATAGGACAGAGTTGGCTACAAGCAAGGATTGGGTCATTCATTTTGCCTGGCTGGGTCCACCTCATAGCCAGAGGTGAGGACATACGTGGTCTTCTACCGGAGATGGATTAAAGGAAGCCAGGGCTCCAAACCAAATACCACGACCACAGACGCTGCGTCGTGGAAACAGCCCTGGATGGGGAGGCAGGAAACCTGGCACTGTCACCAATGCACTATGTAACCAAAGGAAGTCACAGACCTGCCTGAGTTCCAGTGCCCTCATGCTTCAAAGGATAAAAATATCTGCCCTACCTACTGGCAGGAACGGAGCAAACAGGAGAGGGGAGATGGAGGTGAGGCTTTTACAAAGCTGAGGTCCAGACCCAGAGGCCACGGCCTGGGGGGGACCCTGTGCCACCGGGAGCTCTGGGCTCTGGCACTTGGCTTGGAGAAAGCTCCTGCCCCTGGGCCTTAGAGACATCACTGTAGAGTGAGGGGCTCGGGTTGGACGATCTCCGAGGCCAGGCTGGGGCATCCCAGAGGAGTCTTTGTGTTAAGCAGAAAGAAGCCCTGTCTGGGTGGACGTGCCGTCGGGACACACAGGCTGGCCAGAAGCCAGGTAGGATGTCAGCTCCTCTTTGGGTAGGAGCATTTGTGCAGTGAGCAACCCTCACCACAGTGCAACTCCATCAGAAGCCCCTCTGGCCCTGATATAATGGCCACTGAGCAGCTTGGCCTGCTTCCTGTTTATGTCCCATGTAATTTAGAGGACCCGTGGTCCCTGCTGCCCTGCAGAGTGGCAGTCCTCAGAGTAGTGCTCAAGCACTCTGAGACCCTGGCTTCCACATCAGCCACCACCCTCTTGCACAAAGAAGGAGTGGCCCACACACCCTGAACTGCATGGAGAGGACGAGGCGGCCGGGGTGGGTTGGGGCAGGGGACGTGGGGAGGACTGGGTCTGCCAAGATGTTGCAGAACATTAGCAGACCATGTTCCAGAGCTTACGGGAGGGAGGCTCTGTTTATCGGGCTCCGCAGTCTGTCAAACGGACTGTCAGAATGATTGATTAAGCTGCAGCCCATCTCCCTGGGATATGAGGTCAGACACGGATGTCCCTCCTCAGGGGTGGCCCTCCCGCCCCCCTCCCCCCCAGCCCGCAGCCCCAGTTGGTCTCTGTGTCCTGGAGGAGAGTCAGCAGGCACTTACAGCTTCACCAGGGAGCGCAGAGTGGAGAAGGCCTCTGGGTGGATGGACCGAATGGAGTTCCAGCTTAGATCCCTGCGGACAGAGAGTGTGTGACAGGAGAGGACAGTGAGACGTGGAGGACTCACTGTTCCCAGTCTGAGCTCTCACTCACATGCCCCCTCATCTCACTTGCCCCCAGTAGCAGTGACCTTCTGCTGCCCAACTCCCAACCTGGCTGTGACCTCAGAACAAGGGCCTAGCAGCTTGGCTCCTGAGCCTCACGGCCACCTGGGTCCCAACTGGAGAAACGGCTTGTGAACCCATCCGGATGGGAAGGTCCCTCTGCAGTGTGTGTTAGGGAAAGGGTGACAGAGCAGGGAGATGACTTGCCTGTCGTGTGCTTACATAGGACACGTGTGCTGTGGGTAGGAGCCTGGCAGAGGGAGACAGTAGCGCCTCCACTGCCCACCCTGGGCATTGCAGGTACTCACAGGGCTTGTAAGGAGCTCAGCTGGCTGAAGGTGTCCACTCCAATTTCCCAGATGCGGTTGTGTTGGAGGCCACTAGGGCAGCAAGAGGGACTGGATGAGCCTGTAGGCTCAGACTCTGGCTCTGCTCCACACCCCCCACCACTGGGAGGAAGAAAAGAGAGCCCCCCATTTCTCCTGGCATGGGAAGAAAGGGCCCAGCCAGAGAAGTCACCAGAATTAAAGGGAGCACAGGGGGATCCGGTTGCCTTGGGTAAGTGGGTCAGGAGACAAAGCCACAAAACCATCCCTGTGGCCCAAAAGGGAGTCAGCTTCCAGTGTTCCCACCGGGCCTGGCTCCCAGCCCAGCTGAACTGCCCCGCAGAGTTCCCTTCCGCATGGGTCTTCAGACCCCATCACGGCAGCAGGGCACTGCCCAGCCCTTAGGTGGCCCGGGTGACTGGGCTGAGAAGCAGAGCTCAGTATCCAGGCTGATAATGGACTCTGGACCTAGCAATATCAAAGACCCTTCTTTCATTGTCACCCAGACAAACAGGACAGACCCTGGCATCTCCTCCCTCTCCTGGCCCCTCAAAGCATTATCCTGCCTAGGTCCGCACCCTGGGAGGTTCAGGACGCCATGTGAGCTTGAGAGAACAGGAGCTGGGGAGCAGGACTTAGGAGTTTTAAAGTGATCTTCTTTCCCTGTGAAACTTGGATCTCATGTATGACTGTGCATATCTGTATGTGAGCACACACGTATACACATGTGTGTGTTTAGGGGAGTGTGAAAACGAGAATGCATGCTCTGAAATGCCTCGAAGCCTTCCTGTGTCCAGCCTCTTGAGCCCGGATGTGGCCCTGTCCCTCCCCTGGCTGCATCACTGCTGCGCTGCTGTGTGAGGCCTGGGGGTCACATCCAGGCTTCTGCCAAGCTCCCAGCCTTAAGCCTTGGGTTCAGCAAACTGCGAGGAGGAGGAAACTCAGCGTGTTTTCAACCCGGCTCCCACCTCCCCTCAGGCCTGCCCAGCTCTGGCTTGTGTGCCTTCGTCCCTCCCCAGCCCCCAGACTCACATTTCCTCCAACTTCTGACACCTGTGCAGGCTGGGCAGCTCCTCGATCTGATTATGGGACAGCTCCCTGGAGGAGAGAGGAGGCCAGGGCTGGGGGCAGCCGTGTGAAGGCAGGAGCGGGCTGGGAAACAGCTCTGGCCGGGGCTGTGCTTTCCTGTTAAGCAGCTGAAGGTCCTGGGGACCCTGCAGGGACGTGGCTGTGGACGCATCTCACACCAGGGTACTGGTTTCCTCAACTGGACTTCTCTTCAGGTGCCCCCTGCTAAGTCCCCCTCCTCACTGGGCCTGGGTGGGGCTGACTCGGCTTTTTTTCCAGTAGGGCTGCCTTTCCCACTGGAAACCCTGGAGGACCCTGGGAGCATCCTGGGGGAAGCCGAGTGGGAGCAAGAAGACAGGAGGACAAGAAGAGAAACAGCGAGTGGGCTGCAGGGAAGGAGCCAGCCAGCGAGGCGCACATGCATCACAGAGCGAGCTGTAAGTAAATAGCACCCGTAACCCCGCTCACGGAGGCGGCAGGGCCCTTATTGAGCATCTGGCCCTGCCCTTTCCCTTAACAGTTGAGGCACCTAAGATGCGTTACCAGTCAGCGGCAAGGCTGTGCCTGGAGCTCACATCTTTCAGACACCCCAGGGTCAGCATACCCATCTGGAACTGTGGGACTACGGCCCCTAGGAAGGAGCTTCTGATTTAAATTGGAGTCAGGGAAATAGAAAACTTCCCATGATTTGCCTTACCGGCCACTCAAGTACCTCCTTCAATCCCTGAAGGAATTCACTTTCTTGTACATATTAGAGTAATAATCCCATTTATTGGGCACCTACGGTGTGCCAAGGTCTTTTACATGTATTTTTTCAACCTTCACAAATTTATTTTCATTTTTCAGATGAGGAGACTGAGGTTCAGAGACATTAAAGAGTGACTCCAAATAAGTACAGCTCATGAGGGTCATAGCTGGTCCTCAGACAACCCGTGTCTGACTCGAGACATTGTCTTTTTGTCTTGAACAAGAGAGGACAGCGCGGCCCCTCTTGAGCAGGTCTCACCGGAAGCCTAAGATGCTGTGCCCAAGTGGAGAGAAGCAGGAGAAGCCTTTTCTGGGGCATCAGGGCAGTGGCACAATGCCAGGACTGTGGAATGCTTGTGAGCCACTCACAGGACTCGGAGCCTGGGAAGCTGCTGGCACATCCCTGGTGGGAGCAGCCGGATGCCCGCGCGGGTCAGGGTCCTGCAGGGAGAACAGAGACAGAGCTGGCACTGGTCCAGGGCCCTGTCGTTCCCAGCCACCCATCTCCAGCTCTAGACTGACACTGTCCTGGGAGGACAGAGCTGACAAAAGAGAAGTGATGAGAGAGACAGGGCAGGGGGTGGGACTGTGAGGACAGAAAGGAGCAGGCAGCGCTGGCATCTGAGTCCCAAGCGCCCCTGGGCCTGGAAGAGCTGGGGTAGGAGGTGGAGAGAGTGAGCCTCAGCTCAAGCCCACCCCCATCCAGACCATTGCTACCTCATCTCTCGTAATGTTCTGCAGCAGCACCGGGCCTGTGGGACAAGGACTAAACCTCTGAGCTCTAGCGGCCATGGGGAGGAGGGGTCGCCACGGGAGGGAGTAGACAGAAAAAGTTCGAGTCGGATCATGGGAACAAAGCACAGAGTTTGCTCCCTGTGCCTTGGAGGAGGGAGAAGAGAAGGAAAAGAAAGGAAGGACCCAGGGACCCGGGTGGAGAGGGCTGTAGGGGCAGATTGGAGAATGGGCTTGGCTTAGGCACAGGGTGTCCTAGGAAAGACCCAAGGCCAAGGTCATCCTTGGGGAACTGTTATTTCTCTCATGGAAAATTTTCCACATGCCAGCGACTCCAGGGCAAGACAATAGAGGCACAGAGCAGAGTTCCAGTCCCAGTGATTCCGTGAATGAGCTGTGTGACATGAGGCAGGGAGCTGACTTCCTGACACTCTGGTATTTGCTCGATTGCTTCATGCATTCACTTGAAATGCATTGGGGGCCTACTATGCACCACTACCCCTTCCCTCTACAGGGCCTGACAGTGGAGAACCTGAGAAGGCCTTTGTGAGACGCAAGCCTCAGAAGGACAAAGGTGGCTTTTCGCAACCCTCGCTCGCTGCCTGTGTCTTCAGTGCATGCACAGCCTTGGGTTAGGACCTCTGAGCTCAGACCTGAAAAACCCAAGCACAGGAAAGAGAGAGGGCAGCCTCTCCGTCCCCTCCTGCCAGCCCCTGCCTGGGCTGAAGGCAGCGCCGCATCAGGAGATGACCACAGCCAGATGTGGGCCTCCCATCAGGAGCCAGGCCAGAGGAGAGGGGCAGCTTTCCCGACACAGGAGGTGGGAGAGCGCCTGGGTGGAGGTGGGGAGGCAGAGCAGGTGGAGGAAGAGAGAATCCACTCACAAGATCTCCAGGCTGGTGGTGCCTTTGAGGTCTGGGAACTCCTGGATGTCTGTGGCACCGTTCAGGGACCTGGAAAGGGAGACACGCTTGGAGGATGGGTCAGGGCGTCTCAACATCTGGATTCCTGACCCTCAGGGACTCTGCCTCTCAGGGAAATGTCATCTCTCCCCAGCCTCCCCCAAAGCACCGGTGGCCCTGGTGGAGGCTGAGTGGTGCACAGAAGGCTCCCAATAGCCATTTTCTTAGGCTGGCTCAGCCCACCCTAGCCCACATTGAGCCGGGAAACTTCAGTATTGCAACAATAAGAACAATAGCAAAAACAAAAAGGCAAGGGACAAGCAAATGTGTTGAAAAGTCAACAGCACTGTGCTTCTAAAAAAGTCCTTGGTTTGCTTCTTAGAGCTTGAGATACGGTCTCTCCTAAATAGCTACTTGCTGTGGCTTTATTTGAACTCCTTGTCCTTCTTAAGGTCACTGTATTTATTTATTTATTTATTTGCAGAACTGGGGATCGAACTCAAAACCTTGTGCTTGCTAGGCAGGCATGGCACCACTGAGCTACATCCCCAGCCCAATTTTTTAATATTTTGAGACAGGGTCTCACTACTAGTTTAGCCTGGCCATGAACTCACTATGTAGCCCAGGCTGGCCTCAAACTACCAGCAATCCTCCTGCCTCAGCTTCCCAAGTGCGGGGATTGTAGGTGTGCACCACAGCTTTAGACTGATGGTTTTCCTTGCCCACGGTTCCCTATCATAGTGAGGACATGGAGCCTGCAAACAACAGGACCACAAACAATTAACACCTGGAGAAGGCAGCAATGTCCAGTAATGAGTCCAGGATCAGAAGTTGGGGACCTGGGTTCATGCCTGGATAGTACCTGAGCACCTCAGTTCCCATCTATAAAATGGGCCAGTAAGAGCCACCTCCCATGGCTGGGATGAAGATGGAATCCACTAAGGAACATGAAGCAGGTGCTTTGAAGGTGTCAGCTGTGTTACTGCGAGACCACAGTGCTGAGAGCAATCCACGCATGCTTTTTGAAGAAGAGGGACTCGGCTGGGAATTGAAAGATTGGGAGAGAGGAAATGAAAGCACAGCTTTAGGCCGAGTGTGATAAAGGCCACAGTAAGAGCCCAGGGAGCTGTGCTCCAGGGCCACTGAGAGCCGGCCTTGAAAACACATAGCACTCGGACCCAGGTTAACTGTTCACTCAGCAGGGACGCAAGGGACAGCTTCCCTGAGCAGGTAACCAAAGAAGTCAGATGAAACGCCTGGGCCATGGAGAAGGACTCTATCCATCCGGGATCTGGGGAGGAGCCGTGGGTTGCGGAGATGGAGTGAGGCCATTCAGACAGAGCTGGGTACAGATGTGAGGAAAGTGGGGGCCATCTCCCCAAAGCCCATGCTTCCCAGTGGGGCTGTGCATTGCAGCGGGGAGATCTGCATGCAGAAGGCAGGAGCAAGCAAGGTGTGTAGAGGGGAAGGTCCAGGCTGCGGCAGCCCACAGGCGACACTTACAGTGTGTGTAGTTTAGGCAGGTATTGGAAGGCCGACCTTCCCACAGACTGGATTGGGTTATCATAAAAGTGTCTAGAAGAAAAGACCCGAACACCTAACTCGGCTTCTTGCTGCTTTCAGCTGGAAGCAAGGCTGACCACTGTTCCCTTCTCCTCCCAGGGGAAACCCAGCAAGAGGCAGAGGGAGGCAACCCTCCCACCCTCCTGCCTCCCCGCAACACGCAGCACTCACATCGTCTGCAGCAGAGGGTTGCCCATGAAGGCCTTCTCAGGGATGGCCTTGATGTTGTTGTTGTGGAAGCCCCTGGAAGACAGCACCCAGGACTGTTGGGCATTTGGAGAGAGGGAAAGACACAGACACCCGCGGGGCTTCCTGAAAGCTGACTAAACAGCTTGTGGACTGACAGACACCAGCCTGGAGATTCTAGTTCCAGTCCTGCCTGTGAGCTTCCTTCTCTGTCCAGTTACACACCCATGGTTTCTCAAACAAGGGCCAAGAGAGCAAGGCTGGAGCCCCAGGCTGCAGACCTCAGGAAGCCTAAGAGAGGAGCTCAAGGGCGAGGTGTCAAGGGGGATCCTCTCCTCGGTCCTGTGTGGCCGGAGCCCTGGTGGGACCCCGCTGAGGAAGCCAAGGGTGTGTGGTAGGAAAAGGAGGGTACAGAAAGAAGAGCACTTCCAGGGGACCCGGGCTGAGGATGTTCCTCAAACGGAGGCTGACTTGGCCTCAAAGCCTGGAAATGAAGAGACACAGATACATCAATAGCAGGAGGAGGGTTAAGGGGTAGAGTTAGGAACTGAATGACCATGGATGGCTATGGGGGATGGGAATGAGGGACCCAGCAGAATGTCTGGGGTCTGGAAGTCAGGAACTGCATACCTGATTACTTGGGAAGAACATGTTCCATGTTGAATTGAAAAGGGGGCCCTTTCAGTCATTCTCTTCTCCACTGGAAGTCTCTAGCTCCCTTTGTGTTCTCCCAGCCTCTGCTCCCCTCCCTTCTCCTCCTGTTGTCCCATCCTTGCTTCCACCTGCTGGCTTTCTCACTCATGAGCTCCCCGTCAGACACCGACAGCAAATGCCAATCACCAAGCCCGGTTTCTTCCTTCTTTCCTTCTTTTCCTTTTCTTTCTTTCCTTCCATCTGGGTTGCCTGCCTACCTTCCTTCCTTCATGCCTTTCCTTCTTTCCCTCCTTCCCTCCTTTCCTCCTTCCTTTCTTTCTTCTAATTATTCATTATATATTTCTAAATACTTTCTTTCTGTCTTGTGCTATACCAAGCACTGAGAGGTTGGGAAATTTATACGACAGAGGCCCTGTCCTCAAGAAGCTTTCTCAAAATAGACGACAGATACATAGATACATAGATAGATAGATGGATAGATAGATGCATGTATATATACATATATATGCATACATATGGGTGGATGGATGGATAGGTGATAGATACATACATAGTTTTGGGTAGATGAATGGTGGATGGGTGGGTGGATGGATAGATACACACACTCTATACATGTATCCTTCTGCTCCTGCTAACTAGGTCTCTGCTCTCTCTTCCCGAATGCTTTATTATTTCCTATCCTTGGCATACCCTATTCCTTCCATATCCTCTTGATTGATCAAATATTGTCAAATATTGTTCTTATTTCACATCTCAGCTCAAAGAAAAAGCAGTCAGACCTCAGTAACTCACTGGCATTGGAGGATTTCAATAGTTTCTCATTCAGATCCTTTCCTCTGGCTGGCCCAGCCACTCCTAATCTGCTCCCTACACCTGGCTTTCCCACCTTCAAACTTCTGGAAGAGGTGAGAAAGACCAGGGCTGGCACTCTTAAGTCTTAGGTGCTGGTTTGAGTTATGAAGATGCTGGGCTGTCTGAACGTTTGGGACTTGTTTCATAAATCCTCAGGCCCCCTTAATCTGACTCCAGACCAATTTATACTAAATTTCTTACATCCCTATGAGCTTCCGCAAGACAGGGGCAGTGCCGGGCCAGGATATCAGAGATGGCTCATGCCATGTGTCTTCCCAGGCTGAGAGGCCCAGGGTCATTTCTGGTGGTGACACACCCCCAGGAAATGCTCAAAGCCAGGCTAATGAGGCCTGTGACTACTTAGAGCAGTACTGGGGGCCAAAAAGGGCCTGAAGCTACAGCATTTACAAGAACCATGGGAGGTGAGGAGGTGAGGGATGCCCAGGCTGGCTTTACCCCCTGCCCTTGCAGGGAAAAGGTACCCACAGAAACCAGCAGAGGAGCTTACAGTTCCTGCAGTCTGCCCAGGGTCCGGATGGCCACGGGAAACTCCTGCAGCTCGTTATAATTCAGGTCCCTGGAATGGAAAGCAGAGCCGTCATTAGCGCAGAGGCTTAACGGGGCATGTCAGGGTCCCTGAGAAATGGAAACTTGGCTCTGGGGTTGGCCGGAGAGATGGGTTTCCAATCTGTTGGATCCAGCTGCCAGTGTCTGGAAACACATTTTTGGAATGCTTGTACTCCATTGCTACTCCACAAATCCTTAGGCTCCGAGTCTTTCTGGCACCAGAACTGTTTGGAATGGGGGATGTACTTCAGGGCTGTGGATACCTGGAGCTGCACCCCTCAGAAGAGTCTCCACAAACTGAGGAAAATATCTCAGACCTTTGGAGACATGAGGGGTGGAGGGAGAGGAAGAATGAGGTGATCTTTAACATCTAACATCTTGTTACCAGCATTAAGGATCCCAGAAAGTTCCACAGCTGACTACCTTGGCCATGGCTTCAGCTGCTATCTTCTAAAAATATGAACAATATTTTTTATCTTTGGATAGTAGCATGACTGCCAATCTGTTTTCTTTTATGCTTTTCTCATTTTCCTTTTTTTTTTTTAACAAAGAATATACATAACATGTGATCAGAAAACAACAAAGGTAATTTTTAAAAGGGGGTAGTAACCCCATTTGGCAAGGTCGTGGGGAAACAGCCTTCTCACAAACTATTAGTGGAAATTTGAATGTGTACAACGTTGTAGAAGTAATCTGACCATCTTTCAAATTAAAACATTCATACTCAATCATGCCCTCTAAGTCTAGGACTGTAACCTACAGAAGAGTCTGTACTCATGCGTATAGAGGGCCAGGGATTTAGCTCAGTGGCGGTGCCCCTGCCTCACAGATACAAGGTCCTGAGTTCAATCCCCAGTACTGCAAAAAAAAAAAAAAATTGTAGAAAAATGCTCATAACAGCATGGTTTAGGTGCCCTTGGCGCTGGAGCCCTTGGTGGCCATGTCAGGGCGAAGGAAAGGAGGAGAGATGGGAGAAGGCCAATGGTAAAGTTGATATTCATCAGAAACAAAATATTTAGAACTATTCATGACAAATGAGAGCAGCAAAGGCAGAGGCAGCCTGCAGAAAGACGGGTTGTTTGAGTTTTGTGGGAGACAATGAAGAGTGACTGGAAAGGAGACAGTCAGAGCTACCAAGAGCTTTTACAAGTTTCACTCTATGCCAGTGGGGAGGTTTCCTCTTTGCCAGTGGTGAGACAGACTTCAGAGAAACAGCAACTTCCAAAATATGAAGTTGGCTTTGGTTTTATTCAGTAACCAGTGAATTAGCCCCATGGGGAAATGTGCCTTACTGGGGTGGTCTTGATGCCTCTAAGATCCTGTTGCTGAGATTGACAGTCACAGGCTTTGTCAACAGGGCTGCGTCAGTTCCAGTGTCCCTCTTGAGCCTCCCAGGAGGATCCTAGGACCCTATCCCATTTTCTCAATCTTTTAAAGCCACCCCTACCCTGACAACTTTAAAGGTTGTCCAGTGCCAGGGCAGGGGGGAGCACGTGGAGATCCTTTAACTACAGAGAGATTTGGCAGGGTTTTGTGGATAAATATTATGTTAACACAGAGATAATGACAGGCTCTTCTGCATGACAGGGTCATTACACTTAATAGTCCACAGGTAGAGCCAGGAACCCAACCCAAGGGCCAGAGCAGTGGTGACAGGCATCTGGCAGCCAGTGTGCAGGATAATTGTCCCCTTCCACACACACGCTAATTACCCGATTACCCTCAGACTGCCCTGGTGATCCTGGTAATTGCAGCATAAAATCCCTTCTGCTGGGCTCTGCTCTGCTTGTCCCTTACCGAGCTGCACACCTTGGCCTCCCATGTGTCACACCTTGATTTGGCCAGAGACGGTCCCACAGGCTGGGTGAGAGTCTGCCTGTGGTCAAGCTGAGGCCAGGACGGGTGCATAGCACTCTGGCTGAAGCCCAAGGTATCAGAATTGGAAGCAGGATGGCTTTACACTCTGGTGTTCCTGGAGTTCCACCAAAGGCTTCAGAAGATGCCTGGAGCATCAGGTGGCCGGAGGTGAGAATGGAAGCAGAAGAGATGAGAGAAATGGACACTTTTTGGTCTTAAATTATATATATAATTCATCTTCCCATCTCAGTCGTTCAAAATCAGGTGTCCCCCTTTTAACTTGGCTCAGTTCCCTTAGGAATTCTCCACTGTTGCCTGAGGAGAATTGCATTTTCTATAAGTTAGATGGATATAACTTCATGCAAAAGCCTTAATATTGAATCATTATCTAAAGGCAAAGAATTGCATTAGTCTGGCCTCAGAGCCTTTGCTTGCTGTTCTGTCCGCCCCAAGTGCTCTTCCCCCAGATCCTCGTATGACTTACTTCCTCGGTTTACTCGGGTGTTTGCCCAAATTACGCCTCATCGGAGAGGCCTTCTCTGACCACTCTATTCCAAAGCACACCCTGTCACTCATTCTTCATTTGCCCCACATGCTGGATTAAAAGTGATCATAGGGCTGGGGACATAGCTTAGTGGAGGAGTATATACTTAGTATGCCTGAGGATCTGGGTTTGACCCTAGCACCCCCAACACACTAAATAAAGTGCATCCTATTTTTTTAAAAAAAGAATCTAAAAAAGTGGCCACAAATCCTTTGTAGCTTCTCCTATCAAAAGGTGGCATCTACCTGAAGACTAGTCTGGCCATGCAAATAGCATTGATCAATAAAATGAGGTGGAAGTGGTATGGTCTGACCTAATCCTAAGTCACAACCCTCCGCCTTTACCATCTTAGAATCCTTGCAGTACCATGCAAGGAAATCCAGGCTGGACTCTTGAATGGGAGAGCCATGCGGAGAGAGAGGAACAACCAACAGCCAACAGCCAGCAGCGAGGCCCCAGACATGTGAGTGAGGCCCTACCCTAGCTGAGCCTCCAGATGACTGCAGCCTCCTGAGTGAGTTGGGGAGGGAGGACTCCAGCAGAAGACCCATCCAACAAGCCCAGCCAAGCCATGGATTAATGAGAAATAATAAGGTGTTCTTTTGAGCCACTAAGTTTTGGAGTGAGTTGTGATATAGCAATGTAATGAGACACCCTGCTTTCTTTTCCTTCATAGAATTTATTGTCACCTGACATGCATTTATTTTCTTCCTAACCAACCAGAATGAAAGCTTCTTGAATGCAAGAACTTACTCTATTTAATATTCTACATACCAGAATGATACCTGGCACTGAACAGGAACTTAACAAATACTTGTTAAATGAATAAATGCAAAGCTCTAAATAAATGGATTAATGAACTCTTGAGAAAATCTAGGGTATGTGGGGGTATGTTCTTAAGATTTTGAGGTTGAGTCAAAATGGCACAAGATAGTCGTGAGTGACGCTGTTAGCCACAGAGGCCATGGGATGAGGCCATGGGATGACTTTGCTATCACTTAGCCTTTATACAGTTCACTGGACTCATGTCCAGGCAGCCAAATTGAGTGGTTCCAGCCCTCCTTGGCAGTTTCTGGCCAGGAATTTCTGGTCAGGAATTTTGCCAAGAGTGGACTAACAGTGGGAAAAGACACATGGTAAAAGGCATGTGAACTAGAAGGTTATTTTTATAGAGAAATGTGGGAGAAGAAAAATTGTACAAATGTCAAAAAGAATTCCGCAAACTCCATGCCAATAAGGTGGCCTGGATTTTCCCGTTTGGGTGTCTACATACATTCAGTGACTTCAGAATTTGCCAAGGCCCTTCTTCATTTGGTCCTGTGTAGATATAACTTCTGGCTCTAATTGTCCAGGGAACTGGTCTTTGCAACTAATGTCTACCACTAATGAATTCAACTCAGTGCAACAGACATTTGTTGCCAAATGTCCCAAAATACACAATGAATTCTGCTGGGTAAAGCGGAAGATAGATAGATGGGTAAAAAATACTGCAATTTAGACAAATGCACAAGACAACAAGGTGAGCACCCTCAGCATGATGTGGCAGGTCCTGGAGGACATGCAAAGCATCAGGACCTTCAGAAACTATTGTTTTTTTTTCAGGTATGCAATAAATATAAGTTTAATAGTATAGAACAGCAGGGGAAAAGAAATAAGCAGCAGCCAATATTTGATTTTCATCCTTATCACTTTTTCTAGGGTCCCTCTAACTTGATGTAAACTTAAAATTTTCAAGGAAATTCCTAGTCCACTCCCATTTTATCATAAATAAATTGAATAGTTTTTCTGTTTGTATGATAAAACAGGAAAGACTGTTACATTTGAATGGAAAAGGCACTCCATTTGTGATCAATGTCACACAAAATCACATTCCCATCAGAAAACACAACCATCAACATCACAAAACTAAAAATACACAGGAGATCAATACCATTCAATAAATATGTAAGCTACTTCAGTCTCCCCAAAAAAGGACCATTACTTCAAAAAAAAACCATAAAGAAAACCCCTGCCCATTTCCAAGTAACCCAAGTAGAAGAGACAGCAAGATGCTATGTGATCTATTTTACCCCTCCCCTGACCCTTCACTGCTTAGAAAACTGCCTGCTCTCCGCAGAGACTGAAAATAGGCCTCACTCCTTCTTGGGGGAGAACAAATTCACTGACACCCTTGTGCAATATCCCCTGTTTCTCAGGAACCCTGGCTTTATACCTAGTTCTGCTTCCAAAGCCTCTTCATATAGTTCTGGGTAAAACTTGGGATCTGTTCCATTAAGATGGGCCATATGAACTAGGAGTTTCATCTTGCTGGTTTCAGCGTGGGTCCTTGGACCCCATAGGAACTCATTCCAAGCAGGATCACTGTTAGGAATCTGCTGGTACATCAGGTACTCTTCCCGTACTAAATCCTCAGTGATGAATTTCCAGGCTTCCTCAAAATGAATACACTCAGACTGAGCTAACATGTCCCATCTTTTCACTTTTTGGGTTAGGTCCTCCTCACTGATACGGTTGCCCTCTATGAAGATTAGAGACAGGATGAATATAATGATGTCGATTTTGAGAATGATTCTTTCATCATCGCCATCTAGTACCCCACTGTATGTAAGACCCAAGATGGGGACTAGCTCATATGTATTACCAAAGTAATTCACTTTCCTGATTTTAATGCCAAAGCCCAGATACATGGACTCACAGAGTTCCCAAAAGTTCAGAGGGAAGTTGTTACAGTAATCATGGGGCAGAACTTGCAGCATTTCTTTCATGGTGACCTCCTCCTTCGTTTGATACTCGTGGAGCAGAAATGACACCAACTTACATAACTTGGCATTTAGGAGCACATTTTTCAGGATGTGAGAGAAGCGTGCGTCCTGCAAGGAGCTTGAACCCTCACAGGGTTGACTCCTTTGACTGGAAGCCATGAGGACAGCAAGAACTTGTTGAGGATCAGAAGCCTTCAAATCTCCAGTGCTGGAAAATAGAGTGCTGAGCAATAGCAATTCAGCTACTCCAAGAATCCAGACCCAGATTTTGAAAAATCACAACTGAGAATTCTCCACTGCACAGTGCAAGGCTAGCAACAGAGGCAGGAATGGGTTATTTTCAGAGTCCCAACCTGGAATGTGGCCTTCTCTCTCACCCTCCCTCCAGAAACTGTTGTAATCATACCTGGGAGGGCTTCATGGTGACGTGACGCTGATTCAGGTCTTGATAGCAGGGCAAGATTTGAATGGAAAGGGATGGATGTATCAAGCAGGGAGAGTGTGATTTAGAGGAAATGAATGTTCTGCAATTGTATTAGGAAAGAACAAGTATAGTTTGGTTGGAGGAAGGACAATATTTGGAGGTAAATAAACATGGAGTGCTGTCTGCCCTGGACTGATGTATTCACTCCTACCAGGTCCCCTGACTCCAGGCCACCCACAGAATAACATTGCTTGAGCCCTGACTATATGCCACCCACTGAGTGATGTGGCTGAATGATCTCTTAATTCTCACAAGCACTTTAAGAGGTAGGCACTGCAGTTATTCCCATTTTACAGGTTAGGAAAATGAGAGACAGAGAGAGTAAATCAGTCACTCATTCACGAACAACTAATAAATGGTCAGGGCAGAAGCCACTGTCTGCAAAATCTCTCCTCTCTTTTCTTTATTATTGCCCTGTCCAACACCATAGGTATTAGCCACATGTGGCTATTTAAGTCAATTGCAAGTAAATACAATTAAAAATCCAGTTCTCAGTTTTCTAGCCATACTTCAAACGTTCCATAGATAAATGTGCTAGCAGCTGTCATATTAGAAGCCCAGATCTAGAGTATTTCCATCATCATAGAAAGTTCCATTTGATACCACTCTCCTATCATAATAGGGAGAATGCCAGGAACGTAGTTAGTGTATGTGCCCGCCTCTGCTGCCGTAGATGTGGCCACATGACTAGATTCAAAATCAAGAAGGTGGACAGTAGTAGAGGCATTTCTAGCACAGGGTGAATAAAATAGCCACCACTGTCTCTACGATGGTCTTCTTACCCTTCTACCCACTAAATGCAAAAAATACTGAGGCTCTGGGGATGGGGAGAACCCAAAAAGGGTTCACCACATGGAGGAAGGCCACCCTCCAAGAAGAAACGCTCTCCTTGGACTGTTGGAAGATCCAGAAATAAACCTCTATTGGGTCTGAGCTTTTATATATGCTTTGATCTATTTGTTACAACGATTCTGCCTATTTTAACTAAGTGTCACAGGCAGGATTTGAACTCAGGCAGTTGGAGTCTGGAGCTCACACTCTTAGCTACTATACATCTGCTAGAATAGATCTTTTTAAAATGTAAAGCTGATTCTGTCAGTCTCTTACACTGAAAAGAACTCCAGAACAAAGATTTAAAAAACAAAGTTCAAATTTCCTCAGTGGGCTCCAGTGCTCTTAACCCATCTTTCAGCTTCATCTGCATTTCAACCCTCTGAGTATTTTCACACCGTTGTATATTTACTTGGATCACTCTTGCCCTCAGCCTGGAATGCCCTTTCTCCACATCCTCAGCTGCTGAAATCCTAGTCATCCTTTGAAGTCGGGCTCAAATATACCTTTCTCCATGAGGTCAACCTCACGCCTGCAGTTAGAGTGAATCACTGACTCTCTCAGCATTATTCTGGTGTTTTCTTCCTCTGCATGCCCAGGATTGGACTGGTAATGATGATGGTGGTGGTAATAGCAGTAATTACTACGTAAAGGTCATGGTTCTCAGATATTTACATATATTACTTCATTTAATTCCCTTTGCCAACCCTTTGTGGTAGGCACTATTATAACCTCCACTTTGCACGTGAGAAACTGAGGCACCAAGGGAAGTAGTCACTTGGCCACAGTTCTGCAGCTCATAATGGAAGAGCTTGGCTTGAAACTCAAGCAGTTCAAATCCAGAGTGAGATTATCTGTGTGCATATCATCTCCCCTGTGAGACAGGAAGCTTGTTGAGGTCAGGGAGCATATGGGTGGATTTTTGGACCTCATGCAGTTCAGGAACAGGAACACACATGTGGATGTTTCATTGCTGAAGATGATTATTTGAGGTCATTGAATAAGGCCTCACAACGGGGGGGGGGGCTTTTAGCCTTTGTGCCTGGCTGCTCCAGGACAGTGTCTTGGCCCTGTGGGATTCAACTGTAACATGCAAACTCTTGGTGACCACAGGGAGAACCTCCTCTGGTATAAGGTTCCATCTGATTCTTCTGTTGCAGGACGGTTTATGATGCCTTAAACATTGGCTGGAAAACTCATCCATGGCTTTATAGCCTATTATCTTTTTTTTTTTTTTTTTTTGGTACCAGGGATCGAACTCAGGACCTTGTGTTTTTTGAGGCAGGCGCCGGAACCACTGAGCTAAATCCCCAGCCCAAGCCTATTATCTTTAATAACCCCCAGAATCAGCCAGAAGCCCAGGAAGAGTTCATTGTTCTGTCTGCTGCTCCCGGGAGCTAGAAACAGATGGGGAAGGGCTGAGGTTGAAAAACCATTCCCAATTCCACCCGGAGTTTGGTCTGGAAGCTGCAGCTGTCTGTGGCTAATCCTCCCCTTCATCTGCTTAGCTGTTTCCAGCCAAATCCAATCAAAACTGATGGCAAACTCATGCAATCAGTCAAAGTAGCTGAGAAGGCACTCAAGCCCTAAGCTGCTCAAGGACCTGCATCCCCGTCCTCTCCTTCCAGCTGGCTGTGCAGAAATGGCCAGCTTCTGAGATCTCTGGAGAGCCTCACTTCGGACCAGAGACAGAACTGCCAGGATTTCACAGCCCCTTCTCTTGTGTAGCTCCTTCTTATTACTTGATGAAAAAACTGGGGCTTAGAGAGAAAACAGTGATTTGCTGCAGGTTCCAGAATCGGAATTCAAACACAGCCCTTCTTGGCTCTGGCTTAAAACGTTCTTTATTACCCACAGTTGGATCCTTCGAGGGTACAGACAGCAGGGCTTCTTAGAAGCAAGCTTTCTGGAGACAGGGAGAGGATACATGGAAGAGGGTTCCAGAGCAGCTTCCTCAGGTGTTGTAAGCATGTCAAAGCCAAATGATTAGGACTTAGAGGCTTAGCATCTATTTGTGTGTCATCTGTGTTAGAGCAGAAGATTGTTGTTCTGTGTACCAACAAGATCACCTTGAAAAATCTTGATTTTCTTAGCTTGCCTCTTCACCTGCAGATAGGGATACCCAGTGCAGAAGCCCACTCTGCCCACCGGGTCCAGAGACTGACACAGAATAGATATTCAAAGAATGCCAGTTCCTTTCACCTTTTCCCTTTATTAGATATTGTGTACTGGAACACACCCTTCATTCATCAGAGCTACAGCAGTAGGTGCACAAGTTAGTCTACTTTTCACAGCAATTAAGAGCAATAAATATCATTCATTGAGCTTCCACTTACATGTTTACTCCCAAGGCTAAATCTGTGTTTATTACCAGATCATAGATAAGGCTTAGGAGGGAATGTGGGCAAGCCTCACTCTGCCATGCAAAACAGAAAACCAAGAAACTTCTGAGAGCTTGTAAACTTTGTACCACCTTTGTCTCCCAAAGGCCTGGAACTTTTGCCTCTCAAAGGCAAGCAAGCACAATTAATACATATCTTAATTGCCTTCCCCAAATGCAGCAGGAGCCTCTGTCTTGAATCTGACTCCACGTGCTTGGGGTAGAGGAGTTGGAAAGCCAGGAACCAACAAACACTTTATGACTAATAGCATTGTTTTACCTTCTAAACAGCCTACATAAAAGGCCACCCATTAATAAATGCAGCAATCAGTAAAACTGTCATCAATTTCTACTGAGAGACACAGACACACCTTTCCTCTCTCCACCTACACTCTCTTCCTTGCTAGAGAGAACATTCAGAGCGTACCTGAAGCAATGGTGCATTGCCTTTAATGACAGCCGCTGGCCCCCTGATACTGAGATTCCATGCTGCCCTGCCCTAATGAAGCACCTGGGTCATGGAGACCTAGATCTGGAAGGGAGATAAAGGTAGCAGTCTAGCCAGCCCCCACAGCGGAGCCAACTCAGATTCACTGGGATGGGGATCCAGGTTCTGCTGGGACTGTTGAAATGGGGAGCACCCTGGCTATGCTGGCTGTCCAGAGTGGTGTTGTGGGCCGCTCTACAGACCGAGTGATGCTTCTTCATCCCGAGCTAGAGGGTCACCTTCACTTGCTCCCTCAGCCCTCATCCTGCCAGCTGGAAGTCCACACAGATGCCTCTGTCTTCCGAAGGAGATCCTACTCCGATACTTCACCTCCTCACCACCCTCCCCAGGAAAGGCCTCCTCATTCTTAAGGCACAATAGCCAGAACAGGACCCAGTCCTCTGGGTGTCCTCAGATCCCTGCAGACAACATAGAATGCAGGGGACCTGAAGTCCCTGAGGTGCTCCTGACCACAGCAGAACATAGCTTGAAGACCTGTCTTAGTGACCCCAACCTGCAGGTCTGAAGTTGGGACCCTTAGCCCAGCATGGTGGCACAGAACTGTTATCCAAGCACTGGAGAGGCTGAGGCAGGAGGATCAGCCTGGGCTACATAGTGAGACCCTGCCTCAAAAGATTAAAAAGAACAAAGAAGGAGGAAAAAATAGTCCAGGCCCTGAGGTTCTGAACAGCTGGGCTTGTGAGAAGGTAACCTGGCCCCAAGGCAAAGCTAGGGGCATCACAGTGGCCTCAGCCCATATTCAGGGCACGTCTCAAAGTCAGAGCATGAGGCATCGTGCCAGCTGCTAGGCTGTGGGAGCACTGACTGGGGGCCAGTGAGGTCTGGTTTGAGGGGAGGCCCGGGCTGGAGCCATGAGCAATACACAGCCTTGAAAGCCACAAGACCAGATGAGCTCACAGACTGAAAGAGGGAAAATAGAAGATGAGCCGGGGCACGCTGAGGTTAAGGCCTTGGGTGGTGATGTCGGATATGCTGGATCAGCACAGCAGCACTAAGTTTAAGGGACCTCAGGATTTCTGGTCTAGAACCCGTTAGTCTCCAGGAATTCAGGAGCTACCTGTTTGCTATTTGTAAATGCTTCGTCGCCTTCAGGGCCTATAATCGTTCTGGCACAAAGTAGAAGCTCACTAAGTATTTAGAGAATGAGTGACCCTAAAGCAACAGGAAGAAAGAGAGTGACAATCACGATTGCTACCAGTGCCTCCTTCCCACAGATATGCGAAGGCCGGACCTGAATTTCCACGGCATCTGCTAAGGACCCTGTGCCTCTCCAGCTCCCACCCCCTTAAACCTCATTTCCTTTCCACCCCAGACCAGCTGCTGGGGTGCCTGGGGGAACAGGGGCTGCGTGTGGGAGTTCAGAGCGGAAGCTTTGGTCCCATTGCTGGGGTCGGGCGACAACAGTGGCACACAAGTTTGACCTTGGCCACCCCCACACCAGGGTTATGGGAAAGGGAATGTCATGCTGGGAAGAACTATGAATAACCTGCCGTGGTCACAGAACGCAAGACACACTCATTGGGCAGCTCAATTTTCTGCCTGTTAGAAGTCATTAGTGGTTCTGCAGGGGAAGCCAGAAAAAAAGGTTTTATATGGAACAATAAATTCCTCTATAAGCCACAAAAGCCCACAAGTTTGCAGCTAATAAACCCACAAATGTAAGATGTTTAAGAACTGGAGAGGAGAGTGCTCCTCGATGCTTAACCTCAAGAGGCAGTGTGGTCTGAGTGGCTGACACTAAGCCAAGGGCAGAGAAATCTGAGTTCTTACTCCACCTCTTAATGAGCTGAGTGACCCTGGATAAGTCGGCTGCTCTGTCCCTTGGTTTCCCCACCTGTGACATGTGAATACGCAATACTGCCTTGTCTTCCTCAAGAAGTGACTGGAGGACGAAATGAGATAGGAGATGAGACAGCTTTTGAAGTAAAGCTTTTCTATTTCTTATTTCAGTTACGATTACCCAAGGAATGGTTGGATAATCAGCACTTGCCTTGAGATAAAAAAGGGAAATTGGCCAGGCGTGGTGGCACATGTCTGTAATCCCAGCACTTGGGAGGCTGAGGGAGGAGGATTGCCCCAAATCTGAGGCCAGCCTGGGTAACATAGTGAGACCCTGTCTCAAAAACAATAACAATAAAAAAGGGGGTTGACACAATTCCTCTGAACTTCTGCTGTAGAGCCTGCCAGTGGGTAGCTGTAGTGGGTTGAACTGTAGCCCTAAAAAGGTAACCCCAGGTTCTAATCCCTAGTGCCTGTGACTGTGAGCTTCCTTGGACTGAGAACCTTTGTGGAAGGAAGATATTCCATGAGGGCTCTCCAGATGAGACCAGCCTGGATTAACAGGACTGGCCCTAAACCCAATGGCAAGGATTCTTATAAGAAGAGGAGGCACAGAGCAAAAGGCATTATGAGGTGGAGGCAGAGACTGGAGGGATGAGTCTCCATGCCAGGACTGCCAGTGCCACCAGAAGTGAAGAGAGAGGCAGAGAATGGATTTTGCTTCAAACCCTGCAGAAGGCACCAGCCCTGCCAACACCTCGGCTTTGCACTATTGACCTCTAGTATTCTTGAGTAATTAGGTGTTTTCTTAAGCCAGCAAGTTTGTGGTGTTTTGTTACAGCAGCCACAAGAAACAAATACAGCAGCATGGAATTCCTATTCACCCTACAGAGGAGACGAGTCACAGCCCGGTCTGTGGTGAGATGACACTTAGGGTAACACCCTCCTGGCCACCTTCAGACACGTTCCATCCAGCGTTAAATGAGAAGGCAGAGAAAGCCAACATGCATTAAGCACTTACAGTATCCCAGGCACTACATAAAGTTATTTCAATTAATGTGACCCCTGATAACTGTAAATTATCATCCTCATTCTCTATTTGTGGAAACTGCGGCTCTTGAGAGGCCAGGTACTTGCACATGTCACACAGTGGCAGCAGAACCAGGATTTGAATCCAGGTCTGCTGATTCAAGGTCAATCCTTGGCCTTCCCTGGATGCCCCAGATCTGAAAGAACCTCAGTGGAAATAGCCTGGTGGCCCGTTCCAGGCCAAAGGCTGACACCCAGGAGTGAGGGGTGGCCAGATACTTTCAGAGCTAAGTCCAAGCCAGTCAAGATTAAAACTTGTTGGTATTTGTGGTTTCAATGACACAGAGATGGGGAATATTTTCCAGTTACAACTGCTGTTGAAGTAAAAACATCCCTCGGAAACAGATGGCTGAAGCATCTTTCACTAGAGGAAGCTTGACATAGTATGTACAGTTTTGTACAATCAGGAGGAATTCGATAAATTCCTACCCTGCCCTCCTCCCCTTCTAGAGCCCTGTTGAATGCTGTTCCTGATTTAGAGGGGCTGGGCCCATAAGGTTTCTGTTCTCACTGAGGCCCCAGGCTGTTCTCCAAAGGGAACCAGCCAGCCAGCACAGGCTCAGTTGGGGCCGATTTGTTTAATGAAGTTATAGCAAGGCCCAGAAACCATCATCCAGGCAGGAGGAAGGGCAGTGCTCTTGTCTCCCGGCACATTCCGGGGCCTGAACCCTGGTTCTAGCTGAGACTCAGATACCAGGTCCCTCATGGAGGAGTGAGAGTGGGCCCTCCTCGGGTTATAGTTGGAGTTGCTAGGCCTTGGTTGCTTCTTTTCTTTTTCTTTGGAAAAATTTTATTGCTCAGCATGTTGGGAATTTGGGGATCACTACTGTCAGGGTAGGACAGCTGCTGGTGGCCTCCAAGTTTGCGATGCCAGGCACTGATCTAGGTGGCTTGGCTCCTGGTCTCAAGTCCCTGCCACCTCTTGATAGAACCTTCTTCCCAGGACTGTTCTGCATCGTGATCGCTCTTATTTCTCAACCTATACACCTAGGAAGTCCTGTACCTGATCTGATCTTGAGGGAGAGTGCTAAATGGAGCAAGGTACTAGGAGGCCAGAGGGATGCCTCCTAGAAGTTTCCCATCACTTTCAAACCAGAGCAACTCTAGCACTTTGGGTCTGATCAGGAAGTCCAACTTCATAGGCTGCGGGCTGGCCCATCTCTGAGAGCAAATTTCCCAGCAAGTGTGGGTCATCCTTGCTGTGGGAGTGGAAAGGAGTTGTGGGTGCAGGATAGAGCACGTCCTGTCTGTCTCTGTTTGAGGTTTCTTGGCAAAGTCTGGAATGGTTCCAACTACATGGGAAGGTCCCGGGAGCCTCTTCTGGTGAGGTCAGGCTTCTCAAGGCTCAGCAAGGCTTGTCCCCCAGGGGTTGGGGGTGGCATCTGAGTGACTTGTTGTGCCCCAGAAAGAGAGGGCATAGTAAGACCCAGACCTGGACCTGTTCAGAGCACTTGTGTTTGCCTGGCTCTTTGGGAGTGAAAGACAGAAGGAATATGTCTCTCTCCTGTACCCCTCATCCTGGAGATGCCCTACTGTACAGGCAAAGAAATCAAGGCTCCCAGAGGTGAGGAACCAGCCACCCTGGTCCAGAGCAGAGGGTATAAGGGGGCTTGTTTAGCCACGGATGCATTCGTGGAGGGGATCCCTGGGCAGTGCTGAGTGTGAGGCAGGGGCATCTGCGCAGAGAGAGGATCACAGAGATCTGGAGCCCAGCAGCAGGCACGCTGCATGTGTGCAGTTTGGGTGCCTGTGTGGCCACGCATGTGCATGCCCGCACCTGGCCCCTCCTCCCCAGGTGGTACGGCTGGGGGACCCGTTCCCCCCGCAAAGAGGAGTCTGCAGACCTCAAGCCAAACCACAGCCTGGGCCGTGGGGGTTTGATCTTCCCTCTGCTGCCAGAGATCAGAGAGGTCTAAGTGGCAGAGATTTACAGGGCCCGAGGGAGAAATACCCTTCCAGTGAGAAGCTCACATGAAAGCTCTAGAGTAATGACTGAGGTTGTGGAGCGTGCCAATTATGCAACAATTAAAAGGGTTGACTATCATTTTTCTCCTTTCATTCTCCCAGCCACTCCCCCACTGCCCCCCTCCACATCTGGCTGCCCCTGCAGGTTCCTCAGCAACTCTATGGGCAATAGAGGATAAAGAACACACACTTTCCCCCCGTTTTTAATTGGAAATCAAAAGTTGGAAGAAAGGGTTACCCCTCAAGGGTGGGGAAGAAAGGAGTATTGTCGGATGGAGGCCCTCAGAGGAGGGGACGGGGAAGGAGAAAGGAGCCGAGGGCAGGTTCCTATACAGCTGCCAGGCTCGGGAAGAACTTCACACAGATCATCTCATTTAATGTACACGTCAGCCCTGTGTTACTAGTGGCAGATTAGAAAACCGAGACTCAGAGGCGAATGACTTGACTGAGATCACACAGCTGGTATTACTGGCATTGGATCCCAGGCTGTCTGGTGCCAAGGGCTTTAGCACCAGGCTATTCTGCCTTCTCACTGTAGAGTGGGAGAACCTTTTCTTGTCTCTTGGTCTTGGCTTTGCCATCTGTAAAGTGGGCACAGCCCTGGGCTGTGTGTGATAGAGCCAAGCACTTCTGTAGATAGATGAAAGGTGCAGCAGGCACTTAGCGGCAGGATTGCTCTGTAATGCAGCCAGCACCAGCTGAGCCAAATGCCCTGCACAGCAATCCAGTGGCTAATTGAGAAAGAATTAGGCAGCGTGCCCCAAAAGTGAAGAAACAGCTGCTCATTGGCTATTTAGAGGTGCCAAGGCATGCCCAGCGTATGTCCCCCCTCACCTGATTTCCCAGCAGAGCAAATGGCCCCTGCATTCCAGGGACGATGGCCTTGGACGCCCTGCAGCTCTGCCAGTGAATGGCAACCCCAAGCCCTGCCCTGGGAGCTCTGTGTCTCCTGAGGAAGCTACAGAGGCCTGGGCTTTTCTAGGAAATGACCATCTCTCACATTTAGGAGCCTCCCCAAACCTAGCACATAGTAGGCTCACACAATACACATTCATGTGCATTTTCCCATTAACACACCCTGGATCAGCCCCATTCATAACAGGGAGTCACCCTGGGGAAACCATGGTGCCTCCCTGGATATTAGCACTCTCCTATGGTACTGGGTGAGCCAGCCTGTCCAGCTTTGACTACCCAGATGTCTATGACAGCTAGGGAGGGGGACAGGTGACCTGGTGTCCAGGTCACGCACAGCAGCAGGAAGAGGTTCCAATGTCCAGGCAGGGCATGTCAGCCACACCTTACTTCTCAGCACTCAGTTGGCTAGAGGGTGAGGATGCCAGAGAGCTGGGGCTAGATCTGCTCTTTCTCCTGCTACAGGCTGAGCCCCAAAAAGCAGCCATGCTCCTGGGAATCCCCCCCACAGGAAAGAGGAGCAGAGCTTTGGTCTCAGCCCCCGACCCACTTTCCCTGCACAACCACAAATGCTGACAGCCAAGGCCTCTCAGGATAGGCTTTGCCAAATGGTTGCTTCCAGTCTCCCAGCATTTTCTCCCCTGCTGCTCTGGTTCTTGAAAGCCCCTCAGCTTAGGAGTGATGCTCTGGATCGTGTGTGGAAGGGGGCTTGGCTATGAGTGGAGGGGAGATGTACAGGGGACAGGAGGAACTGCAACCATCCCCTGATGCTGCAAGCCCTCCCCCACACTCAGTGGCTCTGGCTCCGTGATCTGGGGGTCCTTCTCTCCCTAGCGCCCCCCTTCCAGGCCTGCACCAGGTGGCAGTGGCAGCCAGCTCCCCCTTGGGAGTTGAGGGACCCCAGCTGGCATGGCCAGCCTCACTTCCAGTGCCTGGCCAATTGTTTGTTCAGTTGGGGCCCACTCAGCCCACTCTTTGGGGGCTGGCGGGACTCCAGAGGAAGTGTCGGGAGGGCTTGGGTGCATTCTGACCTTAACTGAATTCCAGGATGATGATGTGTGAATAATATGGCTTTTTAAGAGTCAACAGCTTGGGTGCTTTTTATAGTTAGGCCGGAGCAATGAGTGGGCCATCTCCCCATTAATCATTTAGCTGGTTAGATCAGTTGGCAAACAATACTGACATTACTCTGTGATATGACTCTCCCTTCTGTCAGCAGCCACCCTTAAACAGACGTCAAAGCTGCCATCAAGTCAGCCCCAGCCCCACCCCCAAGCCTTCTAGTCCCCAGGCTTAATATTCTAATTCCTCCCGCTTCTCCTTGCAGTTCTCTTTCTATGCCTTTTTTGGTGGTCTCTGTTGGCAGGGACCCTGGGTTCCCACATTCTGGGCCACACTGACCTCCCACAGAACACCTCTGCCCACCCACCTGCAGGAGGAAGGGATCCATTCCGAGTGACTTTCCAGGGAAGGTAGCCCAGGGCCTGATCCCAGCTCCCAGTCCTGCTGGCCCTTCCCAAGCTCATGTTCACTCCAGGATTTGAGATCTCACTGCCAGGCAGGACTGAACTTGAGCAAGACCCCCCACACACACACACACTCACAGTGTCTCCAGATTGCGCAGCCCCTCGAAGCTGTGGGTCCCCAGGTGCTGGATGCGGTTGTTATGCAGATGCCTGAGTGGGAAGGAGAGACAGTCAGAGTGAGCTCCAGTGGGCTGGGCCCAAGGCAGCTGAGTGCACGCGGCAGGGCAAGTGGCAGAGTGGAGGCTGAAGCATGGATAGAATGACCCCTTTGTCTCCAGGGACAAACAGAATGGCTGAGACAGATTTCTGAAACCAACATTGCCAGGGCTGCATTGACCACAGGCTACACCATTTTGATTTCCTATTGAAGAAGGGAGAAGGGAGCCTGGGCCAAGGCAAAAGCAAGCACCAGGAGGCAGACTGATTCACAGGTTCTTCTGTGATGTCCGAGGTTGTTTTCATGGCTCTGCTCCCTAGGACCCAGCCGGTCTGACGAAGTGGCCAGACGTACTTAGGGGAGCCAACAGTAAACCGCTGCAGACAACATATAATTAAAGGCTAAGCTTTCTGTAGCCAACGGAGAGAGCTGTGGACAAGCTGAGAGAAGAGGCAGAGGGTGCAGCCAGAGGAACCAGGGAAGGCTTCTCGGAGGTGGTGATCTACAGCAGGGCCTTGAGGGGTAGATGAAGTGCACGGCAGAGGGAGGGCACCCCAGGCAGAGGGAAGAGCGCCCAGAGGTGGGGAGCTGGGAAGGAGCGAGGCAGGCAGGGAAGGGCTTGGCCAGAGCAGGTGTGGGAGAAGAATGAGATCAGTTTGGAAGAGATGTCTGGGAAAAGTAGCTAACTGAAAGCAAGTGACGAGGTTTTCTTCTCCCAACTCCTGATGAAAAAACCCCAGCAAAAACCAGACCCAAATATCACAAACCACAAGGCCTCCCCAAAAGGATGAAGCCGACTACAGATACACCACAAAAATTGCTGGCCAGGAGAACATTCTGGACCTCACCAACCTCCTTCTCCCAGAAAATGAACTTGTGAAAAAACAAAATCGGAGGTTCTCTCCTAAGTCTCCCATATCCAAAGAGGTGACCTTTGGGTATTCTTATTTTTCCTCCCTACTTCTGGCGTCCAATAGGAGCAGGTCAAATAGAGAGTTAAATAAAGGCTCCAGACTCCTCAAAGAATGGGGGAAATGGCTTGAAGCCAAGAGTATTCACGGGCAAGGGAGCAAACTCACCCTTTTAATACACCTGAGCAGAGGAAGCAGAGCGCAAGTAGCCTAATATAGACTGTGCACTGCCTCAGAGTACCCCTCCGGTCGCCATCCCACCAGGGTACGGAAAGGGGATGGACCCTAAGTCACCCTCGGTACTTAACCCACACACTACAGCATGGTGGGGACAACCAGAGGAGCCTGAAGACAGCGCAGCTAGAACAAGGACACAGAGGGCCAGGGGTTTGGCTCAGTGGTTCCTCCGCCTGCCTTGTAAGCGCAGCATCCTGAGTTCAATCCCCAGTACCAAAAAACAAACAAACAAGGACACAGCTCTCCCACCACAGCCAGAAAAAGAGATTACAGGGAAACTGTGAAAACCCACAACTGGGCAGCAGAGGGAGATGAAGGGGGTGGGGGGGCGACAGACTGGCAAATTCTAAGCCCAGAGGAAAACATAGCTTATGAATGAGGAGCAGAAGGAAATTGATCAGAAGTGCCTTCTGCTACAAAGCAATCCAAACATGATTTCAAAGACAAAGCTTTTTAAATGAAAGAAAAATCTCTTTGTAGATTAAGAAAGCAAACTAAGGGCCAAAAGTTTAAAAACTAGTCGGGCTGGGGATTTAGCTCAGTGGTTCCACCACCTGCCTTGAAAGTGCAAGGTCCCGAGTTCGATCCCCAGTACCAAAAAAAAAAAGAGGTAGAAACTAGTCAATAAATTTGAAAAAAGGAAGATTGTAGACACTGTTGAAAGTTGACCTGATTTCGGGGAGAGGAGCTGAGATGATCACAGTGAACATAGAGGAATGAGACAAAGGCTAAAACAGAGGCTGCTTGGTGTGAAGGACATAAAAGCAGCTGAATGGGGGTGATGGATGTCACTGAGGGAGAGAATCAAACAATAAGACTGAAGATATGATCAGAGACAATACAAAAAAATTCTCTCGGAGCAAGAAAGAACAGAACCTGCAGTTCAAAAGCATATGTCATTCTAGGAAAATTGGATGCAGAAATATTCTATATTGTGACATACTAGGGTTGTGCTATTAAAGTTCAAGAATTTCAAAATACCTTCAGGCAGAAAAAGGAAATCACTTACAAGGGGTAAAACTCAGGCTGGCCTCCAAGAGGTCACTCAGATATAAAGGCAGCAGGTGAAGCGGCTCTAGCATGGATGGGAGGGATGGGATTCTTGTGAGTGTTGGGATTTTTTTTTTCTGGTACCAGGGTTAGAACTCAGGACCTTGTGCTTGCTCAGCAGCCATGGTACCACTGAGCTAAATCCCCAGCCCTTTTTTTTTTTATTTTTGGGGGAATGAAAAAAAAATTTTTTTGTTTGTTTGGAGTGTTGAGATTTAAAGGCCTCATCTGTCTTTCTCGTCGCTACCTGCTCCATCCGGGGAAGGACCCTTGCCTCCAGGGGGCTTCTCATGTACGGCAGTGGGGAAACACAGCCCCTTGTAAAATGTTCTCCCTTACCAAGGGGTTTTTGCTTTCCCCATTTCCTTCATACCTCTGACCTAACTCTTCCTACTTGCTGTTGAACTCCTGTCTTCATTTTCTACCCCTCGCCCTTCCCCATCACTTCCGGTCCAGATCATCTCAGCATTGTAGACATCCAGTGCCAGGCCTCCAAGTCCCTCCTACAAACCACTCCTTCAGCCCTGGTGTCCTGGGCACCTCCAGTAGCCAAGCATGGGAGAGGTGATGGGACAGGCTGATCCAGAGACCAACTGCACACAGGTCACCACTGCCGCCAGTGCAGTGCTGCCTAGTGGCGCCGTCAGTGCGACAGGCATAGTGGGAAAGAGTTCCACACACATCAGAGAGGGTTCCACATACATGGGGCTTGGCTGGAGAAAGCAACTCCCCCACCAGGCTTGCCTGCTCATAGCTCCAGAGAGGCTTCGGTCCACCCCCTTGGTTTTCACCAAGCTTCCTTCTCACTTCCTGTTACTCCCTGTCTTCCTTCTCTGCCTCCTGGGCCTTCCTACAGCTCTCCCACATCCCAGACGGTGTCCCCCAGGCTCCTCTCCCTTTCGAGGTCACCCCGCCTTCTCCATGCCATGAGTGAAGGACAAAGGGGTGACGTTTCACCCTATGCAAAGGGCCCAGTTCTGCTTCAGCTTTGCTCTTGTACCAGTGCATTTTGTTTTTCCCTTACTCCCTTGTCCCTCCTTATGCCTGGGGGGTCCCATATCTCCTAGGTATCTAATAGGCCTGGCTCCCAAGCCAGCTCCCTGCCTCCCAACCGTACCTTTAAGTCACCCATGATTCCTTTTCTCCTTGGTCTTCTACTCTCTGAAAACCTCTAACTCATATTAATTCTTCCTTCCAAACAACGCTCTCAGTCATGTCTTCTTGTCCATTCTTTCTGCCACCTCCCTAAACTGAACTTTGATAGACAGGAGCCTTTGAACTAACCTTCTCTGGTCTCTTCCCATTCCCATGCATCCTTCACATTCATCTTAAAAGGCCCTCTTTTAACCCTGCTTGAAAACCCCCACTCCCCACCCCAAAGACAAAAGCCAAACTCCCTGCTCTGACATTATGAGTCCCTGCCTTGTCAGCTTCTTCTCCAACTCCCTGCCTGGGGACCCTCAGCTTCAGCTCGACTGGCTTATTCACCGACAAGCAAATGCCCCTGGCTGCCCTTCCAGGATCTTTAATGCTTTTATTCTCTGCGCTTGTCTAACTCCACTCTCTTTGCAGGCCCAACCACAGCCCCACCTGCCCGTGAAGCCTCCTCACTCGCCCATCTGTGGTTGCTTCAACCTCACTGCCCCTCCACGGTATAGTGAAGCTCTCCTTTACCTGGCTACATTAGCCCAAGTTGCATAACGTCCTGAGTAAACTTTTGCTATTTTCGCTCTGCTATTTCAGCGAGTCTATAACCCATAAAGGGCAGCAGCTCTGTCCCATCCTTCTGTGACCTTCAGTGTTCACGTAGGCCTCTCTAAGTGCTGCTCCTGCCCACGTGTCTGGGACCCATCACGAAGTTCTCATTTTCCCACTGTCTTGTCCCTCACAGAGAACTGACCCCTTTCCCTCATGGCATCACAGGGATATCCCAAAACTAAAGCTAACCACCTTGTTCTGGTGACCTTCCACAGATAGCTTGCCGACTCCCAGAAGAGTGTCCTGATCGACGAAAGTGCTCTCTCTATAAGGACATTCCTCTTGGTTCTCTGATCTCCCAGGACTGAGAATTGGACAAACAAATTGGTGCCTGCCTTTTCATCTCTTAAATGGAACTAAGCGCTGTCTGTTCCCTGGCTTGGAAAACCGCAGCAGATTCCCAAGAGCAAGGAAGGCAGTGTTCCCATTTAGCAGAGTCACTAACACACATGTTTCTGAGCCATGTTCCTGCAATAATTAGCGTGTAACCCAGAGCAATTACACATGACCTCCAAGCCCTTAGTAATTACCCTATGAACTTACCAATCATTCATAGCAATTAGCTGGAAGCTAATTTGCACTGTAAAGTTCCCACTGGGTAGGCAGAGTTAACCCCAGTCCCCAATTCCTGCCAGGGATGCTTTCTCCCAAGTAATTATCCTGATGGGGCTTTGCTGTCTAATTACAGGTGATGGCTTTTCTCTGCTTCTCAAGGCCTGGGAGACAAGGCAAATTTATCCTATCCCTGTGCCAGAGCATATGAATATATCATTTGACTGTCAAATATGGTGGAAATTATTTAAGACACTCTTGATTTATATTCTAATTAGCATGATATGGTTATGACATTTGCATAGTGAGAAAACAATAGCTTACTTCCTGTTTTTTGATTATAGTATTTTGGCCTTTTGGTGACCCTCGGGGTATTTCTGCAAATCTAATGTCATCTGGCTTCATGATAATCCTATGGGGGTCAACAGAGGATGTTCATCCTCATTCTCCTCCAAAGGACAAACTGAGAGCAGAAGATTCAGCAGTGTGCAGAGAAGAGCAAAGCTGGCCAGGCTTCTGATCCAACTTGAGAAAGCCCCCAAGCAGGGCCCAGCCAGGGATGAGGTGGGAGTGGGACTTACAGCACCACAAGGCTGGTGAGGTTCTGGAAGGCGAAGTCAGGGATGTGGCTGATGCGGTTGAGGGCCAGGGTCATGGCCTGCAGGGCAGGAAGGTTGTTGAGGGCTCTGACAGGGATCTCGGTGAGTGCATTGTCATCCAGCCAGAGGTGACGGAGGGAAGACAGCCCCTCAAAGCTCCTCTCCGGGACCAGGGAGATGAGGTTGGCATCTAGGCGCCTGGTGGAAGGGAGGATGGAGAGTGATCAATCCACGGAAAGATGCAGATCAAGCGCTGGGCTGGGCTGGGTCACCCAGACCCCCAACGTGACCTCTGACTCACCCTGGGACTACAGTTGTGACTTGGCCACCATGTATCGCATCTGCTACCTGTTCAAGTTGCCGTATTTAGCTTCCATTCCAACCCACAATTTTTTGGCAGTGCTAGGGATGGAACCCTCACCTTCATGCATGCTGAGCAAGCGCTCTGCCACTTGAGCTACATACCCGGCACTCTGCTCACAATTCTTGATCCTTTGTGCCACACATTTCTTTTTTTGTTTTTGTTTTTGTTTTTGTTTTGGTACTGGGGATCGAACTTGGGACCTTCTGCTTGCAAGGCAGGTGGCAGAACCACTGAGCTAAATCCCGGCCCTATGCCGCACATTTCTATTTGTGACATTTATGTAATGTCATTTGGCTTCATTCTTCTCCTCAGATCCAAGGCTGAACCCACAGCCCATGTGTGGACAACGAATATCTCTCCCAAACCCCTAGGCCTCTAAATCTGTGTCATAGCACCTCTGCTCTGAGTATGACATTATTTTTCCCAACTCTGTCCATTTAAGGGCATATAATGGAGATGTCCCCAGCATTGGTAGAAAGTTCCTCCCTCTGGACCTAACCAAAGAAAAATGACTCCCCAAGGATGTATGCCATTCTCTGCCACCCACTTCTACAACTACCTGTTTCTTGTCTCATCCTGAAGCCTGAAATTTGGTGGGGCTCCTGCTAAAGTCCTGGGGCTCCTTGCTAAGTTAATGACTTGTGGGAGATCTCAGCATGCCACAGTTGAAACCCTTGCCTTGCTGCTTCTTACCATAAGTAAACAGATGGTAGATGATCCTGTCTATGCCCAAGAGGCACCTGGGTAACCAAGGACTTCTGAGGTGAGCCTTGGAAGATCTTGGTAGACCAGAAAAACAAGGAGACTGCTCATCTTAGCTTTTTGCAGATTTGTGCACGCCGTGATGCCTTTTATTAAGCTACTGTCTTTGCCTCCTCGTCTGAGACTTAGGCTGAAAACCTATCACCCTATGTACCTGGCCCCTTAAGGCCCAAATAAGCTGATCTGTAACCATTTCATGGATCTCTTCCTGGATTTCACTATCTTGGAGGAGTCTTATCCCTGAGCCATGGTTTTCCCACACAGGCATGGAAACTCCAGTCCTCATCCACAAAGGCCCTAAGGCCCCATAAACCCAGGAATCTCAAGGAGGAAGCACTCAGAGAGAACACTCTCAGCTAGCCCCAGAGGCAGCGTTGGAGAAATGCCAGCCGCTAAGAAGACAGCATCCTTCCTCTTCCTCATGGAGCTGAAGTCCAGTGCTAAGGCCAGACTGACAGTCACAGCACAGCACTACGACACCTGGTCCAGGGCACTGGGGAAAGCCTCAGGAGAAAGTGATGCTTACATGGAGATCTGGTGGCCAAGTAGGATCAGTCAGGGGAGGTGGCAGGGAACAGCATGTGGGAAACTGAGAGCAGCATTGTGGGGAACCTTAAACTGGCAGGTAAAGCTTCCAGAAGGAGGAATGTTGGAAAGAAGAGAGAAGGGTGCAGCAAAGTTTGCAGGGCTTTATAAGCAATGTCACATAACAGGAAACCTGGAGCTAGGTTTTAAGCAAAGGAAGGACATGGCTAAGTTTCTATGTTAGAAAGACCTTGCCCACCAGGAGACCACATAGTTACTGGAGAAGGGTGATATTGGAGGCAGAAAATTAGCAAAGATAGTTGCTAAAAGGGACAGTTATAGCTCCATTTGCTCTAGAAACTTGAAAAGTAAATTTGACCACCATAGTGTCCAGTCCTCAAAATGCCCTAATGGCAATCAATCCCTTTGGCTTTTGATGCAACCCTAGGATCCATATTACTGGCCCAGCAGGCTCCTTGGCACGGTATAGTTATCTGGAGATCCTGGGGGTCTTTTAGCATCCCATGAATTATGCCTTTTTCCTGCTCCTTTCCTGCACAAGTCCTCCCTCACCTCAGCCTCACTCCCAGTGTGCCTGGGCTCCTACCAGCCAGAAACTATGGATAGCATGTCAGTGTCATCTTGCTCCTATTTCCTGCCTTTCCAGAAAACTGAGCCTGAAAAATGACAACCATGCACACAGGAAACAAAGACACTTCCTGGCCTGACATCATATGGCTCAGCCAGCCACAGGCATGGAGTCTTCTCAAAAGAGCCCTGCTCCCTTAATGTTTGAATCACCAGACCCTCAGAGGGCAGAGCTGCCCTGAGCCCACCTTGGTGGAGCAAAGCTCATGGCGAGTGACTTCCTGAGCATTCACTTACTATGTTCTAAGAGGGATCCCATGGATCAAGTCATTTATTTTTGGAAAGATAATAATAATTTAATATTATAATTAATACTAATTTAATAATAATAATAATTATTATTATTATTCAGTACCGGGGATTGAACTCAGGACCTTGTGCTTGCGAGGCAGGTGGCAGAAACACTGAGCTAAATCTTTGGCCCTCAAGTCATTTATTTTTACAATCAGTGAGGTTGACATTTTGCAAATGAGAAAAATGAGGTATAGAGAGGTTAAGTAACTGGCCCAAGGTCAAACATCTGGTAAACAATAGAGCTGGAATTCAAACCCAGATATTCCAGCTCCAAGTAAGCATCCATAGCCATTACGCCACACACTGGTACCCTCCACAAAGTCACTGTTTATACGCCTTGCTGATTTCTACACCAACCTGTAATGCTCCCAGAATACCTCACCTCCACCCCCATCAACAGTCTCTGGCATTTACATAGCTGCCTGACCACCCCATTGAGGAGGCCTATGGTGGCATCACTTAGCTTGGGCACTCTGGCCCCATCATTCCACCCTGAGCCATGACATTAGGAGTAGCAGTGGACTTGTCAGATCTTCCTCTAGGTCTTTCTTTGCTCCACAACATGTGGTACATGGGCCTGAACATCCCCTGGGAATTTGTTAGAAATACAGAATCTTAGGCCCCACTCCAGACTTGCTAAATCAGAACCTGGATTTTAATGATTCCCAGTTGGCTCATTGATTCATAAGCACATTTGTGTGTTAACGCTCTGAGTCTGGTCTTCCAGAACCTCTGATGTTCTCCTCTAATGACCGTAAGTAGACAAGAGAGGAGAACTTGATGCTGTTTCCTCCTGCAGTTAGTGCTCAGCCGGCTGTGTTCTTAGGTTTGATCATCAATTATTCCAGAAGATGAGGACTCTACTTCACCCTCCTGGTTATGCTAATGACAACAGCACCTAGCACAATGCATAGGTGACAGATGACACTTGGTAAGCGTTTTTTGAACAAATGAGTAAATGAATGTCCTCTAAATCCCCTACCTTCAAGCCCTAAAATGATGGCCCAGCCAGGCAAATCAGGAAGGTGGAGGAGACCATCCCATCACCTCAAGGGCTCTCCTCCCCATTCCCAGCAGATGCCCAAACCATCCTCCTGATCCTGGCATGCCTTCTCAGTGTGGGCAGCATCTTGTTCCCAGCTTTGCCTGGGACCATCAATAGATACCTAATCCCTGGGTCCTGTTTAGGACCCCACAAAAGTTGCTTTTATGATGGTCTTTTTTTTGGTACCGGGGATCTAACTCGGGACCTTGCGCTTACGAGGCAGGCGGCAGAACCACTGAGCTAAATCCCTAGCCCTATGATGGTCTTCTTAAGGGACAGTGAAACATAGACAAGGAGAAGTAGGAATAATGAGAACTAAGAGAAAGGGTAGTATGGATAGAGAAAGGGGTGCAGATTCCAGACATCCTTACAAGGTCAAATTGGTAAGGCCAAGTAACCCCCTGGATGTGGGTGGGTTGTCCTCTACAACTGCCCACCTAGTGGGTAAATTCAAAGAACCATGAAGCTTGTCTCCGAAAGGAGGGTGATTCTGCCTTCTCTGAAGCCCTGGACCAGCAGGAACTCTATAGTGACAACCATGACTCCAACAATAGTCATCATTTCCAACTATCGACGAGATGTCACATGACAGATAGATATAGTGCCAGATACGAGCAGGTGACCTGTGTCCTCACAACACCATGTGTTATCTCTGATTCGCCCCATTTTACATAGCAACTAAGCTGCCCAAGGTCACACAAAGAGTGAGCCAAAGAGCTGAGATTTGAACCAGGTTCTCTGATACCAAAATACATGTGCTTCCGCAGGGTGCGATGCTGGTGCTGAGTTGTATCAAGGGGATGAGAATCTGCTCTGTGTGAGAGGCCTGGGAAATAGGCCAGAGGCTGAGCTGAACCAAGCAGATGGCTCTGTGGATGTACAGTGGGAGAGAGCGAGAAGGGAGGCAGGAAATGGGACAGGGCAGGGCAAGGGGAAACAACCTTTTATTCTGTGAGATATTTGGAGAGTCGCTTCTTCCTTGTGAATGTGTGTGCAAGCACACACGCATGCTGGCACATGCATGGCACACTCACAAGTGGGTCCCCCCAAAGACACAGTATCGGTCTGGGGGTCTGGGGACCTTGGGGAGGAACCGGGCCCCAACATTTCCAGGTCCTGGTGGTTTTGGTGGTAAGGACAAAACACCTGCACAGAGGTGGACTCCCAAGGAACCCAGGGCGAATGGAGGAGGCATTAGGAGGAGGGAAGGAGCAATACTGACTTCTGCTCCCTCCCCTCTTCTTGGACACTGCCTCCTCCTCTCCAGGATCTTCTGACTCTTGGGGACTCCTAAGGTTCAGCATCTTTGCTACAGAAAACTCTGGCTTCTGGCAGGGTGAGGTCCTCACTAAAGAAAACCAGGCCCCTTGAGCCAGGGTTCAGGCTCCCTGGAGTTTCCAGTCTCTTGAGGTAGGTGGGCCTGAGGCTCCCCTGCTGTCTAGAGGTAGAGGGGGCCAAAGGAGCCCCTGAACAGCCAACAGCATCCGCCCTTTGGGAACCCAGACCTTTCTGAGCAGCTCCTTTGGCAAGTGGGAGAGCCGATCCTCACTCGGGTTTGGCAGGAGGAAGAGAGCAATTATACCAATTAAGCTCTGGAATAAGACCAACAGCTCTTCTCTTTCTCCTACGTGGGCCTGGGCCCCTCGAGTGCTTTCTGATTATAATTCTTACCTGCAGTAATAGAGCAGATTAGCAGGGCCCTCACAGGCCAGTTTGGGCCTGCCGGGACTCTGGGGAAACAGCTTAACTTCTCTAGAGCCGAACTGCTTCTCCTCCAGCCCAGGACGGAGGCCGAAGCAGGAAAGGGCAGAGTGAGTGGGGGTCTTTCTCACCATGACTCAAATGGTGGGTGGTGTGAAAGTCATCTGGCCCTAGAATGTCCAAAGGAGCTGGCCACA
The DNA here is from genome assembly GCF_000247695.1 of Heterocephalus glaber. Next base: position 8,486,653 of record NW_004624807.1, read on the forward strand.
AGGGTTCCCACTTGACTAAAGTGGTCTGAGAACCTGAGAGGGAGTAAGATGTAGCAGAAGAGCTGCAGATTAGGCAGCAGGAACTTACCCAATGACAGCGATCCCGAAGGGCAATAATGTAAACTCACAATCACATTATAGAGCCTGAAAGAGCCTGCTGAGGTCAAGGAAATCACAAAGGGAGTAGTGGGGCTGGGGCTTCTTTTCTTTCTACAAGCCTGGCTTCCCTAAAGTGGTGGAGGAGAGGGAGATGCACCTGCAGAGAAAACATTTGGGAAATATTTGGAAACCAGGGGTTCTTGCAGCCCACAGAAGATTAGGTGGATCTACTATGCACTTTCTCTAATCGATCCTATGTCCTACTAGATTTTAGCCAAATACAAAATATAAAGGACAGATTCAGGGTTCATAGTGGACCACCAGGTGGCCCATGGGTATCACCAGGTATTCATTTAAAAGGGATCATGCATGCAAAGCTCCACGTTTAGTGCCTGCCACATGGTACCCACTCTCTGAGCACAGGCTGACTGAATCTAGAGGCCAGCCTGCCCTGCAGGAGAAAGAGGGCAAGCGTTCTGTTCCACTTGGTCATCCCTGACTTGGGTGCTCCTCCAGATCTGAGACATGATGGATGCGAGAGGTCACAGCAATTATAGCATGGAGTCCCTGGGAGCAGAGTAGCTAAAGACCAGAACTTATGAGGAAGGAGGCCTCACAGGGCTAGGACACATCTGAGGGGAGCTCATGCCTCAGGGCGCCCCCATGACGTTGACCCTTCATCCAGAGAAAGCGTCTCCAGCCAGTCCTAGGACTCGACTTCTCTTTCTCTCTCAGCCCAACAGATTTTTGCAGAGAGATAAAGGAGACACAAGGTTCCATTTCTGATGCTGAAAGTTCAGAAGCAGGGACGGCCTTGGCCAGCGGACATTCAAAAGCCAAACTCAGGCTTCTCTGCCCTGTTTGCTGCCCAGTCTGGCCACCCCCTCTCCTCGAAGCTGCTCACCACTCAGACTTCCTGAGTAAGATGAGCTGCATAATGTGCAGGGCCCAACACAAAATGAAAATGCAACGCCTTGGTTCAAAAATCCTGAAGAACTTCATGATAGCAATAACAGCACCAACCCAGGCTCAAGGCCCTTCTGAGGTCAGGACCCTGAGCAGCAACACAGGCTGCCCACCCCAAGTCAGCCCTGCTCCCCCACAGTGGTGGCCCATGCCTCCGGTGTCAGTTCCTGATTGTGACTGTGAGGGAAAGGGAGAGAGAACTTGAGGACAGGGGATGCTCCGTTGACACATGATTGTTGACTGCTCTGGCCCAAACCTGGGGCTGGGATTTTACCTCCAAGCCCCACCCCACGCAGTGCAGGCACAGACTGACTTTAGTAGAATATGGAGAAGGGAGAGCAGCGACAAAGGGGGTGTGGGCAGAGAGAAGAGGGTGAAGAGAGGAGGCATTAAAAGTTAGAAAATAAAAACAGCCGCTATGGAAATGGTTATTCTGTGGGGAAAATATTCCATGTGGCAGTCGTTGATTGCCTGGAGGGACAAACAGCCCAGATGGGAACCTGCCAGGGAAGGCGAGGGTTCCAGCAGGGAGCAGGCTGGCACCCGCAGTGTGCTGGGGAGCATCCAGGGCCTCCCTGGGCAGCAGGGCTCCACTCCCGCCAGCACTGGCTGCCTCTGCATGGAGAACACAGAGGTGGGGTGCTAGCTGGCTGGCAGGTGCTCTGAGCATTTTATATGCATTATCATATTCAGCCCTCAGCCCAGACCTAGGGACTGGGAACTGTAGTGTTCCCAGGAGGTTCAGGGAGGCAAAGCACGGTCTGACTCCAAAGCCTCTGACTTTAAAAACACAGCTACCCATACCTTGATCAAGTGTGTAGAAAACTGCTGGAGCCGTGTAACCCTTCCCAGAGGGCTCTTCTATATTTTCAAGGAGGCGCACTCAAGTCAGGCTCCCCCTCATTAAGACTAGAGCACCACCGCTTAGCTCCCAGCTGAAGAGAGCAGGCCCAGCAGAGTTCCATGCTCTGGAGCTATGCCCCAAACAGGCTCTAGGAAGTGCATGTGTCCTAGAAATAGAAGCAAGTCTAGAACCCGCAGGATAGGACTCCATACCAGTCCAGGAAGCTCTCTTCCTGGCACTTCCTCGGTGCCAGGCACCAATATTTCCAGAGTCTGGGCAGCAGAGGACCCCCTCCCCCATCTACCACCCTCCCTGCTGGGTGCTGTTGCTGCTGGCCCCTTCTGAGACAGCACTGTGCGACAGAGCTCTCCTGCACAGCTGGAAGGTGCTGTCCAACACAGGAGCCACCAGGCACGGTGGTCAGGGAGCATCTCAAAAGCGGCTAATATTAGTAAGGCACCAAATTTGGGCATTTTACTTCACCTGTAGCTAGTGGCTGTCACACTGGACAGCTCTGAGAAATTACCTGGGCTCCATGCAAGACATCAGGGATACGGAGATAAATGAGATTGGGTTTCTGCTCTTGAGGAACTCATAGTTTATCCATGAAGATGAACACATAAACAACTGAGAGAGAGAGAGAGAGAGAGAGAGAGAGAGGCAATGAATGTACAAACCGTTAGAAGAAAGGGAGGACAGGCTTCCCAGAAGAAATGAAGAGGTAACCTTTGCACTTTGCCCTGAGCCTTGAGGAATAACTGAACTTCTGCCAGCAAAGAGAACATGTGCAGAGATGCTGACCAAGCCCATCACAGAAGAGGAAAAGCTAGCAGGTGTGTGTGTCAGGAGCAGAGGGTTCTGGATGGGGTGGAGAGTGGGCCTGGATGAGACAGACGAAGTAGCTGGGAAGAGAATGTGCTGGTCCTTGGGGGCTTGATGAATCTGACCTTCAACTTGCAGAGAACGGGAAGGCTGAGAAAGACAATTCTGAGGGGCAGGTGGTGGAGGCTGGCAAGGGCCTTGTACCTGCCCTGTGACCTCCAGCCCTTCTCTTTTGCCTCTCTAGAATTAGTTTCTCCACCTGCACGGGGTGGGGCTAGCTAAGAGGTCCTTGTGGCTCTGTCTTCCCAGCAGTTGATGCCTTCCTTAGACAAACTCTCCTGCATTGTGTCCCTGTGTCCCCAAGACAGGGGCCTCGTTGAACAGGCCACCTTGTGAGCATATGGTGTCACACAGAGCCTGAGGCAGCCGACTCCACCCCGTGCCCCACAAGCACCTCGAGATGACTAAAACTCTGGGATTTGAACAGTATTCTTTTTTAGCGTATGGATTGTTTTTTATTTCTGCTATTTTTTTTTAAAATGTGGCAAGGGGCTGGGGATTTACCTCTGTGTCACTGCACCTGCCTTGCAAGCACAAGGTCCCAAGTTTAATCCCCAATCCCTCAAAAAAAAAATTATAAAAATCTGGCAAGTATTATTCAGCAGGCTTTCAGTGGAGAACAGCTTTTTGAGGGATGCTTCTGAAAATGAGTCGCAGACAGGGACAGCAGGAGCTCTGTCCCAGAGAGACAGGGGGCTGGGAAGGATGACAGGGAAAGCGAAGGAAGGCAAAGATCAGCTTTGGACCTTGGAATGACTTTACCCTAGTACCCACTTTGCCTGAGTTTTCTCCTCTCTTCCATTAGATTGGAAAACCCCTGGTAACACGAGCTTTGTCACCTCTTTCCCTGAAACTTGCTCACAGTGGCTATTCAGTCTGTGGTTTTTATTGATCAACCTGTGGGTGCTGAGCTAGGGGAGCAGCTCCGTGGTAGAGTATTTGCCTACCATGCACAAGTCCCTAGGTTCCATCCCCAGCACTGAAAAGTAAAGTTATGAGTATTTCCAGAGCTGCTCAGAGATACCCTCGCTGAAAAGAGACCACAGTTGTAGAAATGAGAACTAAAAGGGACTCCACTCAACTAGGAGTCCTGAAGGGCCAAATGACTTGTCCGTCATCACTGTTCTTTGAGTATATTGCTCCTTTCTTTCTGCCCTTGCCCTCTGGGGAGGAGATGGTATCTGTCAATCTCTGCCTGTGGACAGCACCAAGTGACAGCCCCCAAAGATTCTCTTCAGGTCACTGGTTGAGTCCTGAGAAAAGCTTGGGTCTCACCCCACGGGCCCCACCTGTGACTCCACATCCAGAACCTATCACCAGCCCCTCACTGAGAACGCATCGAAGTCTTAAAGAGTCCAAAAGCTAAAACTCCTGGGAGCCTGGGCCTCAGAACTCTCAAGGGATGGGTCTCATAGTGACTGGGAGCACGGGAGCAGAGAAGAGGACAACTGAGCCAGCAGGACCTTGGAGTGAGGATGCAGGCTTCCCTGCAGGGGTGCGCTGTGGTGGGGTAAAGGCAGAAGGAGCCTTGAAATAACCTTTGCGTCCCACTCCTGACTGAAAGAGAAGAGAAGGACAGCTTAGGGCTAGAGCATCCCTTTCCTTTTCTTCTCCCAACACAGGGGAAAGTCTGTTTGCTGGAGGAGCGAGATCTCATCAATTCTGATTTATGCCACCTAATAAGATCCTTCCCCTCTCACTGTCAGCCTTCCCATAGATCAAAAGTGGGATATTAAAATGAAGCCACCTCCAACTTGTTCTCTGGGCCATGCTAATGCCCAAGCCACTGTTCCCTTCCATCTGTCAGGAGGATTGATGGGTGTGCAAGAGCCCCGGGAGGCAGAGGAGCTGCTTCCTTTGTACACATCAAAGGGCGATACCTGAGCGTTCCTGCAAGCCATGCCTTGTGTTCTCTTCAGCAGCAATGTATAAAAATAACTCTGCACCCTCCAGGAGGGAGGCGGGCAGAGATTGTGTAGCCTTTATGAGCTTCCCATGAAGATACAGACTTACAGATCTGGGCAGAAGGCCAGCTTTGTGGGTGACAATCCCGGAGCCCTGGGGTGGGAGCTGACAAAAGCCATCTCATCGACTCCTCATCCTCCATCGGTTGCACTCCAGGCATCTGGCTGGCCCCTGGGGACCTTCCTGGCTGTCTGAGATGTGTTTGGGAGCTGGGTACTGTGATTGCCTAGGGCCTGCATGGCTGCCCTTGGCAGAGGCAGTTGTGGTTGGTAAAGGAAGAGGCAGATAGGGATTTTCCTAATTTGTGTCTCCAGATAGGGGCAATTATGTCAGAGGTTGAGGTAATGTAAGTGACATTCTTGTGTTTTAAAGATGCTATAGCAGGCCCTGTAGTAATACACATCAAGGAAAACCAAGCTACACATTAACGCTTCTAAAGGTACCTTGGGAGAAGGAGGAGAAAAAGAAAGGAGAAATGCAAGCACAAGGTCCTGAGTTCGATCCCTGGTACCAAAAAGAAAGAAAGAAAGAAAGAAAGGAGAAAGTCCATATTAATTCTGCCTTTCCTAACACAGGGTTCTGGTACTGCCCACAGTCTATTTCCTCCTCCCTCGGGCCCAGGAGCTCCCAGGCTCGCTGTGAGCCAGTGTGAGAAGTGCAGAGGTTACCCCTGCACGGTATTAATCCTGTCTGCCTCGGACTCCCTACCTCCTGTCCACCCATCCGTCCACCCACACAGACTAAAGAACCAGCCTCAGCCTGCAATCTTGCTTCTCTTTGCTCAGAATCATCAGTGGCTTCCAGTCAACTCCAAGGTACCTTCCCTGAAACAACTTTCTCACCAGCCCCATTTCTGGGAAGCTCCTCCCCATTTCCACTTCATCTGTAAATGTACCCTTCTCTGTACTTTCTTGCCCCAGAATCCATGGTTATTCATCCTCATGCCTTTGTGGAGGATAGTGCCCCTGTTTGATTAATACCTTTCCTTCCTTTCATCAAAGCTCTGCTTAAAACACCTGTCTTGCTAGCACCTCCTGAGCTGACTGCTTGATGCTGTTCCTTCCTGTACACCGCTCTCCTTGGTCCTTACTGGCTCGTCCCCAAGTGTACTCCACACCCACAGCGGGTGTTCGAACAGTGACACACAGGGAGACCAGGGATGAAATGAGGGAAACAAATGCAACACATCTAGCTGTGGCCCATTACAGTGGAAATTTAACCACCTTCTTGCTAAACACCTGTGAAGATACAGAAAGAAAGACAAAAACTTAGGCCTGTACCAAAAGCAACTCTTATCAGAATCTGGTATCTCTGCTAACCCTGAGGTCAAAGGAACTAAGAAAAAGAGCTGATAATGAATGAATTTCTTCTGTTTTGCCTTGTGAAACAGAGTAGCTCTTCCCACACAGATAGAAGATGGGAACGGGTTTCCTCCCTCTCCTCTGACTGAACCAGAATCCAGAAAACTGGACAGCCACACCCAATATAAATGATGTTTTCTCTCTCTCTTTTCTTTCTTTTCTCTCTCTCTTTCTTTCTCTCTCTCTTTTTCTTTCTTTCTTTCTTTCTTTCTTTCTTTCTTTCTCTCTCTCTCTTTCTCTCTTTCTTTCTTTCTTTCATTTGTGGTACTGGGGATTGAACCAAGGGCCTTCACACTAAACTGTAATCCCAGACCTCTTT
>NW_004624807.1:8493188-8581129 GCF_000247695.1 Heterocephalus glaber
TTTTTTTTTACTTCGAGACAAGATCTCACTAAATTGCTAAACTGCCCAGGCTGGGCTGGAACTTTCTGGGCTCTTGCCTCAGCCTCCCGGAGTGCTGGGATTACAGACGCCATACCTGGCTAAATGATGCTTTTTGGAGGAGCCAGTGTACTGTCCACCACCACTACCATAATATAGATTTCTGTATTCACTCAGAGATTTCAGCTCCCCGAAAATAATGTGGTAGGAGAAAGGGGGCAGGGTCTGGAAGTGGCACCTTCATGCTGGGAGATGAGATTTCTCCAGGCCAGAGCTGTACAGTGGCAGAGAGATGACAACCTTAGTGGCCATATTGGGTAAAGCACTTGCTCTCTATCAGGGCTCCACAGTAGCATCACCCAAGGAGACCCCCAGAAATTCAGCCATTGAGTTCAGGGTGGAGTCTCAGTTAAGTATCATTTACAGTGTCTTTTGGTGATTCTAATGCTTGGCTAGGACAGCTAGCCATTGGTGTAGACTTTCATACAGACCTTGGTGGGGAGATCAAATAACCTATTATTGGGTGAGGGATACCATTCCACCACAGGACGCCAAAGCTACACTAGATGAATATCTCCGCTTTGAAGAATAGGCTAAAAACTGGCCTGGGAATTGGACCTACCAACCTGTTTTCCAGCTGTATACCTGAGAAGCTGATTGAACGAGGGCTAGGAGGAGAGAGAGCAAAACCATGGGAAATTCACCTCATCCCTCTAGTGACAAATACTGCATCTAGATAAGACTTCTTCTATTCAAAGATAAGGAGAAAGAGCAGAGACTCAAAGCGCTATTTGTACACTTGTATTCATAGCAGCATCATTCACAAGAGCCAACAGATGGAAGCCACCCAGGATCCATCAATGGATGAATGCATCAAAACAAATGTGATCTATATGTACAATGGACTGTTATTCATCCTTGACACGGAAGGAAACTCATGACCCATGCTACAACAAGGATGAACCCTGAGAACATTATGCTAAAGGAAACAAGCCAGTCACCAAAGGGCACATATGAGGTATGATCAGAATATGGTGAGTGCCTTTTAAAATTTTTTCATTACACTAAAAGATACAGTGTCATTAATCCCTCTCAAATTACTCCCCTTCACTTCAAACACACTCTTTCCTGAGTGTCCTTAGTTGTGCTGCTGTGGCCGCCTGAATCAATCCTAAACTTTTACCTTTCACAGCCCTTTTGACTTTGGGGAAAAACCAGAAGTCACGCAGTGCCAGATCCAGTGAATAATGTGGATAAGGACACACTGTAATACTGTTTGACAGAAATTACCGAAAACATTTTGAACCAATTAGGACATTGAGGCAGCCATGAAAAGACACTCGAAGGAGGATTTCCAGAACTGCTGCAGAAAGTGGCAAGAACAATGGGTTAAGTGTGTTCCAAGCAAGGGGGAATATTTTGCGAGCGATTAATGACAATGCATCTTTTATTGAAATAAATTCGTATTCAAACTGTAGTTTGTATTACACCTCATACTGTAGACTCCACTTTATATGAGGTACCCAGAGTAGTCAAATTTATAGAAACAATAGAATGGATGGAGGTTGTCAGGCAGACATGAAGAGTTAGTGTCAAATGGGTACAGAATTTCAGTTTTGCAAGACAAAAAATAGCCTGTGGGTGGTTGGTGTTGATGGTTGCACGACGATGTGACTCTACTTAATACCACTGAACTATGCACTTAAAAATAATTAAGATGATAGATGTTATATTTAATTGCAATTAAAAATAAAAATATTCTAAAGATAAAGAGAAAAATTAAAAGCAACATTTTTTAATTCCAGAGAAAGATTTTTTTTTAGTACAAGGAAGAGATAATAGCATCCTGAAACCCAGAAAGAAGGTCACAGTTCTGAAAATAATTTGCTACTACAATAAGGGGAAAGGGGGAGTAGAAAGTATTTGGCATCCTCCGTAGCATATGAGTAATCATGACCTCTATGAAGTAGGAACAAAAATCAATGAAAAGGAAAAAAAAAGCTTAGAAGAACAAAAGCATAAAATGGGAAAAAATAAAGGTACATTTTCAAAGACAAATGGAGCAAGATAGAATACGGGAAGCTTGTAAGGAAAGGAAAGTTGAAAGAGCAGCATTCAAATTCACATTGTAAGTGATAAAGAATAGAACCCGTACCACAAAAACTCAGCAATGGGGAAGACAAACATGAGTGCTCTCCTTGAAGTGAGAATAAAAGGACAAAGAGATAAAAGTTATGAAAATGAAGGTGAGACGAATGGGAAAGAGAATTGAATTTGAACTTAAGAACTGTAGGTATTCCTGAGGAGTAAACCCACAGTGATGGAGCAGAGGCCCACGATGACTGTTAAAGAAAAAAAATTGAAGCTGAAAAAGTATTCTAGATTTTAAAAGTCTATTGTATTCCTAGCACACAGAATGAAAAGAGATTCATACCTAGACACAATTTTCAATTGTAAGGATAGAGAAAAAAATTTCCTAAGTCTTCATAAGGAAGAAACATGCCATCCTCCAAAAAGCAAAACAATAAGGCTGACCTCAGAATGTTCTGGCACACTACATGCCAGAGGAAAAATGGAGCTTTATGTACAAGATTCTGAGAAAAATACTGTAAGCCAAGAATTGTATATCTCCTTAGTTGCACAATTATTTGTGAAATCCACAGAAATACATTTTTAACATTGTAAGAGATCAGAAAATACGGTAGTCTTACATTGTTCTTGGCTCAAGGGAAAAAAAGTACTCAAAGATGTAGAACAAATCATTAAGAGAGATAATGGGGCAGCAGGAATGGGGCCTATTCTTCTTCCTCATAGAACTGGAAAACCAAGGTTTCAGACAGTGGACAACAGGCCACGCTGGTCAGTGATCCTGAGAGGAGAGAAATGAGGAAAAGGAGCCCTGTGATTGCCCTAGTTTGCTTTCGGGCTTCCGTACAAAGAGCAGGATCCCAAACAGAACATGTGCTCGCTCTGAATTCAGGAGACAGTATCTCTTCTCGGCCTTTTGGCTAAGATCAAGTGAGGAGATAGTGATCAGCGTTTGGAGACACCATCCATGATGGCTCAGATTTGAGGGCTGTACCAAGGAGAAAGAAAGAGAAGGAAGGGAAGGGGAGAGGGAGGACAGTGGAAATATCAGTGAAAGATTTAAAAAGAAAGCGATAATGAAAATGAGACAAAAATGATAATTTGTGTCTTTCCAGAATATTCCATTTCCTCAAAATGTATTTAATGTATTCACACAGAATGAAAAGATTTTGATTAAATAGATAATTTTCAGGAAAATATAATGCCCTAACTGACCAGAAAATAAAAAACCAGATGAGACTCAAAACTAAAAAATAAATTAAAAACATTATCGAAGAATTTTCTTCCCAAACAAAAGTTCTGGGACCAGGCAATTTATCAATATATTCTTCCAAACTTTCAAGTGAGAAATAATCCTCATGCTTTATAAAGTGTTGAAGAGATAGAAAAGAAAGGCAACTGATACTATGATGGTTATAGTATAATAGGTTTAATATAGATATATAAATCTCTTAATATATACTGAAAAGCCACTCAGAAACATCCAATAATCCTAACTTTTAAGAAGACTTGAAATATTGAAACAGAGGCAAAATTTCTCAAAAATTATAAAAATTATAAATTTATAAAAAATTATAAAAATAAACTATTTATGCCAAAGGATTTCTAGTATTATCCTTTACGAGAAAGCACTAGGAATTTTCCTATTAAAATCCATAACAGGGCCAGGGATTTAGCTCAGTGGTGCTGCCGCCTGCCTCGAAGGTGGAAGGTCCTGAGTTCCAACCCTGGTACCAAAAAAAAAAAAAAAACCATAACAAAGCGGAAGGTCCCGAGTTCCATCCCCAGTACCCAAAAAATAAATAAATGAAAAACAAAACCCACAACACGGGCTGGAGATTTAGCTCAGTGGCACTGTGCCTGCCTTGTAAGCGCAAGGTCCTGAGTTCGATCCCCGGTACCAAAAAACAAAACCCCATAACAAGATAAATACGTTGATTATTAATCCTCCTTCTGAAAATTCTAATGCATAAGACAGAAAAAAATAAATGAGAGGTATAATTATCATTTACAAACAATATTAGATACCTGTAAATCCTATGGCCATAGCTGTGAGATCAAGAGAATCAATGATACAACTCTTAAGACTACTAAGAAACTTCACTAAAGTGGCCAATGCAAAATGAGTGTGTATACTTGCTATAGTTTGGATGTGGTTGAGTGTGTCCTCCTTAGGTTCATGTGCTGGAAGCTTAGTCCCCAGTGTGGCAATGTTGAAAGATGGTGGAACTTTTAAGAGGTCAGTCTCAAAGGAAGATGATTAGGTCACTGGTAGCACCATCACTGGAGAGGATTAGTGTAGATCCTGTGGATCCTGGTTAGTTCATGCGAGAGTGGAATGTTATAAAAAGAGAGACAACCTCTGAGTCTTTCTTCCTTACAGTCTCACCATGTGCCCTCTCCCTCTTGACACACCTCTTCCACGATGCCAGCCGCCATGTTGTCATGTGGCTACAGGCCTTCACCAGAGCTCAGCAGATGCCAACACCATGCACCATTCTGGATCTCAGAATTTTGAGTTCAGTAAACTTCTTTTTCTTACAAATTACCCAGCTTCAGGTATTTCATTATAGTAACAGAAAACAAATGAGTATAACACCTCGATACTTTCCTAAGTTTCAATAATAAGTAGAAGAGACAATGATGAAAACACCCCTTCGCATTAGTGACAGCCACCAAAAAAAACCCAAAAAACAACTCATAAACAACAAAACTTAATAAACACCAAGAAATAATTCTAACAAGAAATATATGAATCTTTGATGAAAAAACTAAAACTACAAAAAGATTACTGAAATATACAAAAGATGCTTTGAATTAAGAGAAATAATAAATCCTGTCGGAGAAGACTAAATTTTCTAAGTATGAAAAGCCTCTAAAATTCAATTTATAGACAAAGTAATTTCAACTAAGGGCACATTTTTGGCAGAGAGCCTGGGCACTTTCTAGAAATAAAACAAAAGTTCATATCACAAAGTAAATAGGTGAGAAAAATAACAGAAAAATGCACAAAGACTTTCCCTATGAAATATTAAAATATTTAATTAAAGTCCGTAAAGAAACTATTAGAACTTGTTAAGTTCAACAAAGTTGTAGAATGCAAGCTCAATATATGGAAAATCAGTTGTATTTCTAGATATGAAATTAGCACCCCCCAAAAAAATAAAATAAGAAAACAATTCCACTTATAATAGCATCAGTGAGCAAAAACTACCTAGGAATTAATTTAACACCAAAGTGCAAAACCTATACTCTGAAAACTATAAAACATATTAAGAGAAAAATAATATAAAAAAGTGCAAACAACCCAAATGTCCATCGACCAATATATACATAAATCAATATGGTTTATTCATATAATGGAAAGTTATTCAGCTGTCCAAAGGAATGAAGTTCTGACACATGCTAACAAACATGGATGAAATAGTGGTTCTGCCGCCTGCCTTGCAAGCACAAGGTCCTGAGTTCAATCCCCGGTACCAAAAAAAAAAATGGATGAAACTTGAAAACATTGTGCTGGGTCAAAGAGGCCATACACAAAAGACTACATATTGTATAATTTCATTTACACGAAGTGTCCACAACAGACAAATTCAGAAGCAGGAAGTAGAACAGTGGCTTTCAGGGGACAGGGGAAAGGGAGATGGGGAATAGTTGCTAATGGATAAAGATTTTCTTTGGGGGTTATGAAAATATTCAAGAATCAGATAGTGGTGATGGTTATAGAACTTTGTAAATATGCCAACAAGTACTGAATTGCACAGTTTAAAATGAGGAAGTGGGCCGGGGATTTAGCTCAGTGGTTCCACTGCCTGCCTCATAAGTGCAGGGTCCCAAGTTCTATCCCTGGTGTCAAAAAAAAAAGATGAGGAAGCTTTGTGATATGAGTTATATCATAATTTTTAAAACTATTTAAAGCTAAAGTTATAGATTAGTGTGATTAAAGCTATAGTGATATATTAGTAAATGTTGAAGAAACAGTAAACCAGGCGCAACATAAATGCATTAAAATGTCTCACACAGGAAGCACATGTGTTTGTAAGAGTTCGTGCATTCAGAGAAATACACAGAAATGTTAACAAGCATTGGGTCTGGGTGGTAAGACTGTGGATGACTTTTATTTTCTTCTTTTTATTTTTTGTATTTTCTAAATTCTCTACGATGAGTCAGAACAAAAATAAACATGTTTTTTAAAAACAAAGTGCGTCAGCGTATAATTAAGTCCCGGGCTGTTAGACACAAGGGGGTCAGGGAGGGAGCTCGGCGGAGCCTGCAGCCTGGGCAGGGATGAGCCCTGGGAAGGACAGGTTTGGGGTGCAGGGGAAAGGGACTCATTTTTGTCACATCCCACCTTCTCTGTGCCCCACCTGTCCCTGGATCATCCTACTCAACCCGACCCCAGGTCCTAGCATCAGAACCGCAAGGCCATGCCCCCTTGTCCTGACTGCAAGGCCATTGCTGTGGTCCAAGGCCTCTCCAGCAGTGGGCTCCTGACCACCCTCCCCCATGGCCCCAACAGAGGCTCTGAGGTCCCCAGCAGACACTGGTCCACTGTGCTATCTTGGATACATCTGTGCCTGTGGAAATCCTGCAGTGGCCTCAGTGCCTACGAGACTGTCCTTGGCTGGTCATGGTAGGGCCAGCCCTCTCTGCAAACAGGTATCTCAGGAAGCACAGAGAGCTAGGCCTGCACCCAGCCGATTCTCTAGAGCCAGTTTCCCTCCCTCTCTGTTCCCAATTTGCTGCCTTCACACTTTGCCCAGGCTCTTCCACTCCTAGCAAAAGCTATCTTTTCTTCCCCATCGGTTTGATTCTTCTCCACTTTCAAGATCCAGCACAGCACCTGGCACACAGCTAATGCCCCGCAAATGTTACCCCCTCCCCTTCCCACCATAGTCGGGAGCTCTCCTGTGCACCTGCTCTCTCCTTGCAGGACTGCTGTGAACATGCCTTGAACCTCTCATCTGATGATAAACTCACTGAAGGCAGGCGCATCATGGTGAAAATTCTCATCTACAGAACAAAAAGGTGATGGAAGGAGCAATCCTGACACACTCTGCGGGGGTGACTGCCACCAAGAAGTACCAGTCTGGGGCTCGGAACTTCTAGCATTGTCCCCCTCAAGAAAATCTAGTTTTGCAGTAAAGTCTGGCAGGGGAGGAAGGACCACAATCCTAGCCCCTATTGTCTGTCTATCCTGCTCTGGCTTCTCATGGTGAAGGTTTCTCTGAACTGCCCAGATTGTCCTACCTGCAGCCTGTCTGTAGCGGGAATGATGGCGCTGTGGGAAGCAGTCCTGGGGGTTAGTGAGCAGTACTATTAATGGTAGAAGGCCCACATATGTGATTAGGGTGTGCCTAGCACAGTGCTGTCTTTCTATACGTCACGGCATGAATCTCCAAAATGACCTAGTATTCCATTTTACAGATTACAAAACCGAGGCTCAGAATGTTTAGGCATTTGTCTATAATTCTTTATCAAGAAAATGGCAGAGCTGGCTTTTAAAGAAAAGTAGCAGCTGTTTTCAAAGAAAGCCCCTAAAATCACACAGCACCCTTTCAACTGACAGGAGGCAGGATTCCCTGAGTCGCCACATTCCAGAGTCACAGACTGAGCCAGGACTCGAGTGTGCCTGTCTCTGGGTGGAGAGGGGGTGAGATGCCCTTGTCCCAGCCTGGCACAATGTCACACCCAGCAAGTGCTGCAAGGCTCGCCACCTTCCTTTCTCTTGCTCTCTTTTAAACCTTGAAGCGGCTGGGACACTATCAGACTCAGAATGCTTGTCGGGGGCAAGCCAGGAAGGGTGCCCCTTCTGAGCTGGGCCTGGAGCCCTTTCTCAGCACTTTCCAGACTTGCCAAAAGGTTACCGCTTAGTGTCCCAAGCTCTTCGGCCTGGATCCAGATCTCTAGACAGTATCTAATGGGCATTACTACCTGCCCACACTGTGGCCCTCTTGCCCAACCTGAATTCTGATCGGGTTCTCCCTCCCGCTAGCAGCGGGTAGCTGCTGCCAGCAGCTCCGGGTCCATCAGGACACTTGGCTCAGCTGAGATGCAGAGCAATCCTGCTGCCAAGTGTCCTCTGGACCTTTCGTCTCTGGGAGGGTTTGGCTCCACACATGTAGACCACTTTACAGACAGAAAAACCAAGACTAAGAGACAAGGAAAAGTTATGAAGACTAAGGATGACTCGCTTCAGTGTTTTGTGTTCGCCATGTGCCCAGAGTCAGATGCTGTCATTCCACGGGCACTTCCTGTAGGAGCGAGTGCTGCAGGGATATAGGCAGTGGAGAGGTCCTTGGCAGAAAGGAAGGGGAGAGTGTCCCAGCTTGAGAAATGTCGTAAGCCAAGGCTTGGAGGTAGAAGAGGATGAGTTTGGCCATCATAGGGGAAGTGGGAGACAAGTGGCTTTGTTGGAGTGGAAAGCAGAGATGGCAGACCCAGGTGTCACTCAGAAGATTTGCCCCAGCTGATCAGGGGTTTGAGGGTGGTTTCCAATCAAAGAAGCAAAATGACTTGGTACCTTCTGATGACTTGAGGGAGGCTTGGGCCCCCTTTGCCACCCCCTGAAGATTCACCCCACCTCGACAAACCACAGAACTAGGAATTCAAGGACCACTTCATCTGCTTCTAGTCTCCCAACTTCCCGGCCGGGTGCACGCCAGACAGCTCCTCCTCTTCAGTCCTCTCTCTCCCCCTCTTCTCTGTTTCCCTCTCCCCCTTTCTATCTCCTCTTCCTTCCCGGTGGGGTCCTCCCCTTACCCCCGGACCCCCAACTCCAGATGTTCTGAAGGGGTTTTTACGGCCCGGCCCGGTGCTTCAGGCCTCGGGTTAGCAGATGTGCAGCTGAGAGGCAGGTTAATGGGGGCCTGGGGAACACGCTGGAGCTGGGGCTGGGGGCCGAGACAGCTGCACTGGCCCAGAAGGCCTGGTGGCTCCCTGAGGAGGCCTCGAAGCCTCATTCCTTCAACTGCAGCTGACAGGGCAGGAAGGAAAGGGGAATGGGCTGGGGGGAGCGAGCTGCCTGGGGAACAGGGCCTCCTGGCACCTCTTCATCCCTCCCCCGCCCCCTCCGACGGCACCTCCGGAAATTATGAACGCCCCAAGTAGTCAGCCGGCTTCCCCGAGCCCCTGCCTCTTCATTGTAGGAAGATGTCCGTCCCTTCCCCACAGGGATGCAGATCATCCTCACATAGCAGCTAATTCTAAATAATGTTATTCTTGGCTTTGGAAGACATTGCATGGCTTTGAAAAACAAAAACCAAGTTTATTCTGTTTTATGTAAGGCGAGACATAGTCTGGCGTACTGACCCGGACAACTTCACTATCGGATCCCGGAGGCCTCGCCCACCCACCCCTCCCCAAAATGACGCGCAGCCCGGAGCGCAAGCGGCTGGCGCTGCCGGCTTAGGCTGTAAACTGGGTTCTCACTTCAAGGCCCCTGGGCGACTTTCCTACTCTTTCGGCCTTCTCCGCTCTGTCTGCTACCTCACCGGCCCTGAAAGGGACAGTGCAGGCTGGGAAGGGCCTTGTGCCCGGAAGTGGCGCCTCCTTCCTCGGCTTCTTCGGAGGAAGAATCTTGAGGGCAGGAGGAAGCTGTGGTAGAAAGTATGGACTCAGGAAGCAGACACGCCTGAGTTAAAAAATCCAAGCCCTGCTTCTTACAAGTTTCACATTACTGGGCAAATTCCTTAACCTCTCTAATCCTTTCCTCATTCATTAACTTACACATTCATGCTGCAGTCTTCCCTGGGGGAAAAGGGAATCCCCCTGCCCCAAACTGTCTTCACCTCTCCGCTCTCCTGGATGGAGAAATGAACCCTTTCTCTGGAGGCCTTTCCGGGCATCCTGTCTTTGGTGCTGGATGAGTGAGGAAGGCAGGATCTTTAGCAGATTCCTCGCTGCTACTACTACGTGCCACTCATGGAACTGGGTCTGGGAAACCCCAGTCTTATAAAGACACTCGCTCTCTGCCCTCGTGGAACTCAGAGGGCCATGCAGAGCGAATTGTGAAATAGGAGGGCAATGCCGGGGTCGCAGGCTGCTGTGTGCATGCATTTGGGGGCACTGGAATGCATCCGGAGATCAGCAAAGGCTCCTGCAAGATGAGACACCTGAACTGACCCCTAAAGGATGAGTAGGAGGCAAGAGGGATGACTTAGAAGGTGAGAAAGAGAAATAGGAGTGGATATCCCAGGTAGAGGGGACAGCAAAGAGCAGGAGCAGAAGTTGCAGGCCCAAGGGAAGTGCAAGTTACCAGTGGGCTCCAGTGCAGAGTGGGAGGGAATCCATGAGCAGCAGGCAGGAGCCAGATCCTGGGATGTCCAATATCTCAGCCAAGCAGTTTGGGCTCTTTCTTCAGCATGACCAAGAGCCGCGGAAGAAAGCAGGGGAGTGATATGGTCACATTTGTGTTTGAAGACCCATCTGGCTGCAGTGTTGGGAGAGATCGAGGTGTGTTCTGAATGGCAGCAGGGGGACCCCTGAGGAGGCTGTTATAGCCACTAGGGAAGGGATGATGCAGGTGGGCAGACAGAGGTGGGCACAGGGAAGTAAGGAGGAGGACGTATTGTGCAGCAATCAGGTGGACAGTCACTGGGGCTTGACCAATTGGGTGAAGAAGTGGCAAAAGAGACAAGGGTGGCACCCCAGTTTCAGAAGTTTGGAACTAAATGACTGGTGTGATCCATGGAGAGAGAGCATGTATGGGAGGGAAGACTGTGGGTTTGCTTTGGGAAAAGCTCAGTTTGGGGCACTGCTGGGTCATCCAATAGGTGGTCCCTTGGGCCAATTTAGGCTGGAGATGTAGACAAGGGACCCATCGGCTTCCAGGTGGTTCCAGAGCCCTT
The DNA here is from genome assembly GCF_000247695.1 of Heterocephalus glaber. The sequence continues at coordinate 8,504,144 of NW_004624807.1, forward strand.
TGTCAGGTAGGAAGCTGCCTAGGGAACTGGAGCTGGACCAGGGAGACAAGGCCAGAGCCCCTGAGAATTGTGTCCCTTCTGAGATGGGCTGGGAAGAGCTGCCTGAGGTAGAGAGAACCAGGAGGATGAGTTCTCACAGCAGCCACAGGGAGAGACAAGTTTAAGGAGGGGCAGTCACCACTACCATACGCTTCTGTGACAGCGACGGAGGCAAGGGCTGGGGAGCGCCTGGGCACCAGCGTTCTCTCCCTTGTGCTGGACTGGCAGGGCCCCAGAGGCCACACTGGAGAGGAAGAAATGGAGGCAACCACTGTGGACTCTGAAGAGGAGGAGAGAGAAGGTGTGGGAAGGGCTGTGGGGCAGAGTCTCAGTAAGGCCTTGCCACCGAATGAAGGCCTAATGGCATACCTGTCACGTGGAGAGACTCAAAGAAATTTCCTCTTTCCCTCTCTTCTGTCTCTTTCTCTTTCACCAGTCTTACTCCAAACAGTAGTGGCTTGGCTCTGAGGAGAGCCATGGGGCTGAGCTCCCCTGTGGCCTCCAGCCCCAGAAAGGTGCTGCGGCCCCCACTAACCAGGCAAGAAAGGCAGGACACATGGAGAAGCCTCGGGAGAAAGAGTTCATTTCTTCTGGGAGACACAGGGAGAGTGGACAGAGCTTGTGCCCTTTTCCCTCAGGGAAGATACTGCTTCGAGAAAGAAGCAGAGAGAGAACAGGGATTTCCTCTTGCTGGGCTGCCAGGGGCCCTGGAGGCACAGCATCCTTTTGATAGCCCTCCCACAACAGCTCACGAATGCTCCTCCCTCCACACTGCCCAGACCCCTTCCAAGGGTCCACAGTGTCCTCTGGAGCGGGCCTCGCTGGATTTGTTTTATTTAAGGGAGGGAGCAGAGAGGAGCTGGCTCTAAGTCCCCAAACAGGTGTTCAGGCTGCTGAGGGGAGGGATGCCACCGTGGTGAGAGTCCCCCACTGGGGCCACATTCCAGAGCAACTGATCTTAGGGCCACCCGGTCTGGCTGCAGCTGCTCTGCTGGTCACTGGGTATCGCTGGGGACGTCACACCCTCTCTCTGTGCCTACTTTCTCACCTGTAAAAGAGGCTGCCGGACTGGGTGACCCCTGCAGCTCCAGTGCTGGTATTCTGGGGTCCTGTGGTCTCAGGCAGTCTCCAGCCACACAGCCTCTGCTTCGGCCAGGGCAAGAGCCTGACACACTCGCTGCCTTTTCTGGTTGGTGTGTGGATTCTACTCTCCAGGGAGTGGCTGGCAGCCCCCTGGGCTTCCAGGCTCATAAACAGATGAAAATCGTTCATGGACTCTCATAAAAAGACCACCCTTACTGGGTGTGGTGGTGCACGCCTGTAATCCCAGCACTTGGGAGGCTGAGCCAGGAGGATCCTGAGTTCAAGGCCAGCCTGGGGTACATAGTGAGACTTGGTCTCTCAAAGAAAATATTCCTTCACAGCACCTGACCTGTCCACTCTTACCAGGATGGCTGAGAGGCAGGGTCCAGCCCCCTATAGCCTCCAGGGTTGCCCCCAGTGGAAGGCTGCTGCAGGGCTGCATGTGCTGCCCCCTGCCTAGCAGCCCTCTGAGCCTTTCCTCACCGCCCCTGGGCCCCTCTCATGCTTCAGTGGGACTCAATTCTTCTGGAAAGGTATGATGAGTTCCAGAAAATGTCAGGAGACAGCGACACTTTCTTCTGCCCCCAGGCCAGGTGAGGAGACCCTGAAGAACCTTCAGGAGAAGGTACATAGCTTTGTCCTTCCTATGTGGCTACGGACAACTGCAAAGTTCCTCCCAAAGTCTCACCTTTATCTCGCCAACCGCACCCCTCCGGAAGTCATCTGGTCCCTCTTACTGCCACCAGGCAGTTCCACAACCAAGCCTATCCAAGCCTCACTTTTCCATCCCATGTGCACACCTGACTGTAGGGAGCAGGGGAAGCGAAGAGCAGGTGAGCGCTGTCCATTCTAACTGAGATTGAGAGGGTGGAGGTCTCCCAGAAGCTCCTGTGCAAAAGAGTGACTCTGCCACTTAAATCACATACGAATCACCTGGAAGGCAGAGCGATGGGCCTTGTGAAAAGGCAGATTCTGAGTCAGTAAGGCTGTGGCGGAGCTCGGGATTCCGCACAGGCACCATGTTCCCAAAGGCCGCTTATGTTGAGGGCCTGCGAGGACCACTTTGAGTGGAGAGGATGTAAACAGTGGTGAACCCCTTATCAGTTCTCTGATCAGCTCCCTAAACCTTCACGTGCTCACCTGTGAAATGGGGCTCACAGCATCTCCCTCAGACCCCTGCTGCAAGGAATCAATGAGGCCGTGCCTGGTAAGTACTAGCCTAGAGCCTGGTAACGTATTAAGCACTCGGCAAACATTAACTGCAGCATGATTCTTATTTCACACACTGGACTTCACCTGGTTTTCATCCACCCCCTTTATACACTAATTTTACACCATCTTGACCTGCAGTGGCTTTTGTGTCTCAGATGCTTACATTCACAGTACAGTGGACCCTCAAGTTACAACTGACCTGACATACGAACAACTTGGGTTATGACCAGAATTTTAGTTTTAACTGACGACCAAAGCCTTGAGTTACAACCCAAATGCTGGCCGCTTGTGCTTCTGGATGGTCTCAGATACAGATTTAACCCTTGAAGAGTTTTGGAAGGATCATGACAACAGCCTTTCCTGTGTGGGATTAATGGAGAAATCCTGGGCCGATGTCTCTCTAAGGACCCTAAGATCTGCCTGTGTACAGGAGAGAGACTTTGAGAGCTATGTAGAGGAGCCTGAGCCTTCAATTGACCAACTTGAGTTACAACCAGCTCTGGAGAACAAATTGAGTTCATAAGCAAAGGATCCACTGTACATGAGGTGGGCTGGGGATGATGGCGGCCTGGGTGTGGCTGACATTTCCATATCAAACTGCAAGCTTCTGGAAGGCAGGGTCCTTGTTTCATTATCTCAGTGTCTTCCATGTCAGGCATTTCAAGCGCCGCAATGCTGGAAATAATAAATGGATGGATGGATGGAGAAATACCCACAGTGGGCTTTCCTCCTTCCTTCAGGCTCCCTGGGCATCAGCTGCTCGGGAAGGTCCATTGACCTGAGTAGAGGAGAGCTGAGGAGAAACCTTGGCCTTGTACTGTGGGGAAGGGGTTGCCCACCTCTTGGGTCTGCCTGGGGGCTCACTTGAGCCCAAGCCAGATCTGAGTTCCAGTGTCCCACACCTTGGGTGCCCTCACCTCTCTCCAGTGTCACAGGCCTAGGTCTGCTGGAACTCTGAGGGGCTCAGGAGTGGCCAACTTAGAGAAGCATGTTCAGCCTGAAGGAGGGCTGAGGAGACCCACAAGTCTGTGCTGTGGTGTTTCCTGTGGGCCCAAGGCACTGTGATGCTCCTGGGTGGCCCAGCTGGAGCCAAGTCTGTTCCAGACCAGCATTTATAGCTGAAAGAATCATCACCAGATCCCAGGGTCCAGCCCACCAAGGACACTCTTCTAGTACCTCTCAGGAACCAAATTACCCATATTCAGACCCTTGTGGGCTGCAGGGGGCTGCTAGCCTGCCCACTCACCCACCTCAGAGCAGTCTGTGCTCTAGACACATGTAGTAATCAACTCCCGGAACCTTGGGAAGATCCAAATACAGTAGCATATAATCACGGAGCTTGAAATAGCTATGCCAGGGAGGCCATCTGCCACCTTGTGTGTCCCTGTGGACCCCCTTGGCTGAACCCCAAGGCCCTCCCTGGCTGGCAGGCAAGGTGGGGGTACTGACAGAACTCACCAGGTCACCTGCAGAGCTTGGGGGCAGCTTCAGGGTGGGACCTTGGGCCAGAGTTCCCAGAGAGGAGCCATGTCGCTCCTATCCTGCCAGCTCAGGGGCCCCCTCTACCACATTCTCTCCCTGCAGGGACAGCTGGATCAAGGCATCCTCCAGACCCAACCTCAGCTTTTCATCCCCAAGCACTCTTCTTCTGGACCCAGGCTCACTTTCCCTCCTCTCCCATTTGTCTTATTCTTTGCAGTGGCTTGAATGATAACTCCAAAATCAATATGTCCATGTCCCAACTCCCAGAACCTGTTAATAGAATCTTATTAGGAGAAAGGATTTTTTCAGCTATAATCAAATTAAGGAACTTGATATGAGATCATCAGGATTATCTGGGAGGACCCTAAATCCAATGGTAAATATCCCTATGAGAGAGAGAGAAGAGGGAAAGGCCATGTGAAGACAGAAGGCAGGGATTGGAGGGATCAGCCATAAGAAATGTTGGCAGCCACCAGCAGTGTTAGGCAGGGAAAGATTCTCCCCCAGAACCTCCAGTCAGAGAGCAGCCCCACTAACACCTCGATTTTGGACCCCTAGTCCCAAAGACTCTGAGAGAATAAATCTCTGTTGTTTTAAACACCCAATTAGTGGTAATGTGTTAATGTAGCCTGAGGAAAGGAATATATCCTTCCTTTGTATCATTTTGATTGGTTTTGTTCTTGCAGTGCTGGGTATCAAACCCAGGCCCTCACACATGCTAGGCAGGGGCTCTGTCACTGAACTACACCTGCAGCCCAACATCAGAGGTTCTTAATCTTCATCGTGCCTTGGACTAGCATGGGGGGTTTGCTACTCTAAAACATGGACAGTTGGCCCCATCCCCAAACTTTGATCCAATATGTCTGGGTGAGGCCTGAGAATTTGCATTTGTAACAAATTCTCAGTGGATACTGATTTTCCTGGTGTGGGGACAACACTTGGAGAAGCACATGCTGTTCTGTGAGCTCTGTCTCTGACTGTGTCCACCCATCCTCCATCCTTAGTCCCTTCCCCAAAGGCCCTTCTTCTGCCCCCAGTGATGCCTTCCTCCTTTCCTCAGTGCTCAGGAGACCCAGGTGAAGTCCCCCACCCCTTGCATAACTGGCGCCCTCCTCCTCCTCCTGAAATTGCCCAGGCCTCCCCCTGAGACCTTCAGGAGGCTGGGGCTGAGGAGGACGGACATGACGGGGCTCTTCTACCCTCACACAACAAAACCCTACTTAGCTTCATCCTCTGGAGGGTCTTGGGCATGGCCATCCCTGATGCTCTGCCCTGTCGGGCCTGCCTGTGAGCTGGGGCTGTGAGTGCATGGGCTGTTGCTGAAGAAGGAATGCTCAGTGCCTCGAAATCCCTTAAGTTCTTCCTAGGCAGACAGTCATTAGTAACAACCGACTTTGTGCTCTCTCGCTCTCTCTCTCTCCTCTCTCTCTCTCAGATTCTTTAGGGTTCCGACCAAGGCTGAGGTTTTTAGGGGTCAGTGCCGGTGCCACCATGTCAGCATCCCCTAGCTCCCCAGCAACTAGCACGGTCCCCCCAACCCAGGCTCCCCTTAACTCCAGAACTCCTGATAAGGACAGAAATGGGTCAACCCAGGATCCTCAGGCACTCACTGGCAGAGCACAACCCAAGGACAGCTCTGAGAGCAGGTGCTCTAGAAATACCCTGGTTACCAGAGACCATGAAGACCCATTCACCAGGGCTTGTCTCCTTCAGCCCCCTTAGACCTGACCTCTAGAGGCAGCACAGCACCCAGCTGTGCGCAGGGACTCGGGGGCAGGCCCCTGAGTTCTGACGTTGGCTTTGCTTCAAGTGACATCACCAGTCTGTGCCTCCGTTTCCTGATCTATAAAGCAGAGCTGAGGAGACCACTAGCACAGGAGGTCACTAAATGAGAGTGCAAAGTGCCATCTGTGTACTGTTTCTATTAGTCTGTCCCTGAGGATTATTCTGGGGTGTAACTGTTCCTAGGATGGAGAGGGGTCAGAGGTATGGATGAAGGGAACCTCCCAGAAGCCCCTGGCTTTTGGCTTTCCCTGGGAACATCTCCTAGCTCTGCCCTCATGGGACCTCTGGCATTGAACAGGATGCCTTAGCCATTTCTCCAGGGGACATTCAGGTCTTTCCTCCTCCAACTCTGCAACATTCCCAGAAGACTGGAATACTCTCCATTGCACAGAGAGAAACTGAGGCCTAAAGAGAGCAAGCACACAGGAATCATAAGTGAGTCCAGAGCAGGGCCAATACTCCCATCGGAAAGTTCCTGTATCTCCCTAGAATGACATCCTCTTGGGACATCTGTCTGCCAATCATTCCATTAGACCCTCCCATTTTAGAGCTAGGAACCCATAGGCTTAGGGAAGGGAGACAACTTGCTTCGCAGCCAGTTATTGACACAACCAAAACTTAAACCCAAGTCTCTGCAACCCGAAGCACTGCAGCTTCGGAGAGGTACCAAAGGATCAGCACTTTGGAGTCGGAGCTAAATTAAGTCCCAGCTCCTCTTTTTCCTGGTGTATGACCTCAAGTAAGTTACTCGACTTCTCTGGGCTTTAGTTGCCTCCTCTGTAAAATGGACATAATAGAAGTGACCTTATAGGGCTTTCAGGATTAAAGGAGCTACAGAGTGTGCTTAGCATATTGAAGTGTGCCAAGTGGGAGCCACCCCTCCTACCCTGGCCCTGTGATGGCCTCCAGTGCCCACAAGCACATCTGCACGCACACACACACCCACTCAGCCTCCCACTGCCTCCCCTCTGCAGCAGGCAGCCAGCATGTTTTAGTCTGCTGGCTGGAGCAGAGGGGGTGTGGTGGCTCTAACTGGGGTTTTGGTTGAGAGGCTGCCACTGCTCTTGATTAATTTCCCCTTCTCCGAACAACGTCGCCAGCTTCTTGCGCCCGTCCTTTGTAATTACGCATTTCCCCCCTAGGGTGTCTAGCATTGGGCTGTTTTTGCTTTCTTCCCTTTATTCCTGCCACTGTGCTTTTCCGGCTTCGCCTGGGACCAGCCAGCCCAGTGCCCGACTCCTTCTGAGCTGCTTTGGTTTTCCATGCCATGCGCTCACCCCCAGGCCTGCCTTGCCCCCACCAGTTTCTATTTTCCCCCAGGCTCCACTGACGTTCCGTGGTTTCTCTTGGCCTGGGCTCAAGCCTGGTGTGACACGTCTGGTGTGGCCACCCTCCCCTCCCACATGGGTCGGGCAGGCAGCAAGTGTGTCCAGGGAGAGGATAGCAGAGCTGGGCACTGCCAGCCCAGGTGCCAAGCCAAACAGCTCACGCGCCACGTCTGACTCCGTACCTTGACCCTGGAATGGTGGACTGGCCTGTCCCATCCTCTACCCCAGCCCCTCTCCAGACTCCCCCAAACCTACTTCCTACAGCCCTGTGTCTGTCTGGCTCCAGCGGGTAAAAAGTAGACTGCAGGACCGAGCCTTCCCTGAGGCTCCCAGAGTATCCACAAGAGTATGCTCGGGAGCCCTCCGTGCTCGAGATGAGGAGCAGCCTTCTCCAGGGACACTTGCCCCAGGGTGCATCTGGCCTGTGCTGGGGAGGAACAGTGCACCCCGGGGAGCGCAGGCACAGGTGTGTACCCTACATGCCTCCCGACAGGAAGCAGGACATCTCTACTTGCTAACACTCTGGGAAGCGGAAGTCACCTGATGATGGCTGCCATAGTGTGCCCTCCCTTCCTGCATGTGGAGCTCAACAACTATGGGGTCCCCTGCCTTCCCTCCTCACCAGGGCTGACCTCAGACAGCCCCTGGTCTTGTCTGCTTCTGTTTCCTGGTCTGCTTACAGACAGAGCAGCTTGAAGAGGGGCTTTGTGTGGGGAATGGGACAGTGTATGTAAAACAGCCCCTGTGGGGCTGGCACGCAGGGTGGTCCACATACTGTCTTTTGTCCCCACACCTGTCCTCAGCCTTGCAGCCTGAGCCTGGTTTTCTGTCACTAAAGTGGAGGGAACTGGAGTAGGTGGGGCAGCACCTCACTGTGAGGTCTAAGGTAAACCCACCTTGAACGGTGCCACCACCAACTTCCGAAAGCTCAAGACAGATACCTACACAGAATCTATGAGTTGGGTTATGCGTACCGCTCTTCATTACACACACACACCCACACCCACACACACACCCACACACACTGATGTCCTATAGGCAGAGCAACAAAGCTTCCAATTTAGTTCGCGCTGGAAGTTTGGTCACCCTCTAGGGCTCATGTTTTATTTACAACTCTTCCAACTTGCTGCTCGTGAGCACTTGCCATGTGTCAAGCTCTTAATGACCTGATCCCCCACCCACGCCATGCCAAAGCCAGAGGACTGAGTGTCACTTTCACTTCCCCTCTCCCAACTCCCACATCCAGTCAATGCTATTACTACTAATAATTGCAGTGGTGGCAACAAAAGTTCCCATTCTGTCTTTTCTGTACATTGACTCATTTCATCCAATTCTGTTGAGGTACATAGAGTCACTCCATGGGACTCCAATGCTTTGAAACTCAGCGAATGTTGACTGAAACATTTTGTCCTGTACTGGCCGTTTGTTTGGTACTTAACACACAAGATAGAACTCATTGGTGTCAATTGCTTCATGACATGCCACGCTTTCCAGCCCAAACAATTTTTTGGTACTCATCGTGCCCAGCAAACACTAAGGTAGCACTGTAGATACCAGCGTCCCCTCCACTTGGCTGAAAAGGAAACAGAAGCACAGTGGTGGGGTAACCTGCCCCAGGTCTTCCAGCTGGTGAGGGAAAGAGCTGAGATTTGAACCCAGGGAACCTGGCTGCAGAGACCTAATGACACAGCATCTTGATGTCCCGAGTCCACCAACATTTCCCTTCACCGCTGTCCCTGCCTTTCCTTCGGCCACTATCCTGCTTCCTCCATGCAGGGGACCTTCACCGCCCCCCCACCCCCGGCTGTCCTCTGAGACTCCTGCCAAGCTGATTTTCAAAGGCACAAACCCTATCACCCTGCCCTCCTGCCAAAAGCCCTTATAGGGCTCCCCACTGTGCAGAGCATACAGTCCAAATCCTTAGTAAGGTCCTTGCCTCCTTGCGGCCATGCCCATGTGCTAATTCCAGATATCTTCTCATCACTGCCCTTCCCACCAGTCCACCCAAAACTCACAGTTCAGACAATCTGCGTGCAGATTCTCTAGTGTTCTCTTGATTCTACATTGTCTCTGCGCTTTGCGGACATTATTCCCTCTGCCTGTAACGTCCTTTGGGCCTCTCCGCCTGAATGACACTTCCTGATCCTTCGAGACTCAATCCAGGCATTGCCATCCCAGTAAAGCCTCAAACACATTGGTAAAACGTATGAATTTATGACCGGTTAGATGAGCAATATCACAACAACCCTGCCTCCCACCACAGCTTTGCGGAGCCTTCTTGTTGCAAACCTTTCCCACTTAACATGTATTTCATCTCCATGGCACCCTTGTGAGGTAGGCAGGAAAGATCACAAGTCCTGTCTGAAAGATAGGCAGCCAGAAGCCCAGAGAGGGAAGCCAAGTTTTCTGACTAGCAGGTTGCTGCTTTCTTCACAGGATGGAAAGAGGCAAAATCCGCTCAGCTGCCTTATACCGATAGGAGTGGGGAACAAGGCCTCAAGCCCTGGTCAACCAACTGACAGGGAGTAAAGGGGCTGGAGTGGCTGCTGCTCATCTAGTCCCCAAGCCTCAGGGGTTGCCCACTTCCCCAGTGCGGCAGGGAAACTGCCCGTCTAGCCCAGGAGCTCCCTGCCTCGTCTGAAAGCAGGATCTTGAAATGTTTTAAGCAAAGGATATGATTCATAATTTAAAAAATAAAAATAAAAAACCAACTTAACCTCAAAATAAGTGCAAAGAAATCCAATGAAAGCCCCATTTTTTCCCTATGAAGTCCTCTTGATGCTTTGGATGAAGTGTCGACGCTTCCCCTTCCCCTCAACACACACACACACACACACACACACACACACACACACACACCCCTCTTACTTTGGGCCGCCTGCGCTCTTTGCTGGTGCCCTAAGCAAATGTTTGGTCAGCCCTGCCGGTGGGGAGCAAGCACGGGCTCTCCTGGCCTTTGGTCTCCTGACCCTCACCCCTACCCTGGCCCCCAGGGGCCCACTGGGCTGCCTGGTCCTGTGCTGTGGTGAGGTTGGCTGCAAAGAGAGGCACTGGAGCCAGAGCTCTAGGCGCATGGGGGTGGAGGGCCAGAAGGTGAGAACAAGGGAAGTCTGGTTCTGCCCATCAGGACAATCAGGAAGCTGGGATGGGGGGTGTCAGGGTGCAGACCCAGAGCCGGAGGCCAGAGGATGCCCAGGGCAGCTTCAGGGCAGGAAAGCCCCCCACATGTGGTTCAGTAGCTGTGGGGCTCCACGGATGAACCCCTTTTACTTTATGGTAGAATGATATAGGGAGCAAGGCTGCCTTCCCAGCCCCCTCATCGTTCCACTTGAGGAGAGAAAACAGTTTAGAGTCCTCCGACTTCCACATCCATGCTCTGGCCAAGACCATGGCAGTGTCCATGGCCAAGGATACCGCATGCCCTTGTCCCATAGACTCCTTGTGCCTCGGTTTCCCTCGCTGGCCAAATGCACTGGCCTAATCCTGTCTTCCAACTTTGATTTCCCCCCAAATCCGTTTGCATTCTCCCATCGATGTAGATGCACCTGTAAATTCAGCTGGGCCCCACAGGCACGTGCGAGGCGCCCATCACATTCCAGACCCATGCTGTGCACCCTGTGAATAAAAGCCAACACCTGTCCCCAGGACCGCACCTGCAGTTCAAGGGCCATCAGCCTAGAGCACCTGCTCCTGCCTCTGCCTACAGGCGCAGTTTTGCTGTCGTGGTGCCCCTGCTGGGCAAAAGCGGAACTGCAGGGTGCCTGGAGGGGTGGTTCTGTCATGAGTGGCCTGAGTCCCCAACAGCAGTCCCACCCTGGTGTAGGGGAAGTGGGTGTGTGAGCCCAGCCTCCCCTCCACCCACAGAGCCCTGGGGGCCAGAGCAGCTAGGTGGGGGAGACGGCCCCTTCCCGACACCCCACACCCCAGGCTGCAATGGCAGAACGCCAGGTGCCTGGGGACTGCTGCCCTGGTGGCCCTACCTAGGGAGGTCCTATTCCCACAATCCTCTGGGGGAGGCCTTCTTGCCCCTAAGATGCACACTCAAGTGTACACATACACATGCTGAGGATGACAACAAAACCCCTGAAGCAACCAAAGCCAGGAGCAGCTTCCTGTCTAGAGCGTGGAGCAGGAGACAGGGGCCTGCAGGAGAAGGGGGAGCGGAGGCAGGGGGGTCCCGGCTGTGACTCAGGCCCAAGGAAGCTGGTGACTCCCAGGACAGCCCTTGGTGACTCACAGAGACTGCAGGCTCGGCAGCTCCCACAGTGCCTCGGCGGGAATTCCTCCCAGCTGGTTGTTCTGCAGCATCCTAGGAGGAACAAGAAAGGGCTTTGAGGACCCCATGGTGGGTAGATCTTGGGGTTGAGGGAAGGACTGGAGAGCTAATCTCATGAACCCCCACCCCATGTTAGACCCTCTCTCTTGCTGTGGCTTCAGAGCCCTAGGAAGAATCCTGGTCCAGCCCCTACCCTGTTAGGAGGGCTCCTAGGATGGGACAAGAGTCAAGAGAATGAGGAAGATAAAGGGTTGAAGGTGCACTGGGGAGCAGTGGGGGTCAGAAGTCAGAATGCACGAGGTTCTGCTAAGTTGGGCCAGCAAGCACCTGAAGAAATGAAGGTTTTTCCTCCCCAGACCCCCGTTTCCTTTCCATTTAGCTGAGATGCTAATGGTTTCTTTGTGGGAGGGGAGGACATGGATGAGGGTAAGGCTATGCCTAGGGTGCCAGGGCTCCTGACAAATGTTTTCTGGCACTGTTATCCATAGAAGCAATTTGAAGTGCCCCAGATCCTTCGTCAGCCAGTCCTGGTGATCCAATCTCACATAATCACACACAGATAAGCCCATGCTGACCAGTGGGAACGATCCACTTACTAGGCTCCCCTCCTGGAACTGGAGCCTGGCCACAGGACGCCAGGGTGACCCCACAGGCAGGAATCCTGGAGCTCCGTGGGGCCCCTTGAAATCCCATGTGCAGGGCAGAATTGACCCTCTGCCCTGCTCAGCACCTCTACCCTTCCAGCCAGCCTGACTTCTCTCATCTAAACGGTGAATATTCTTCACTCCTGACCTTGGTGGGCCACCTCGGTTCTCACACCAGGGCCTCAGCTTTCTCAGGGCAAGGATCCAAGAGAGCCGATTGCTGGGAAAGCATGAGGGGCTTGGCTGCTCACAGGTCCTCATGAGGCCTGCCCCACAGGGCCCACAGGCTGTGTCTGGTCACCACACAGCCGAGCCCACTTCCAAAGAGGAGCCCACTTCCAAAGAGCAACCCACGTCACCTCCAGGGCCCTCCCACCCCCTCCTCTGCTGAATCCCAGACAGAGAGATCTAGAAAGACCTTTAAGGCCTCAGGATTGTGCCTCCTCCCCGACCCCCACACAGGTGCTGTGGTGTCTTCACCGGGACTTGATCTTCCCCAGCAGCAGGGGACTCACTGCCATGGCAGGGAAGTCTGGCCATCAGGAAGTCCTCTCCTTTGTGCGCCAAAACCAGCAGGCTGGAGTTCAGCATGGTGATCGATGGCTTTGCCCCAGACCTGCTCTCCTCAAGGTTCCTGCCCCTGTGCCTCCTGCACTGAAGTGCAATTGGGTTATACAGGCTGGAAGAACCTTCAGAAGGGAGCCGCCCTTTGTTTTCCAAGAGGAGACCGTGCCCTGAGCTACAAAGCAAATTAATGCTTGAATCAATCAGGACCAGGATCTAAGCCTTTCTCTCAGACCAGTGCTGTTGAGACCGAATTCACTATGCCTTTTGCTGGTCCCACTTCTGCTTTTAGCCCTGACTGCCTGTTAGAGTCATCTGGGTTTTTAAAATCCTGCCTGGTTAAATCTCCTGAGCAGTCTCTGGTGGAGGAATATTAGGCTTTGGAGGGACTCTGATGTGAACCTTGCGTTTGACAGAAATCTAGTTCTCAGCACTACTCCCCTGAGTGCACCGGGGAGCTCTGGCCAGAGAGCATCTGGGGGCGGGGCCATGGCTGCCACAGTGAGAAGGGCCAGGGCACCAGAGAGGCGGCTGAGGTTCTCAGAGCCCTTCCTTGTTCTGTGGAGGGGCTGTGGGGTTACCAAGGTGGTAGGAGGGACACAGCCGGAGCCCCCCACCCGGCGCACTCCAAGCCCTTCATCTGCCTCATGGGTCAGGCTTCTGCACAAGGGGTGTGAGGTTTGGCTTTAGTTTTCTTTTTTCTTCTTTTTTCTCTTTCTTGACTTCTTCCTTTCTTCCTTCCTTCCTTCCTTCATCTTTTCTCCTTCTTTCCTTCCTTTCTCCTTCCTCTCTGCCTGTCTCTAGGTCTCTCTGTCTCTGTCTCTTCTCTCCTCTCCTCTCCTTTTCCTTTCCCTTCCTTTCTCCTCTCCTCTTCCTCTTCTTTTTCTTCTTCTTTTTTTTTGAGGCAGGGTCTTGCTATGTAGTTCAGGGTGACCTTGAACTCACTATGTAGCCCAGGCTGGCCTCAAACTCCTGGTGATCCTCCTGCCTCAGCCTCCCAAGTGCTGGGATGACAGGCGTGTGCCACACCTGGCCCCTTCTCCTCCTCCTTCTCCTCTTCCTCCTCCTTCCCTCTCTCTTTCTCTCTCTCTCCCCCTCTCTCTCCCCTCCCCCCCATTGAGCTACCTTCTCAGCTCCAGTATTAAATTTCTATAGTTTACAATGTTGGGAAATTGATTCCAGATCCTCCATTTTAAAGGTAGAAAGACAGAGTCTCAGAGAAAGGGCAACTGCCAACTGCTCTGGTGAGGCACTGATCTGGCCTCACATCTTCCAGGGGCAGAGGAGGCCGATTTCCTGTCTTCTAGCACGAGCTGCCTCGGTGGGTCTCCCTGCCCGCCTGCTTCCACGAGGCTCAGTGTCCAGCGTTCCCGTGACTCAACCACCCCCCACCCCCACACCCCCATCGGCTCAGGTTAATTCAGTTCCTCAGCGCCCAGGCAGCCTCTACTTCAGGCCAGGCCTGGCTGCTGTCCGGCCAGGTGGAGAATAAACACGGGACCGGGAGAGTTGGGGGGTCTCCCCGAGACAGCGGCTCCCTCCCGCTCCTCTGTGGCCCCCAGCCAGGGCCGCAGATGGGACAGGCCCCAGCTCAGAAGCAGCAAGCTGCCTTTCTGGAGCTCTAGCCTTTACCAAGTCAGCAGGCCAGGAATCCTCAGCCACAGATTGCAGAGGTGCTGGGCTCTGTCCAGGAGCAGGGACAGAGGCAGGTGGGGAGGAAGCCCTGGACAGCCCGCCCTGCTCCCACATCTAGCTCTCATGAGAAGTGGCTGAGCCCCAGCAGCAGTCTTTCTAGCTGGGGCCATAGCAGCCTGATACAGAGAGGGCACAAACTCTGTCTGATCGCAGAGGAGGGAGGGCCAAGGCCTGGGCCTGGTCTGCCCTGGAGTGGGTGGGCATGGAGTGGGTGGTCTCTAGGGAAAGAGGCCTGTGAGGAAGGGTGGGCTGTGAACCTTTGGTGATCAAGACCCAGAGGCCTAGCAGACACACGCCATGGCCTCAAGCTGGGCATTGAGACACAGGAGCCCGGGCCATGGCTGCCCCTGCCCTGTAAAGCTGCACAGGGTAGGGGCCCCAGAGGTCGAGGCGTTGATCCACAGGTCTGAGGCAGCAGGAACAGTGGCTTCCCTTAGGTCCACGGTGAGTGGGTGGTAACTGTGCCTTTCCCCGCCTGTGGGACAGGTAGGAGTAGGGCTGACCATCCCCATAATAGGGCTGCAGCGTGCCATAACCCCACCCCGAGCCAAGGATCCAGAGATGGAACCCAAGGCCTCATGCATGCTAGGCAAACACTACCACCGACCTACACTCCCAAGGCCTTTTTATTTTTATTTTGAGATAGGGACTCACTAAATTGCCCAGCTTGGCCTTGAACTTGAGACCCTCTTGCCCCAGCCACCTGAACGACAGGGATTACAGGCACACACCACCAAGCACAGCTAGGGCTGGCTCTCTGGGTCCATGCCCAGTCAGAGCCCATGGGCTCGGGGGCTTGGGGAGCCCTCAGAGCAGAAAGGACCAGAGTGACACCTCCAGGGTAGGTGTGAAGAGGGTGTGAATACACGAGGGGAAGGATCAGAGAGGGAACCCCCTTTCTTCTATCCTTTGCCCTGGGGGGAGGAAGAAGGGGCAGAGTGAACCCCCGGGACAGCCTGGCTTCCGGGAAGGAAGGCACCACTCTGAGAAGGGTCCGGCACACGGAGATGGTGGAGAGCAGCTAAGGTGTCCAAAGAGGCCCTCGGCTGAGGGCTGCGGGGCTGAGGGCGGGCCCCACTGCTCTGTTCTTTCAAGTCTGAAAAGGAAGTGATGGAAGGACCTGCCACAAGGAGAAGAAACCAGACCCAGAAAAGATCCCAGGCCTGGGATGCGCGTGCCATCCTCCACTTTGAGGTGTTTGAGCAAGAGGTTGTTCCAGGGCAGCCAACTGTGCCTCCCGGAGAGTGATGGGAGGAGAGAGGCTCCTCCGACAGGTGGTCTCCAAGGTGGGACAAAGTGGGGTCACTGGCGGGGGGGCACCCCCTGCTGCAGTCCCTCCTGCTGCCCTCCTCACCGAGCCAAGGTGCTGCCGGTGGAAAGGGGCGGGCCGGCAGCCTGCGGTTTCTCCCGAGCTTTGATTTATTGCCCAATGCAGGCAAAGAAGAAAGGGAGGCTCATCTCTAAGCCGCAGTCTTAGGAGCGGGACGTGAGCCTCACATCTTCCGAAGGCTCGGCTCACACAGCCCGGCCCTCTAATCCGGGCGCAGGTCTGAGCCTGCCACTGGGGCACAGACAAGCCACCAAGCAGGCCGCCTGCACCACGGCGCCTGGTCCCAACTCTCCCCACCTCCGGGGCAGCAGTGTTTATGGAGAGCGAGACCCAGGTGGGGCCGGAAGGAGGAGGACTGGGGCAGGGAGAGGGGCAGCAGGGTCTGAGCGGCGCAGAGGAGCGGAGACAAGGGACTGAGGCTGGGGGCAGAGACGGGAAGGACCTCGGGCGGAGCAGGGAGGACGGGAAGGACAGGGGCCAGAGAAGCTGGGAGTCAGACGGGAAGTCGGAGAGGGACACTGGGGCTCAGAGGCGCCAGGGACCAACAACGTGGGAAAAAGAGCAAGTGCGTAGTCAGGGACTGGCCGGAAGCCTGAAGCTCATGGGCCATGGAGGAAGGGCCACCGGCTGCCCCAAGGATGAAGCAGTCCCAAGCCAGGGCCACATAACTGCACTTCACACTCTTCCCACCCTCTCAGCCGGATGCTCTTGTGCAATCAACAGCCCACCCAACCATACAAAGAAGACCTACAAACATCGTCAGGACTGAAGAGCAGCGGAGCTGGAGAATGCCTCACCACTTTAAGGAAACCCCCAAATGGTTATTCTGTTGCTTCAGAATAAGCTCTCAAAATCCTTATTTTCTTCCCAAACTCATCCCTTGAGTGGTGCGTCCTCTCCAGGAGCCTCTCCCACCCAGCCCGAGACTCTCTGTATCCTCTTTCTTCTACCACTCTCCACCCTCACTCATCACGGGGACAGATGGATCGTGGATTGGGGTGAAAGAAGATGGTGCCTCCACCTTCCCTCCTCTAAAATGGGTCAACAGTTCAGTGGTAAAGGGAAGCCAGGTGCAACCGCACAAGGTCCTCAACAACTCCCACTTG
Source organism: Heterocephalus glaber (assembly GCF_000247695.1). The sequence goes on from NW_004624807.1 coordinate 8,520,688, forward strand.
TCTTTTGCTTCAAAGGAAAGCTGAAAGGGCTGGGAGGAGGCGGCCTGGAGTCTGAAGGAGGGCCTGTGTTTGCCATGAGAACAGGTATTCAGGGCTAGGGACCCAGAGATCAAGGTTGAGCCTAAAGAAAATCCGTGTGGATCCCTCCTCTTCAGCAGCGGTCTTCCCCTTCTGTAGGCTAAGGGGTCTCAGGGCCATCGACTGTGCTGATGGAGATCATTCGCAGTAGGGAATAAAGACGCTTCACTCCCCTGCACGGTTGCCGTACAGCCTGGTACAAAGAGCTTGTCGCCGACAAGATGAAAGCCAAGAGACAGCAACAGCAAGTGCAGTGAAGAGTGGAGATGAGGGGATGAGAAGCACACAGACAGGGAACTCAGTTTGGGCTTACAAACTTCCACTGGACCACGATTCTCAGTGCGGGCCCTGGAGGTAAAAGGGGTTGACTCTACTTACAGGATTTTCAGGCTGTAGAGGCCAGAGAATGCTTGTCCCGGGATGTGGGAGAGATGGTTCCCCGAGAGACGCCTGGAAGTGAGAGACAGTGGTCAGCGAGGGGCAGGTTACCCAGAGAGAAGGTGAGCTCTGTGGTTCTGAGCTCAGGGGTTAGGCGAGGGGAGCCAGGGCAGTAACTACCGTTTACTGAGATCCACAGCCCAGTAGCACTTCACGTGCCTCATCAAAATTCCCGTAACAACCCTGCAAGGCACCTATTACGGTTTGAATACCTCTTATTTGAAATGCTTGAGACCAAAAGCATTTGGAATTTCAGACTTTCTTCAGATTTTGGAAAATTTGCAGATGTATAATTATCTCTCTCAAGGATGGGTCCCAAGCCTGAACACAAAATCCACCGTGCCTCGTATACACAGGCCCTGAAGGTGATTTTACACAACGCATTTTTTGTTTGTTTTTTTTGCTGGGCATCGCAGCCAGGACCTCACACAAGCTACACATGTGCTCTATAACCGAGCTGCGCCCCAGGGCACTGCAATAATTCACTTCTCTGGTGTTCTAACTCCCACCTGACACATGTGGTCAGGTGCAGAACTGTCCACTTAGGGCATTGTGCGAGTGCTCAGAAAGTTTTAGGTCACAGTTTGGGGTTCGGGGTACCCAACCCGTATTAAGCCTAAACTTCAGGTGGGGAAAGTGAGGCTGGGAGGGGTCAGGCCCTGGCCCTCCAGGTCACAGAGGTGGTGGGGCAGGGCAGGTGTCCTCCTCCAGAGCTGAGCTTCAAGGCTCACAGCCACTGCACAGAGCGCACTGTCCCCTGGGCTGACCTGAGTCGCCCCAGCCTGTGCTGGATTACTGCACCTGTCACAGTGGACGGGTGGGATGCAGCTCACCCCAGTAATTCAGGGGCATTAAAAAATGGACGCTGAATTAGTCCAATGTTCTGGTCTAATTGTTACTACGTCTCTTGTAGAATGATCAATTCTAAAAAGAACAAATGAATGAAATATATTCAGCGCCCACACTCAAGGCCAACACCTGAGCATACAGTTTGATATGGATGGCTCAGAGACACTCTGCACCTCCAGAGTCCCCATGAGCATCAGATGCTGCTGGGAGGCCTGCCGATGTGGAGAAGCCAGTTTTAAAAACCATCTCAGAGCTAGGCATGGTGGGACGTGCTTGTAATCCTGCCACTCTGGGAGGCTGAGGCATGAGCATCCCACTAGCTGGGCAATTTGGCAGCTTGGTGAGACCCTGTCTCAAAATGAAAAACAGAAAAGTCTGGGAATGTAGGTCAGTGTTGAAAGCCTTGAGTAGAATCCCTCAGTAGTAAAGCACATGCTTAGTAAGCACAGGGGCCTGGGTTCCATTCCCAGCATGGCGGATACATAGATTCTCCAGGAAAAGTCTCTTTATTTGACATTTGTTGTTTAGAAAATAACTGTGTGGAAAGGGATCGTGATAACGAGGTCCCCGAGCTTATATTCTGTAGCTGTTCCCTGGATGTGCCCTTTAGGTGGGGCCTTTAAAATAGGAGATGTAGAATCAGCCTGGAGCTCTCAGGTTGTGCCCCTGTCACCTGCCCTGAGCACCCTGTCCTTTGCTCTTGCTTGTCATTCCCACCCAAGTGAGTCACCTCCGCTGAAGGGCAAGCTGTCCACTTCCTTTATTTTATTTATTTATTTTTTAGACAGGATCTCGCTATACAGTCCGGGCTGGCCTTGAACCCACTACGTAGCCTAGGCTGGCCTCAAACTCGAGGTGATCCACCTGCCTCAGCCTCCCGAGTACTGGGATTACAGGCGTGGGCCACCACAACTGGCTTCAAAATGGCTCCTCCTCCTCCAGGAAGGCTTCCCTGCCCCCTGGCGGCCCTGCCCTCCTGCACAGTGTCCAGATGCCCTGACACTTGGTGCCACATCCCCCTGCTGACTACACTTTTGAGGGTCCTCAGGGTCACAAACAAGCTCCCCGAGGGCAGCAGGTGGAACCAAACTTACTTTCCACACAAAGGGGCCCACAGGACCTGGCCGCCACACCCAGCTGTGGCCCTTGGGCTGATGGACTCCTAACTCCAGCGGGACAGGCTGGGCATTTGGGACCAGAGTGAGGTGGGGACATCCACCAAGGGAGTAGCAGGGCCAGGTAAGAGATAGGGTTGAAGGCGTTTTCGGGGTCAGCAGCCCACAGTTTGCAGAGCTTAAGCAAAGTTTTCCCCAGGAGCCACGGTGGTGTGAACAGAAGGGTAAACAGGGCTGGGAGGTGTTGGAAATAGAGCGAGGATGAAAGTGAGAGCAGTGTCAGAGGGATGAGGCCTCCTGGGGTGGACAGGTGGGGCACACACTGTTGCTGAGCAGAGGTTTACTCCTGAGCCCTAGGAATAAGACCAGACTCCTGGATTCCAGCCCGCTAGGGACACTGGGAGAGGGAATAGCCAGGGAGCACTCTGGGAGAAGTGGATCTGGAAAGGAAAGGTCTAAGAAATGGACCCTTCAGGCTATGGAGAATCACAGAGGCCCTGGAACTGGTGGGGTGCTTTTGGGTGTTTTAGAATGGAGGGAGGAGATCTGCAGTTAGGGGCTGGTTCACCTCTAGCAATGGGGGTGGCTAGGTCTGGAGCAGTGGGAATAGAGAATAAGGGGAGGTGAGGGACATCTCAGAAGAACCAACAGTTCTTGGGGAGGGGCTGGAGGCTAGACACAGGGGCCCACAGCAGCTAACAGGCGACTTTGGGGAGAGGTGCGACACAGACATCAAGAGGGAAACATTGGTTTGTGGGGGGCGGGTGACAAAAACTAGATTTCAGACTACATGGCCCAGCACTGCCACCCAGGGTCACTAGCAGGTCAGAGACCAGCTGAACACCTGACTGTCAAAAGAGCCACCTCCCAAGCCGCTTTCTTCCCCTTCCAGTTCCACCCTCCTCCAGGGGAGCCCTGGAGCTCCAGCTGGTACAGGTGGCCAGAGCTTTGCCTCCCACCCTTGTTCCCTGGGGCAATGACTCACAGCTCCTCCAGGAAACGCAGGTGCCGGAAGAAGCCAGGCTGAAGCTCGGTGAGGTTGTTCATGCTGAGATCTCTGCATAGAAAGAAATTGCCAGGGACTGTGAGCTGCCCGTCTGTACTGCCTGTGCCAGTCTGTTCTACTCAGGACCAGCCACTGCAGGGGACCCCAGGGTCCTACCACACTGCACCCTAACTCCACAGCCAGTCTGAGACTGCAGCTGCACCCTGAGAATGAGAACAGGGCCACCCGGTCCAGCTTTCCATTCTCCCCTCTGCCCTTCGCCATCCCTTCTGGGGGTCTCCTGAGACTGGTATGGTTGGGACCATGAAGGAAACTGACCTCCCCACAAAGGGAGGAGCTAGAGGGAAATGCATGGAATTTCAGAGCAGCAGGCAGGGGGTCCCTTAATCCAAAAAACACCTCACCTCCTGTTTTTACCAGTGGGGAAACTGAGGCCCGGGATCACTGCCACTGGGGTGCTCATCCTGGGCAGGTCATGGGGGAACATTTTTTCAACCGGCCCCAAACGAAATGGGATTTGATGCCCTGTGAGGCCTCCCTCTGCCAGTCTCTTTCCTGTTTGCTCCCCACCCACCCCATCTCCTGCTTCTCCTATGGGAGGTCATGGCCTCTCGGTGCACCCCGGAAGATGCCTAAGATTCCTAAGTGGAGGGATGTGAAGACCTGATCCCTCCATGGACCCACAACCTAGACCACTCTAAGCCTCCTGTTACCTAAGGGATCCCATGGTGGCTTTGGTGTCGCTGTCTTCTGAGATGGCCTGCACACCAATGACCGTAATCCTCACGTTGACATTACCGGAGGCCACTCTGCCAGGTACAGGTAGACCTTAACCAATAATCCTACTTAATGCTCACAACAACTCCACGTTAGCTTCCATCTTACATTTAAGAAAACAAAAAGAAAAGAGCATAGAAGTTCTGGAGTCAATAGACTTGGCCCTGAGGCCGTCTCCCTCCCTGGTTACCTATCAGACCTTGGGCTCCTGACCAATATGACCCTTTGTTTCCTCCTCCATAAGAACGAGATGAATAGCAAGCTAGTAAAGTCCTTGTAAGGATTAAGTGAGCTAATGTTTACAGACTATCTAATAAACAGTACATACACAACAAATATTTGCCTTCATCCTTCTACCTTTCGCTCAGTGCCCTGTAGACAAGAGTCCCAGCCCCACAGGCCAGGGGGTAGGTGGGGAGGAGCTGGGGCCCTGGTTTGTGGGTCCCACCCTACGCCCCATGGTAGCCTGTTCTTCTCAGTTTGCACCTGGGTGAGTAGCAGCGTCTGAAGTTGGCTGTGTGTGCCTGACACACTTTGGTCCATCTTATTGCAACTTTCCAGTGGCTACTTCTCAATTATGCCTACCCCTCTGTAGAGGGATCAGAGTGGGCCCAGAGCAGCCCACCATGCAGCTGGGCAGTGCCTACAGGCCCTGTTGCAGCCCTCCTCCCTCCTTGGAAGCACATTCGCCCACAGGCCTCAGTGGCTCCATTTCTCCCAGAGAAGAACCTCTGCAGTACGTGTGTTCTTTAGAAAGGCAGGCTGGGAATGGCGAGGGACACGTGCTTGGGAGCCCAGTTCCAAACTATAAAAAGACTGTTTAGTCTCAAATGTTTTATCTTTGATAAAGCTCAGGCTTTGGACTCCATGTCCTCTCAGGAAAGGAGACGTTCCATGCAGGATGGAGCCAAGGGCCTAGCATGCCAAACTCAGGGCTGGTTCTCATCTACATTTCCCTCCTGCTGCCCCCAGGAAACTGCAGGTCCATCTCCGGCCACCCTGGCCTGGAGCAGGGCTCAGCCAGCCACGTCCGGAGCCCGGAGGGTCACAATGGAAGCAGGAGAGGAGCAGAAGGGGAGGGTTCCTCCAGCATTTGAAGCCAGGGCTTGGTCTCAGGTGTCCCCAGACTCCATCCCCTGCCCTCGGGTTATCACTGGAGTATGCAGATGCAGGAGTAGCCCGGGCAGTGGTAGGGAGAGTGGGGTGATGTCTGCAGAAGCCAGGCTGCAGATCAGTCAGAGTGGACTCCTCCCTCTCGAGTCCCAAGCTCAGCTCAGCCTCAGCAAGGAGGGAGGTTCGCGGTGCCACAAAACCGATTACCTCTAAACATCTACTCTGTTCAAGGCTGGATGTGTCTGGACAGGCGCACAGCGGGAGTTCAAGGAGCTCGCGGGGCATGTGAGTCAGGCCTCATCACTCAGCTGTCCCTCCGGGGGCCGCGCTGCAGGCTCTGATGAGGCTCCAAGGCCCCCACCCCCCTCACCAGCGGCCTCATTGTTCTCCCCTGGGGAGGATGGCGCCGCACCCCCACCGCCCGCCCCCACATCCTGCCCCCAGACAGCACAGCCCAGCCCAGCTGCCGAGCTTCGAGCTTCGCGGAGGGCCAGGGAGGGGCCAGGAGGGTGGATTTCAACTGTTCGGTCCGGGGAACCCCATTCGGGCCGGCTGTCGTCTCACAAGAGGAAAAGGGAAGAGGCTGGTGCCGGGAAAAGGGAAGGAAGAAGAACGCCAGGGTTAGAAGAGGGTGTCGAGGCGGGGATTTCAAAGCTCAGACCCTCCAAGCAGATGCCACAGGCCCTTGGGATGGAAAGGCCCAGATAGGGGGCAATGGGCCCTGCACAGTGACAGGTAGGGAATCGACACACAGACCCTTCTCACATGGACGCTGTCCTATCAAGTTGGTGGCTCTGACGTATGACTGTCCTGGGAGGTCAGCTGGGCAACACAGAGGATGCGGCTGAGACAGTTCAGCCACTCCTGGACTCAGGAAACTGAGGGTACCCTGATCCTTGGGGGCCTGGGCTCTGGTTGTACCAACACTGGCTTGGCTGCATGAACCTGCATTTATAAGAAGGAGGTCATGCGTTGGGACGCGTGAACTCTTGGATGTGCTTGTCTGTGGGCATGCATGCTCCACGGGGGAGGGTACGTGTGTGTATCTGCACACACACACATTGGAGCACTGGCCCATTAAGAAGTTGCAGACTTGGGGTGGGAATTTAGCTCAGTGGTTCTGCCACCTGCCTTGCAACTGCAAGGTCCTGAGTTTGATCCCTGGTACCAAAAAAAAAAAAAGGAAGTCGAAGACTTGCTCCAAGCCTCCACCTATTATACAGACAGAAGCTCTTTGGGAAAAATGAATAGCTTCACCCAAATGTCACCCTTTAGGTTGGGAGACCTTGTTTGGCTGAGTTCCTTCCTTGGCCTCTGGTCTCTCTTCTGATCTGTCTCTGGCCCCCAGGGAGGAGAACAGTTTGCCCAGTGATGTTGTATTAGGGTCTAATCTGTGGCTGAATTGGATACCAGATGACTGAACACAAAACCTGCTCCACCCTATTGCCCTGTGATCCCCACAGGCTCCCATACTCAGAGGGCACAGGCTTAATTCTTTGATGTTGCCATATTGAAATTCTTCCTATCCTTTAGACATTTGCTGTTGCTGCTCTCCACTGAGAAGCAAGAGGACCGAGAGGCTCCCAATGTCATCCTGGAGCCTTCCCCTGGCAACCCTAGGATACCCAGAGGGGCTATGTGTCCTCTCTGGGCTGGTCACACCATGATGGGGGTCCAAGGCAGAGGGAGGTGAAGAGGTGAAGCTGACCAGCTCTCAGCCAGGCAGAGACCATGTAGGTCACATTATTTTTATTGTGTATGTTTCATAATACAACTTGCCCTGATACGTGGACACACTGGGAAGTCATCGGCACAGTCACGCTAATGGACGCATCCATCACCACACAGTTCCCTGGGGCAGGGCGCTTAAGATCTACCCCCTGCAAAGGTGGGGAGTGGAGCCCTGTCCCCAGCCATTGCTGTGTCCTGTAGTCACCTCTCCTGCAAGGTGGCGTCCTCTGAATCCCTATGGTATTTTGTACACACTCACTTGGCAATGCTCCAGAGCACTGAGCTCGGGCCTGGCCCCGTGCCTGCCTGTATCATCACCCAGCAGAATTAAGTGGCTGTGTGACCCCAGTCATGTCACTTCACATCTCCAAGCCTCTGCTTCTCATCTGTAAAGTGGGATCATAACAGTACTTGCCTGACAAGATTGGGAAGTATATGAGTTAATAAATCTAAAAACACACTGCCCAGTGTGTTATCATAGCTAGCTAATTGAATTATAATTATTTATATAGAATGATATCTTTTTGATCATGAGCTTCTTCAAGGCAAACACTTAATCTTAGTGGATCCTCCTATCTTAGAGAGGTACCTAAGAAATAGGGTGTTCGATAAACATTCAAATAAATGCATTAAAGGGCTGGGGTGTGGCTCGGTGGTAGAGCTCCTGCCTGGCATGCAGGAGGTCCTGGGTTGTCCCTATCACCATACAATAAACAAGGAAACAAACAAAAATGCAAAACCAAAACAGTGCATCACAGATAGTGATGTTGCCCTTTCTTGACCTCTGTGCCCTGTGGCTAGTAGCTTCCACGCTGCGGAAGTCCTCTTCCACCTCAGATTTGTTTATCCTCCACTGTGGAGTAAGACTTGGGCTCCACAAAGAGCCTACTGAGTGCTTGGCTCCAAGTAGTGCAGCCCTGGAGCACAGTGCTCAGGGTGACACGTCTTCCAGAGAACGGAAGTGGTCTCCTCCAAAGAGCTCCTCTAGCACCAGGATGCCCATCCTGCTTCTCCTGGGTCCTCTCGGGTTTCTGGGTGGGGCCTTCGGGCTGCTGTAATGTGCAGTGCTGACCCCCTTCCCCGAGCTGGGTATGACGAGAAGCAGGGCAGCCAGTGTAGAAAGAGCCCACCTGGGGATTCCCTCCACCACAGAGGCCCAATTGACAGGCTAGTGGCCACCGAGACCATTTAGCACTCAGAGAGCCCTTGCCAGAATTCACCGTCACCGTGAGAGGCAAGGGATGGGGAGGAGAGGGGGGGAATGCAGAATTTGGAATCAGGGGCCCTGGTTCAGTGAAATGAACAGCTAGGTCCCCTCCAGCCCTAATGATCTTCACTGCCGGAAACTGTGTGCTCAGCACAGTGCTAGGCTTGGCGGGTGGGGTGGGGACAGACCGAGTTTATGGTGTTGCTGGGAAAGGATTGTTTACTCACAAAGTAACATGTGTATGGTTTACAAAATGCTCCTGCAAATTAAGTTCTCTCCTCTCTCAATTAAGTTCTAGACTGTTGGTACACAGAGACTCAGGATGGGAAAGAGCAATGGAGGAACTTCCTGGGCTGGAAACAGGAGTGGTGTGTGTGCCAGTCAAAAGTAGCTCACAGAAGTGAGTCCAGAGGGGACCCCCACCCCCAGAGCACCCCACAGCACCATGGGTGGGACAGCCTCTGTTGGGCAGGACCATCTCAACCCTTCTGGGCTTTCCGCCTCCCTGGCCTTGCTTGTAACATCTGTTATTGTGACCACTTGAAATATTTCATGCATGTTGCTCTGTGGTAGAGCGCTTGCCTACCATGCTCAAGAACCTGGGTTTAATCTCCACACCACAAAAAAAGTTAAAAATAAAATTTCTTAAAACAAGCCGTGTACTTGCAAACATCCCATCAGTAGCAGGTTTGTCTACACTCTTTCAATACTGGTGCAAAAATCGATGCAGAGAGGGACAGAGGTACCTGTTACCCGCCCTGCAAGTTAATGGCAGAAGGGGGATTAGAGTTAGGTCTCAAGACCCAGAAGGGTGCTCTTTCTACTCCCGCCAAACTGATCCCGAGTTTTCTGATGTATCTCCTCAGTCCGGTTTATTCCCGGACACTCCTGGCAGAGATAATGTGGACACGGCCACTTTTTTTGAGATTTCAAACACACAACTTGACATAAAGTTCTCTCAGGTTGTTGCAATGTGCAAACGTTTCCTAGAAAAGGCGTGGACTTCAGTCTGGAAGAAGTGAATCTCCATCTGCAAAACACCACAAACCATTCTCTTGGGCTTCGCACACCATCTTATGTGAGAACAATGCTGTATATTTAAATAAAAAGGTTATGACTTTGTTTGGTCATTCCTTAGCTCCCTTGTTGGCAAGAAGAATGCTCTGCAGCCTGCCTGAGTGGCAGGAGGGCTGGGGCGCAGGGGAGGCAGGGGGGCGGAGGGAATGTGGGGCAGCGAGAGGGAACCGGGAGGGACAGGCAGGACAGTGGGCAGCCCCTAGACTTGGGGGTGCCCAGATGGATGTTTGTACAGGTCAGGCTAAACCCGGCGAGGCTGGAAACCCAGTGCATGGCCAGAAGGTGACCCTGTTCATTCAGGTGGCCTGGGAGGGACAAAGGTGGGGAAGGAAGCATCCCTAAAGGTCAGGGAGAGAGAAGGTGAGAACGTCTCATCACCAGCACTTCTGTGGTCTTCTCAACATCTGAAGGCAGGGAAAGGAGACCACGGAGGGAAGAGACCCAGGGGAGGGGGTCCCTCCCACTCAGAAATCTAGATGTGGGAAACCATGGTTGGTACGAGCCATTGGGCTGAAATTCAGGTTAAGTCCTATTGCTCCAGCTTCCTCCTGCAAGGGGCTCCTCCAGCAGTGGTGGCAGTCAGCCAAGGGTGTGGACGCCTGGCACAGCGAGGACAAGGAGACTGGCTTGGGGCTGTCCTGACCCTCAACACCACCTCAGCTCCCCCTGGGCTGAGGAGAGCATCAGGGGACTTTAGTCTTGGAAGCCCAGACCAGGCATCAGTTTTCAGGAGCAAGGCATAGCCCAGGGGTTGCATAATGCATGTGTGAGCTTCTCCCCCTTGTCTAGCCGTGCCACCCACAGGCAGAGATGTTAAAGGGACCCGGACCTCCTGGGCCCAGCTGTGACCCCTGTGTGACTGAGAACAGCTCCCAAGCACAAAGGGGCAGGGTCTCTGGACAGCACTGAAGCCATGAGGACCGCTCTGACCACTCTTTGCTCCCTGCCTCCTCTCTGGGAGGCTGCACGGACCTGTGCTGCTCGACAAGGTAGCCACTGGCTAGCCCCCTGTGACTAGGAATGCTTGAATTAGTTAAAATTAAATTAAATTTATATTGGACCCTTGAGTTACGACTGGTCTGACATACAAACAACTTGGGTTATGACCGGAATTTTAGTTTTTTGGGATTTTTTGGTACTGGGGATTGAACTCAGGTCCTTCCGCTTATGAGGCAGGTGGCAGAACCACTGAGCTAAATCCCTGGCCCCCAAAATTTTAGTTTTAACTTACGACCCACGTCTTGGGTTACGACCAAAATCCAGGCCATTTGTGCTTTCAGGTGGTCTCTGATAGATTTAACCCTTAAAGAGTTCTGGAAGGAACATTACAATATCGTTTCCTGTGTGGGGTTAATTGAAAAATCCGGGGTCATTGTCTCTCTAAGGGCACTGAGATCTGCCTGGAAAAAAGTGTGGCTTAAAATTATATAAGAGAAAGACTTTGAAGGCTGTGTAGAGCAGCCTGGCCAACCTGAATTACAACCAGGCCTCTCCAACGAATTGAGTTCGTAAGTCAAGGGTCCACTGTAAATTTATTAGCTGCACTAGCCACATTTCAAGGCTCAGCAAAGATCTAGAATATGTTGTGGGCCCAGGCAGTCCACGGACAGTAAAGGTGAGGCCTCCGAGGCCTGGCCTTCTCTGTCTGCTCCTCATTGGCTCTTCGGCTTTGGGCAAGTTACTTCTCTTTCACAGGAAGAGTGCTGAGCACATGGCAGGTCACCAACAAACCTTACCTGTGAGCGTCTCCACCCCAGTACTCTCCACTGAGGCCCAGCTCAAGTGCCTCGGCCTACAGGAAGCCTCCAACCTTCAACCATGCATTTAATCGAGCACCCATTTGTCCACTCAACGGGTGTTTATTAAGCACCGACTACACAGTAGGCACTGATACAGCCACAGAGCTCAACTGTGTATGTTCCCTGTCCTCACAGAGCCAAATCCAGTGGGCACAGTGACACGACAGTGGGGCAGTCCGAGTCTGAGTGACGAGGGCCAGGACTGGGACTTGAGTGTCCCAGGCCTCCTCCCACCAATCCCTGTGGCCTTTTGCCTGCTCTCTCAGGGTCCCACCTCAAAGTCCAGCCACATGGTCCCGTCCTCCATTGCAGACTGCCACCTCCAGCTTCAAAGTCCATTTTCTACATAGCAACAAAGGGGCGGATCCTGGGGACCCCTCAGAGGGACAGTCAGAGCCCACGCAGGAGGAATCCAAATATACAGCAAAAGGAAAGGACAGCAGCTGTGCGTTTGTTTGAGGCTTGCCCACTCAATCTGCCAAACGGGGCTTATCTCTGGCCAGTGTCTCTCCTGCCCTTATGCTGATTTCTAGCTCCATCCAGAAAGAACGTGGTGTACTTGTGGAGGTATGTGGGTGTGAATTGTCTGCCCTATCAGACTGGAAGCTCCTTAGACCGGAGGCCTGTGACACCCCAGAATGCCAGGCCTGCCCCAGGGGAAGAAAAGCTTCCCTCCTCTACTGGGAAATCTCTGAGTGCCCAGCCAGGGCCCCCAGGAAGGGCTGGGTGTTGAGAGCCGGAGGGCAGAGGCTCAGGCAGCCCACGGCCCTGAGCCTGTTGGTTTAGCTGAAACTTCTGTGCCTTTGTTCACCCCTAAACAGGAGGGTGTGTCTGGGGGTGAGAGCTCCAGGAAGAGCCCCCCACTCAGTCCCCCACCCTGTCCCAGATGCAAGCCCGCCTCTCACTTCAACAACCCTCCTCCCTTGCCCGCCCAGCGACTCAGACCCCCCTGCCCAGCCACACCCAAATACCACCTGCCCACCCCCCAGCACCGGGGTCAAGCCTACTGCCAAGGGAAAGGCAGATTTGAGTGCTCAGCTCCGGCTTGACTGGACCTTTGCATTTAACAAATTAGGCTCCGCAAAGAGTAAGGTCCCAGCAGGGCCTGGGGGCGCAGGCTGCAAGCCAGCACTCCGAGAGACTGAGGTAGGAAGTTCCTAAATTCCAACACAGCGCAGGAAACCTAGCAACTTCCTGAGACCCTGTCTCAAAATTAAGAAGAAAACAAAAAATCCAGGCGTGGCGGTGCAATCCTATAACCCCAGCATTTGGGAGGCTGAGGCAGGAGGATCACCACAAGTTTGAGGCCAGCCTGGGCTACACAGTGAATTCAAGGTCAGCCTGAACTACACAGCGAGACCCTGTCTCAAAAACAAAAACAACATTGGGGCCGGGGATTTAGCTCAGTGGTGCCTCTGCCTGCCTGGTAAGAGCAAGGTCCTGAGTTCAATCCCCAGTACAAAACAACAACAACAAAAGCAAAAATTTAAAAAGGGCTGGGGATGTAGCTCAGTATGAAGGTCGTGGGTTCAATCCCCCCCACCACCACCACCAAAAAAAGAAAAAAAGTAAGGTCCCTCTTCTCTGAACCAAATCCCAGATTGTCACCTAACCCCAGGCCGCTGCCACCTCACCGCATGTGAACGTCTTTTGCAGTGGAGTCTCATTTAATTCGATCCTTTGCCCAGGCCAGGGATGAGGCAACATTTATTCCCATTTTAAGTGGAGACTCGGAAATATCAGGCGACGGCCCCTAAGTCACACAGCTGGACAGAGCCCGGGGTGCGGTACGCGCTCACGCCCACCGGGTCCGCCGGTGCCAGTCCCGCCCGGCCCCGCCTGCGCGGCTCGCCTCGGGGCGGAAGCGGGGAGCGGCGGAGCGCCCGGGACAATGCCGGGGATTAGGGCCCTCGGGAGGGGCCCCACCCGTCGCGGCGGCAGCGGCCTCTGCGTCCCGCGCCCGGACTTGGAACTCACTGGAGCGCGCCGCCCCTCCCCCGAGCCCACCTGGTCGCGCCGCGTCCCGCCCCGGGGGCCACCGAAGCTGAGGCTCGCGATCGCTCCCGGCCTGCCACCCCGATGGCTGCCGCTCGCCTACCCGCCTTCCAGACGCCCTTCCTATTTGGTCCCTGCGACTTGTAGGAAAACAAGATCCAGGGGCTGGGGATTTAGCTCAGTGGTTTCGCCACCTGCTGCGCAAGCGCAAGAACCCGAGTTCGATCCCCGGTACCAAAAAAAAAAAAAAAAGGAAAACAAGATCCAAGATTTAGGTCCCAAATCCCTGCAGCGTCCCGCGCCTGGCTCTGGTGTCAGATTGCCTGGGTGTGTGTCATGGCCCTAGCACAGTTGTTTGATAGGGGCAAGGTGCTTTTCCTCCTCTGCCTCAGTTTCTTCATCTAGGAAACGTACAATACGTCCCCCTAAGAGGATTGTGAGGTTGAAGTGGGGGAATCGTGTGACCCGATTGGCTCTGCCCACCCTCTGACAGCAGCGTGGGCCTGTGGCCCTGCCTCACCTGCACTGACTCCTGTGCGCCCCATCATGGAAAGGAAGCGCTGTAAACCCAAGAAAGAACCGGGCTGGGGCCGGGGAGGGAGGGGAGGGCGTTCTGGGTCAGCCTTGCCCTGGGGAGGCACCAGCTGCTGCTTCTCTCTGGTGCCTGCAAGTGATGCCACCTGCCTCGCCCCTGATCTTCTCGTCCTTTGATCTTCTGATCTCCGGCCAGGGTCGCCCAGCCAAAGGCATTCTTGTCTCTCAGCCTCCTCCAAGGAAAGGCAAAGGGCTGGGCTCCCGCCCCTGCCCCAGCTACCCCCCGCCCCCCCCCCGTTGTCTGTGAAGCCAAGACTACACGCAGGCCCAGGACAAGGTAACAACCTGTCCTTTCTGAGGCAGCAGTGTCAGGGGAAGGGACACGAGGAAGGGCACAACACAGGGGCGGTTCCTGGGCACCGAGCCCCGGCTAAACCGGACACTGCTGGAAAGCTGCTTGCAGAGTCTCACTGGTGTGTACCCCGGTGTAGATAGCCCTGCCTTTGGGACACACCCACACGAGGACAGAGGGACAGGCCCTTGAGCATTGGTGCTGGAGGACACCCGAGTCTCTGAGGGTTGGGGGATAGGTGGGAGGGCTTCCTGGAGGGAGCTAGCCTGGGGTGGCCAGGAGGGACATGATTAGCACTCAGAAAATGCCCTGGCCGAGAGCTTTGCAAAGAGGGAAAATGAGCTGGGGTGCTTGAGGTGGCAGTGAGGGGTGGTATGATAGGCTGAACGGTGGCTCCCCCAAAGATACGTCTACCCCTCGTTGCCTGGAACCTGTGAATACAGCCTTCCTTGGAAAAAGGGTCTTTGCAGACGGAGTTCAGTGGAAAATCCTGAGATGAGGAGGTTCTCCTGGATTCTCTAGATGGTCTCTGGCTCCGATGACAATTGCCCTTGTCAGAGACACACAGAGGCCAACAGAGAAGAAGGTGATGAAGACAAAGGCAGTGAATAGAGTGATGTGACCACAAGCCAAGGAAACCAGTGATGACCAGAAGCCAGGAGAGGCATTCTCCCCTCCAGGGCTGTAGGGAATGTGGCCCCGCAGATGTCTTGATTTGGGGTCTGTGGCCTCCAGAACTGTGGGAAAATAAACTGATGGTTTAAGCCACACAGTAAAGGACTTTGTCATGGGAGCCACAGGTAGGGAGGAGCAGACAGAAGGTCTCCATGTGGCTCAGAGCTGGTGCCCTGCTAGTGCTAGCTCCTCCCCTTCCCGCTGCACTCTGGACTTCTCACTGTGGGCCGCTGCTCCCCTCCCTCGGTTCACTCTCCATCACTGGCCCCACTGGTGCCTTAGGCCAAGCTGGTGATTCACCTCACTTCTCTACCTAGGAAAGTCCTCACCGCTTGGGACTCCTCCTGCATTTACTCTGACCTAGAACTTCCATTCCCGGGCATTTAATCCACAGGAATGCATCCACTGGCCCACCCAATGACTACACCACACTGCTCACAGAAGCACTACTCACAATGCCCCCAAACTGGGACAAAGCCAATACCTACCCACCGAGAAATGGACAAATGGTGTTGTATCCACCTGTCACGAATACTATGCAGCAACAGAAATGCACCAACTACAAGTTACTGCAGCAGTGTAGATGGAGCCCCAAGCACAGCGAGGGAAAGGAGCCAGACACCAAAATAACACTCCTTTACTTAAAGTCCAAAACACAGCAAAACTTCCCATGTTATTAGAAATCACAACAGTGGTTACCCTTGTGGGGTGGGCAGGGACCAGAAGCAGGCACTTGGGCGGAGGACTCTAGAAAGCTGACGCTGGTTCTGGATGCTAGTGACCCAAGGGTAAATTTTTGTGAAAAGTTATCAAGCTATGCACTTAACATCTGTACTCTTTTTTGGTGTGTATACTGTACTTGAAAGTTAGTTTTAAAAAACTCATTCTGAAAGACTTTTATGAACATCAGGCTGGCTGCCGGTTCCCCTCTATTGAGTTCATGGTGTTCTCTGAATATTTCTCAGCTGTTATTTCAGTGAATTGAAAGATGTTTACCATTAGATGCGTACCATTTTTGTCTTACTCTTCTGTGTATCCTTTGCATCTTACAGAGGCTTCGGCACATAATAGATGCTTAATAAACATTTAAGATGTGCTAGGGCTGGGAATTTAGCTCAGTGGTGCCGCGCCTGCCTTGCAAGAGCACGGTCCCGAGTTCAGTCCCTGGTACTGCAAAAAAAAAGTGCTGGCATAGCCAGGCATGGTGGTACGTGCCTTTAATCCCATCATTCAGGGAGACTGAGGCAGGAGGATCACAAGTTTAAACCCAGACTGGGCAAATTAGCAACTTAGCAAGGACCTTCTCAAAATTTAAATATTTTTTTAAAGGACTGGAGATGTAGCTCAGTGTGAAAAGCCTGGGTTCAGTTTCCAGTACTGGAGGGGGTGCTGGCATGACCAAGGGCTTTGGTATTCCCAGACCTCCATCCCTGGGCTCCCTGGCCATCAGACTCAGCTCCTTAGGTGTTCATCAGATGCCACGGTGGAACAGATTCCTCCCCACAGATGCCCTTTCCTGTGTGTCTCCTAAGTGCCCCAGTGCCAGCCTGGACGTATCTCCTGCCTAGCACTTCATGCGCAGACCGGTAACTTTCCGACCCACCACCTGCCATCTCTCTTAGCACACAATGTGCCTCTTACTCATCTTGGGTCTTCAGAGCCTACTCGAGGAGCAGGAACAGCACAAGGTTTCAAGACTCCACACCCTTGAGTCACTAGAACCACTCTCCATCCCAGTCTAGGCACATTCCTTTGCTCATTTTAGCTTGTTTGGAACTGGATGGAAATTTTCAAAAGTTTTCTTTGAAAGAGAGAGAGAGAATGGACATGAATAGGAAAAGCCAAAGCTTTTAAGTGAAAGGGTTTAGAGAACAGATGTCTCACCCTCACGGCCATGGCGATTCATGCAGTGACTGGCAGCTTAGAGGCTCCCCATTGTGGCTCTGCACTCACCGCAGCCGTCTAGGTTGGATGCCACACCCTGGGCTCCTGCCTCTGGTGGAGCCAGGTCAGCAGCAGGTCTGGAGAGGGCTCCCTCCTCCCCGGCCCTCTCTGGAAAGCCCATTTGCTCCAGCCTGAGTTGGTTTCTGCTCTATACCTCCTGGCTGCTACCCATGCACTTGTTCATCCATCCGTTTATTCAGTCGTTCATCTCTTCATTCCCTCCACCAATACTTTTGAGCATCCATGTGCAAGGGCCTTGTACCAGCGTTGAGGATTCCTGATGAGCACTGGTGGCCACGGCTCTGCTTCCTGGGGCTCCTAGCCTAGTCTGAAAAACAGACAAGTAAACCAGAAATAGAACCCAGGGGGATGGGCCCTGCAGCAGAACAGGCTGCAATGGGAAGCCCTCTCCTGGAGGTGAGGATCAAGGGTGGTTTCCTGGCGGAAGAGACATCTCAGGCAGCTCCATGCACCATAAATGAAGCCAGGCTTCCTCCAAAGACTCCTCAAAGGGCCGCAGGCTTCTTGTCTGAACCCATTTCTTAACCACAACCCCGCAGTAAGCCAACAGTGCTGTCCATGGGGCTGTTTCTCACAGCCCTGCTGTAGCCAGTGTGGCATCACTTATGTGCAAATTAGGCAAAGGTGGTTCTCTGGGGGACAGGGTAGAGAGCAGCTGTCCAGAGTCTTGGGTCATGGTCTGAGTTATTGCAAGGATAATTAATGCTGGGTAAAACTCAGTAGGTCTGAAATGTGGCCTGAGCTTTTGCATTCCCAACGTGCTCCCAGCTGCTGCTGCTGGTGGGTGGGCTGTATTTTGAGTAAAAAGGCTTTAGCATATCCAAGGGACTTGATAGAATAAATCTCCTTTAAGCAATCTCCCTCCCTCCCTCCCTCTCTCTCTCTCTCTCTCTCTCTCTCTCTCTCTCTTTCTTGGTACTGGGGATTGAACCCAGGGCCTTCAACACTAAGCTACATCCTCAACTTTAAAAATTTTTTTTTTTTTAAAACAGGGTCTTGCTAAGGCATTAAGTTGCCCAGGCTGGGCTCGGACTTGCCACCCTCCTGGCTCAGCCTCCCAGAATGCCAGGATTACAGATTACAGGCATGCACCACTATGCCCAGCTTCAATCATGTTTTTGCTAAGGCTGACCCAAAAATGTGCTGCTTGTCACCCAGCCAAGGAGTCCAACAGTGGTGAAAAACCTGTCCCTGACCCATTCGCCAACTCTGCCCCTCCCCAGGTGGTGGGTCCCTTAGGCAAGGGCTGCCTTTTCTGATCCTCACCAAGGTCTAGCCTGGGCCAGCTGCTCCCTAGAACACTGATGGGCGAGGAAGCTGCAGGGATGAACAGATTCCTGTGGGAGAACAGGGGAGGCGCTGGGGACCCCTGGACCCACAGGCATGGCACTGCCAGTGTTGCATCTACAGGACAGACTTCCTTCCTCTTGGAGAAAGTGAGATGAAACCCATTCCACCCCATTGGTGCAATGCAGGGCTGGCTGCTGCCTCTCTCCTCTGGCTAAAGCAGGAAGGAAACTAGGGAACATCGCAGCAGGAAGCAAGAAGGATACGAGGAAGAACTTCCCAGCAATTACATTCTCACGAGGTCAAACACTAAAGCAATTGTGTGGGGGGTGTTGAATGACTTGCTCTGCCCATTTGGAGGTTCCAGCCCAGGGTAGGACAGGGCGGGGGGCAGGCCAAGCTTCTGAGCTTCCAAGCCTTCCTCTCTTACTACACTCTCCACCCTTCATGCCCCCCTGTAGGCACCAGGGCCATCTGTCCATCAGCACTGGGCATCCCAAGGTTTCAGAGTTTGGCCCAGGTATTTCCTGACCCCAAGCTCCACCCCAACAGGTACCCTGAGCCCCAAAGCATGATTCCTCTGTGCCCCATGCCAGTTTGGACAGTGAGGCTAATGCTTCTTGGCAGGTGGAGGCAGGGCAGGCAGGCGGGAGGCGGCACCCTGGGCTTCTGCATTCAGAGCAGGGGAGCAGGCAACCAGGCAAGGGCTGGCGTGGCGTCGGCTGGCGGGGGGGTGGGCATTCTTCTTTCCGCTGGCTGCACATAGTTAATGGGGGGCCTTGTTCTGGCTGGGCACACAGCCCTGGAGGTGCTGGGGATGGCCAGGCCCTGTCCCAGGCCCTGGGATCTCAAGTCTCATACAGAGAACACTGCAAATCTCCCGGGACCCTGGCTCCTCCCTCCTACCGAGCCCCCACACCTCTATTTTATATATATCCTCTGTATCTCTGAGATTTATACGCCATCATTTGTCCCTGTAATATCCTTGGATTGGAGCTATCATCCCCCCAGGAAATAGCCTACAGAGATCAGAGGACTTGGCCAAAGGCATCAGCAAATGAGTAGCAGAGACAAAATTCTAGCCTAGGGTCTCTGATTCCAATTCCACTGGACAAAGAGCAAACCTAAAGCAGCAGATGGGTGAGGTGGGGTCAGATGGCTGCTGAGAGAATTAGAGGAGAGGCCCTGCTGACCTCCTCCATTCCTGCAGAGGACTCCTGTGCCCCTTACTCCACATTACTGAGAAAACTGCAGTAGCAGGACAGTGCCAGAGTTGAGAGAAGGGCTGGGCCAGCAGGTTCTGCTGCTGGGAAGGAGGAACTCCTGAGACTGGCAGCTCATACAGTATGTTTCTAACTATTTTCCTCCCCAACTAGACTAGGGACTGCCCAGTCAGACCATGTAAGAGCAATCCATTATGTAGTGATCTCCCCTTCTCTAAGACAGCCACATTCCAAGACCTCAGTAAACACCTAAAACTTCAGTAGCACCAAATTCCATATATCCTATGTTTTCTCCTATACCTGCATACTGGTGATGGATCTTAATTTATAAATTAGGCACAGTAAGACATTACTGACAATAACTATAAAATAAAATAGAATAATTATTACAATGCACTGCAATGAAAGTTATGTGAATGTGCTCTTTCTCAAAATATCTTGTACTTTTATCTCTTCACTTAAAAGAAGCACTTTACAGCTTCTCTGACATTTCCAATTTTCCAGTTTCAATATTCTTACACTTTGGACCCATTATTAAGTAAAACAAAACATAAGTCCTGTGATATTGTAACTGAGAGCACCACTAAGTAACTGTCAGGTGGGTAGCATATACATCATGGATACTCTGGACAAAAGGATGATTCAGATTTCTGGCAGGGGAAAGTGTGTCTGCATGGGATTTCATCATCTTACTGAGAACATCACACAATTTAAAACTTTCCAACTGTTTATTTTTTGAATTGTTTGCATAACATTTGAGGATCCCAGTTGATTGTAATTGAAACTATGGAAGGTAAAACCTCAGATGAAAGGGAACTAGGGCTGGGGATTTAGCTCAGTGGTTTCGCCCCCTGCCTTGCAAGTGCAAGGACCTGAGTTTGATCCCCGGTACGAAAAAAAGGGGAACTACTATAGAGTTAATGCCAGTGCCTGGCATAGCTGGACTCACTACTAAGTTTACTCTCAATAAATGTTAGTTGGTTGAAATAAATATAAATATAAATATAATAATACCTAACACTCATTGAATGCCTACTTTGTGCCATCGCTTTCCATGTATTAACTCATTTAGTCCTCATCATTACCCTATAAGGTGGGTATCATTAGCATGGACTAGTAAGAAACAGAGCCCAGGATCTGAACCCAGGTGGGATGGCTGAAGACTTTGTGCACTTAATGACTCTGCTGCACTGTATGAACCTGGGAAGGAGCTGACACACTGGATGCCCCTGCCTGCCTGTTCAGGCCAAGGCCTGCCCACCAGAGCCTCTCTGCTGCCTTGGTCAGAAGCTCCTGGACCCAGCTGTGGCCAGCTCAGCACACTGCACCCCATGGCCCCAGCCCCTGCAGACAGCACACTCAGGCTGAGGAGCACCTCAGCTCAAGGATGCCCCACCTCCCACTAGCCCTCAGGCTCCCTCAAGTGCTTCTGAACAGAAGTGAACCCCTCTCCCCGGGGAGACCCCTCCTCCTCTGCTCTTCTGCCCCCTCAGACCAGAAGGGGTCACCGTCATGACTGTGAGGATAGAGAAACGCATCTAGCACCTTACGAGTCACAGGACACCTCCATAAAAGTGGTCTTATTTGAATTTAGGACGACTTGGAATGGGAAACAGGTCAAAAGATATCAATGGTCCTCACTTGGCAAACTCAAATTTGAGGTTCAGAGAGGTTAAGGACAAGATGGACTACAGCGCAAGGACCTGAGTTCGATCCCCGGTACCAAAAAAACCCCCCCAAAAACCAAAAAATGAATCGTTAAGATGGACTACGTAATCTGCAGGACCCAGAGCAAAGTAAAAAGGCGGACTCCTTAGTTACAAAATTATTAACTAGGGGCCAGGGATTTAGCTCAGTGGTTCCGCTGCCTGCCTTGTAAGTGCAAGGACCTGAGTTTGATCCCCAGTACCAAAAAAACCCCCACAAAATTATTAACTTTAGCAATGACAATAGCAGAGCTGTCACCCTTGCACAAGGCCCTTCCATGCACAGGGCCCTGGGTGACCACAAAGGTGACACATCTGCAAAAGGGGTCTTCATGAAGGGGCCTGGCCCATATCAGCAGCTCCCCCAGCTGAAGCCAGGTAACTGTGTTGGGGCCGGGGTCCCAGGTGGTCTGTGAGGTGAGCTAGGTCCTGGGTCTGGCTCTCTTGGGTCCTGAGCTCTCCTCTGTCCCCAGGTAAGTGAGGGTGGGACCCCAGGTCCTGTCCTACTTCTTATTCTCTCCTGCTTTCGTCCTAGACAATAGTCCCTTCCTTTCTTGGCCCTCCCAGCCTCCTAATCTGCTCCTGTCCACCACAAAGACGGGGATTAGTTTACAGCCCCTTCCTGCCTCAACTCTCAAACCTCTGGACACCTGATCTAGCTTTCCGATCCCCAAACACCTCCACCCTAGGCTGCCCCAGATCTGGAGCTGGGGGTAGGGAGCAAAGACCAAATGCATGTACCTGTCCCACCCAGAGCACCCCTGCCAGTAGAAACCTGTGCTGGAGTGTGTGCGCCTGCCTGCGTCTGAAGGGCAGCGTATGGCATGAGCCTGAGACAAACAGATCCAGAAGCACAGCCGCTGCCTAAGGCAGCTTGCTCTCCTGATGCAGAGAAGCGTGGCGTCTGTCAAATGGGCAGTCAGATACGCGCATCCTCCACAGACACAGGGTGTGCGCTATGACCTGACAGTATTGCAGGAAGTCAAATCACGCTGGTATATGCTAAGCATCTCCGCAAGCAGGATCTTGCTCAACAACTCTTCAGGGAGAGATGATCGTCCCCACTTTGCACATGAGCGTCCGCTTGGGTCTCCCAACCCCAGGCCTGTGGTTTCCGAGGGGCACCAAGGCCACCTCTCTGGGGATTTGGTGTCAGGCATCAGTGGGGCTCCAGCCTCCCCGCTCTGTGCCCCTAGCGCCACACACTCTCTGGCCCTGCCTCTCCCGCGCACTTCTCACTTCCCACCGTGTGTCACAGTTCTTTGCGCCCTTTCCTTATCTCCCCGTGGACTTTAGGGTCCCCCAAGTCCTATCTCTCCACTGTGTGCCTCAAGAGAGGGCGACAACAGTCCTGGCCTCACACGGGAAGATTCACAGGAAGGCAGTGAGCGCAGTGCCTGGCCCACCCTGAGCTTTCCACCCACATCCGTCCACTGAACGAGTGACTGAAGGAATGAGTGTTTGCTGGAACTTCAAGGGGCATCAGCACTGAGCACTAACAAGCGGGAGGGGCCACTCTGCGGCCGTGACCAGGCCCGACCTGTGCTGTCCTTCTTATTCATGGGAACGCCGGGCAAACTGGAGACCAGGAGGAACAGCTCCTCGGACTGGGTCGGCCTGGGAAGCGCTCCTTCCTACAGGAAGTGTTAAAAGCTTTTTAGTGGTAGCTGCTTTGAGCCTGTTCCCCAGGAACCACTGATAATTCAGCTAGGGGGCGTTTCAACCTGAAAATCACAGAGTTGGAATAAGCTTGGTGCGCTGGGTCCTACTTCCATGGTGGGCAGCCATCTATTCCCCATAAAAGGAAGCACCCCCTGCCCTGCAATGCCCCGGCCATGTGTTGGGCCAGAGTCCTAGGTGGTGACAGTGGCTCCTTGGCACCACGGCTCCGCACACTTCTGCTCCATCAGCCATCGGCCTTGGCCTTGGGCCTGGGGACCACATCCCCATCCTCAACACTGGGGCAGTGGAAGACACTTAGCACCTTCCTGCCACCCCACCTCGGTCTGGACACTCTCGGGGACACCACCCTCCAGGACCTCCAAGGGCAAAGGGAAGGCAGTGGTGGGGAGAGGGCAGCAGAGTCCGGTGGGCAGAGCTGAGAAGGTGAGATGAAGTGAGACTTCGTGGCTGCCTCAGTTTCTCCTTCCAAACACTCCCACCGGGGGAGAAGAGAATGCATAGCAATAATTCCCATGCCTAGAGGAGCTGCAGGAAGAAAGCCCTGCTCTGGAGCACCTTGCCCTGGAAAGGGGGAGAAAAGGCTATTCAGAGGGAGGGGCAGCTGCAACCCCTGTGGTGCCAACTCCCTCCTGGGCTCACCACTTTCCCTTCCCCTAGAGACTGCTCCCTTCCCGACAAGCCTCTTCTCCTACCCCCAGGCTTCCCTGACCACCCTGGTCCTTTCCTCCTCTCTGCTGTCCCTCTCCAGGGGCTCCCACAATCCTCTGTGGTGTGCTTGCTTTTCACGCACACCTGGCCCATCTGTCCTAAGCATTATATATCGCCCAGCTGCCTGAGAGCATCCCGCACACAGTAGGTCCTCAACAGCAACCTCGATGATAATCTCCACACTCGGGGATTCTGTTGCACCCTCCCAACCAGGGTCCCCCACTTCTGTGCTGAGCCCCAACACCTTCCCTTCCAGCAGCCCCCACAGACCCTAGAAACCACTGCTAGTGAAGGGGAGGGGAACTGGGCAGAGCACCGATTCCTCCCCTAAAAGACTAGAAACGGGAAATAGGCTTCGTGAGACTGCACAGCCTGGCACTTAACATGGTCAGCTCCTGCGCCTCCCCTTGGAGCTCAGAGCCCCCAGCTGAGAGGCAGTATGCTTTGGTAGTCCTGGGGCAGAGTTTGTTGGCTGAAGTCCCAGTACCCACAATTACTGGTGGTGGTCTTGGGCAAGCTCGTTAACATGCAAAGGCCTCAGTTTCCTCATCTGTAAGATGGGCCTATGCTAGTCCCTCTCTCTCACAGGGCTTATGTAAGATGGTGTGAGAAATTCCCTAAGTGGTGGGAACACTGCCTAAAGCACTTCCTCAACACTGGCTGAGGAAGAGACCCCAGAGTGACGGCAGGTTCCTAGACAGGTCTCTCTGGGCCAATCAAGAAGGGACCTTCCTGGGCCAGGGATTTATTTACCTCAGTGGTTCCACTGCCTGACTTGCAAGCGCAAGGTCCTGAGTTCGATCCCAGAACCAAAAAAAAAGGCGGGGGGACCTTCCTGATGAGCTAGCGTCTTTGTGGAAGAAGACCACAGTCCAGGGAATGAAAGCCTCAGCCAGGAAGGAGTCCCCACAGCACATAGAAGCAGACCGGAGAGGCCAAAGCAGAGTGCAAGGTGCTTCCCTGACCCCAGCCTAGGATTTGCATCTCTCAACCCATCGGAGGGGGTTCTGGTCCCCTAGGGTTGGGGGAATTCAAGATACGGGTCACAAGCCTCCCTTGGAGGTCCATGGCGGAGAATGAAGGCTGGGCAAACAAGAGAGGGCTGGGAGTGGAACACAAAGAAAGCCTCCACTCTGGAGGTGCCCTGTCATGGAGCCGCGGCCCAGCCCCCCACCTGTCTGCTGCCAGCCCGCCGTGGCCTGCTCTGGCATGGCTCCGGGGGGCGCGGTGCCAACCCCTGAGCTCTCCCCCCACCATGTCCTTTTGCTGCTTCCAAAATAACTCTGCTCACTGCCCAAGTTTGGCCTCTCGGGTGTTTTTCTCCTCCTGGGACCTGTTCTCCCACGTCTAAAGGGTAGCGGGAGAGACCTCCATTGTTGTTAGAAACTAGGGACCACCCCCTTTTTACAATGGATTATTTAGCACAAAGGACTCCTGCAATTCAGAGAGCCCCTAAGTCAATAAGTCCATTTCACTTGGCTCAAAAATGTTATTTCCAGTAGGAGGAGGGAGCTGGAAATTTCTTTCCTACCTCCAACTCCTGTACCTTCAAAAGGTGTCCAAAGTCCTAAACAACAGCATGTCCTTGGTCCTGCTCTCAACAGTGAGCTACCAGCCTAAGGTCACACGGCCCACTAGGGATGAACTCAAAAAAGGATCCTTGTGGGCCCTTAGGTATGCCCAGGACGGAAACAGAGCTTGGTCTCCAACACTGCCTTTCCTTGGGCTCTAAGGGACAGAACACTCTTATTCCAGGGAACTTCATTTCTAGGCAGAAGCTGGGCACTCAGACGGCACTGACCCGGAAGCCCAGACTTCCGCTTTGGAGAGCCTCCCATCAGGCACCGGGCCTAGCCACATCTCCGTCAGGCATCCCTGTAAAGAGGATCACTTCCTCCATCAGCCCAGCCCAGGAGCCCAAGAGCAGACTGGCTCTTTGAAAGGCCATTTCCCTGAAGGTCAGCAGGAGGGGCCTTTGTTAGTGAGAAAGGAGGATGGCAAAGAAGGAAAAGTCATCTGGTAGGGCCCAGACGATGAGGCTTGGGCACCCCAGGCCCCAACTGGCACCAGTGGCCCTGCTGTTCCCTTCCTGGGCCTTAGTGACCCATTTGTAGTTAGAGACATTGAGAAAAAAACGCTCCCAACAGCCAGCATTCTTAAGTACTTGCAGTACAAAGGGCTGAGCTTTGCTTGCTCCATCTGGTTTGCTCCTCCTCACCACCCTGCCAGGTAGAGACTGTTAGTGTTGCCATATGAAATATTTAGCAACTGAAACTGGAAAAGTGGACTGAGTTCCCCAAAGACACGCAGCACACCCATGGCAGGGCAGGCGCTCAAGCCGTCACCATGCTCCAGAGCCCGGATGCGACTCAAGACCCAGAGGGGTGCTCACCTGGATGCTCTCCCCTGTTCCCTGCCTGTTGCTGTCCCTGGCGGGCCCGCTCAGCGGGGGGAGCAGCTGCAGTGTGTGTGGGGCCATCGGGGTTGAGCGCCCATGGAGGGGGAAGGCGGGGTTGAGTGGGGTGGGCCAGGGGCCAACTCCGCTCTGAGCCAGGCTTTCTTCTCCCCCGACAGCCACCCCACCCGGCCGCGCCCTGTGCCCGCTGCCAGACTGGAGAGGTTTCCTTTTTCTTTTGCCTGGGGCTGTTTCCTGCCTTTCCTTTGAACTGGGGTGTTGGCTCCTCCACACACTCACTCTCCTCCAGTGACCCCTGGAGGGAGGGTCTGCCCTCCGATGGGCCTGTCCCTTCAGGCCGGCACCAGAGGACCCCGTTTCCTGGAGTCATGCTAGCCCTCCTTGCCTTCCCCTCTGCTCCGACCTAGGCACTGGCTGGACCTTCCCCAGCCCTGCTTTCCCCAGGCCTGCTGCCAAGCACTAGGGTGGGGGGTCTCCATCCTACCAGCAGCAGGTGATTCCCAGGGGATTTCTCCCTACTTCTCTTCCTTTCTAGTTTTCAACCAAATGAGGGGACACTGAGGTCCAGAGAAGTGTTAAGACTTGCATGGAGTCTCCTAGCAACTGAGCCACCGAGGTTGGAACTCACAAACCCTGAGTTTCCAGCAGAAGGGGGAGGCTCTAAAGCCCATTAGAAAGGCACCCAAGCTGGCAGGAAATGAGCCCCAGGTGAGTGAAGTCCAGCACACTGACCCCACATGCATCTCCCCACTGCAGCCACATGCTCCCCACTTCCCCATCTGATAGCCCGCAGGACCCCATCTGGGACATGTTGGGGAGCAGGCTAGGGTCTTCCATCAGCCCCTCCCTTCCCCCCCTCCAGAAAGCCCTAAGACTATCAGCAAGGAAAAAATCTAAGGCCACTCTGGGTCCCGAGTGTAGCTCATTGCTGTCTGTCTCCTTGCCAGCCACTCTCTCCTGCCACAGTCCCCAGCAGGTGCACCACACCTTTCGTAGAATGGAACTGCTCCTCTCCTCCCAGAGGTAGCTCCTGGATGGCCGCCTTCAGGGAGACTTCCCTGACTAATGCCTCTGGGCCCCGGTTCCTTAATAACAACACTGGCTAACACTTAATGAGCTCTTCCATCGGCCAGACCCCGTATCAAACCCTCTTCAAACATTACTCAGTGAATCCACATGGCAGCCTTTGGATGCACCTAGTAGATCCATTTATAGATGAGGAAACTGAGTCCCACGGGGGCAAAGGAACTGGCTCAGGTTCGTACAACTCAGGCCCTGCATAGTGTGGTTGAAGCTGGACTCTTTTGTTGTTGTTTGTTCTGTTTTCTGAGACAGGGTCTCACTATGTAGTCCAGGCTGGTCTTGAACTGAAGCAATCCTCCTGTCTCAGCCTCCCGAGTGCTAGAATTACAGGTGTGTGACACCACACCCTGTGATGCCTGACTCTTAAGATTCAAACCCCCGCTCTCTTGCCCTCCAACATCCTCCCTCCATCTCTTTGGTTACAGACATCCGGAGCAGCAATGAGGAGGCTGTAGGTTACCCTGAATCTACACACGGACATACCCTGATCTTTCACACAAGTCTGAGTCCGAATTCCCAAGAAAGCATTGCAGGAGGGAGGGCAGGGGATGCTAAAGCATGCAGTGGAGGCCCCTCCCTTTCTCTTGGTGGCTGTGGATGAAGGAAGTGGGTGCTGAGGGGTGCCTGCAAGTGTGTGAGCCTCAGAGCTTCTCTAGCTGGCTGCCCTCAAGCTTTTTCTCTCCTGCTCTGAGGAAATGCTGGGTCGTATTTGCCCAGCAAATATTTGCTGTCTGTATATTCCTGTCTCCCCCTCATGTGCATGTGTGACGGGATGGAGCCAGAGGCTCTGCACCTTCTCTTCGCTGTCAGATCAGAACACCCCAGAGCCAACAGCCCCAGCTCCTCCCAGTCCATTCCCTGAAGAGCCTTATCCAGGGAGTCGGGGGGATGCAGAACCAAGCAAGTCTCACTGAGCCTCCTAGGAGAGGACTTTATTTCTCTTCTGGGGTTTGAAACCAGGGCCTCAGGCCTCATGCATGCTAGGCAAGGGCTCTACCACCAAGCTACAGCCCCAAGCCCCAGCCCTTTTAAACTTGGGGGCAGGGGCTTGCCAAATTGCCCAGGCTAGGCTCAAATTTGCAATTCTCCTGCTTCAGCCTCCTCACTAGCTGGAATTATAGGCATGTGCCATCACGCCTGACCCAGGAGACTTTTATTTATTTATTTTTTGGTACCGGGGATCAAACTCCAGACCTTACACTTCCGAGGCAGGCGCTGGAACCACTGAGCCAAATCCCTGGCCCAACCCAGGAGACTTTTAAAAAAGAGACATTTGGGCTGGGGATGTAGCTCAGCAGCACAGCGCCTGCCTGGCAAGCGCAAGGTCCAGAGTTTGATCCCTGCTACCAAAAAAAATTGTCTTAAATGTAAGAAACACTTGAAGGACTGTGAGTAAGTGAAGTTGGCACTCCCAACCACGATCAAACAGGCTGGCAATTGGGCCCCAGAATAGTCATAGGTTTTGAATTTGAGTGTCAAAGCAAAGGACACAAAGAGGACTTCCCAATCTTTCCTGGAACCAGGAACGGAGAGAAGCGGGGGCAGCTACGTCGCTGAAGGTACAGGCTAGAAGGAGGGATTTACACCACCCTGGGGTGGAGGGCAGATGTCCAGTATCGGGGTGGAGTCAGGGAATGAATAAGAGGATGTGGAAGTAGCTTCTGCAGACCCAGGCCTCTCTTAACACTGCTGAGAGGGGACGGGAGCCCAAGCCTGGTTTCCTGATGCCCTCGCCCTTCAGATGCCTTCGCAGCACCTCCTCTGAGCCTCAGGGCAGCAGAAGTCCCTCCACGCACCATCCATGCGTGGCCCCTCCACAGCCCATGGCAGAGGACAGGGACCTCCCCACCTCCCTCCAATGCTCCAGACTCCACCTCCACTGACGTCCCCACTTTGTGTTGGGACCCAGCTCCCGATCCTCTCTCTGCTGCCCCCAGAAGCTTTCTTAATCCCCAGGGAGACTCAGGACCAGCTCAGAAATCCCACCTCTACTGAACCGAAAGGCAGTTTGAATAACCAAGGGAACCATATCCCAATCTATCTGCCTGGATGGTGGGATGCTCGGATCCCAGAAGTGGCACTTGACCTCCTTCCTAGGTCCTGGCGGAGAAAGGGTCGTGGGTGAGTCTGGGAAGACTTGGATTCTCGGACAGGAGTCAGGACTGACCACCTGGGACGGTCCTATGGCCCCTGACCCTTTAACCCAGGGAAGGGTCCACCCCCACCCAGCCAGGCTAAGCGGAAGCCGTTTCCCAGCTCTTTTCAGCCAGTGTCTTCCAGGGACACCATGTCATCTACCCTCAGTACAGCACTGCTGGACCTAGGCTGCTCTGCCAGCTGCCGGGCTGCCTCACAGCTTCCCGGGGCTCTGTCACAGTTTTGGCCTCAAGTTTCTGTGCCTTTCTCTGCCACCATCCCCTGGACGGTACAGGACTCAGTTGGCTTCTCCGGAACATGGACATTATTTTCTCCTTCTCACGCCCTCCCCTGGAACACAGCTTGTGCCCTTTGAAGTGGATGAGGACATTTCAGCTGGTGACAGGGGTTGGGAGGGGAGCCCTGTGAGGAATTGCCCTTAGGATCCCTACGCCAACCAGGACCCTGCCAACCCTAAACACCTGATCCCATTTAGTCCCATATGCTCTTTTTTAAGAAGACAAGGTCTGGTTGTATAGTCCAGGCTGGCTTTGAACTCACTATGTAGCCCAGGCTGGCCTCAGACAGTGATCCTTCCACCTCAGCCTCCCGAGTGCTGGGATTACAGGTGTGCACCACCACACCTGGCAAGTCCCATACACTCTTGCTGAACCCTATAAAGCCTAGCCCATGGGCACCTGCGTGGCAAGCACAAGGTCTTGTGTTCGATTCCTGGTACTAGAAAAAAAAAAGACTAGTCCTGGTCCCTCTTCCATGGGGCTCCCCTCTCCTGGGACCCCAAAGCTGCAAGGAGCCCGGAGTAGTTCTAGGATCCTGCCCCTGAGCAAGTGGCCTCAGACTGTCCCACCTGCTGTCCCTCCTCTGAGGAGCCACCGGGGGAGGGGGAGGCCGAGGGAGGGTTCCTCTGAGTCCCCAGAGCAGGGTGGGGCGGGGCAGGTGCTCTGGAGGTGCTCTCACCCCCTCCCGCCCCAGGCCCCAGCTCTGAGGGGAAGCTCTCCGGAGCCGTCCCGGAATGGCTGCTCCCACTAGGGTCCCCTCACGAGCCATCTCACCCTAACTCAGACTCTAAAAATGGTTCTCTGGTTTTCAGCCTCGGCGCCTGCCCACAAATTAGTGTCTCCAACGCGGCCTCCTGGGACACGGCTTTAGGGAGGCCTGGAGGCGGGGGCTCAGCAGAGGGAGACCAGGCTGGCAGGGTCCCTTTCTGAGGGGACCAGAGTGGGCCAGCCCCCCCCCCGCTGTGCCACCCCGCACCAAGCTGGTGATGGCTCTGCTGTCCTTGCCCCGCAGAGGGACGGATGTCACCCCCACCTCCCACCCGAGCACGCTCCCCTCACTCTGGCCCCGGGCAGTCGGCGTCGCCCTCAGCCTCTGTCTGGGCGCTGCTCTGCTGGAGAAGTCAGCGAGAGAAGAGGCTGCCAGCTCTGCCCGTCCTGCTGGGAGTCTGCAGCCCGCCTTCCCAGCAAGGGAAGCAGGGCTCACTGCTGCCTAGCCCTGCCTCTCAGTCCTTCAGCAGGACTCGGAAGGGGGAGCGCCCTCCTCCTGGGGATGCCCATGCCCCAGGCACCCAGCGGGCAGGTGCCCCAGACCGCTGGGGGACAGAGCACTAGCGGGCGAGTACTCACAGGTAAGCCGTCAGGGGATCCAGGTCCCCTGGCACAGCGGAGAGCCCGAGCTCCGAGCAGTCGGCCGACAGCATGATGCCATCCTCCTGGCAGTGGCAGGGGGCCGGGCAGGCGGCGCGCCCCTGTCCGGGCTGGGGGACGCCGTCCGCGCCCCAGGAGGCGCACAGCGCGGCGCAGAGCCACAGCGCCCAGACCCCGCGCGGGCTGGGCATCTCGGCGGCCGGGCTACGGAGCACCTGGCGGGTGCTCGGGCGAGCGCAGGGCGCAGCGGCCTTCGGGTCCCGCGGGCTGCGCCGTCGGTAGGGGCCGCCCCGCGGGCTCTGCTCGGCGGCGGCGGGAGCGCAGGGACCTTGCCGTCAGAGAGGGGCACGCATTGTTGAGTGATCGTCGTTATTCAGTTTCACAGGCTGGACTTGGCAAGGGAGGGAGACAGGCGGAGGAGGAGTCAAGGAAGCTTTCTAAGCTGCGCCTCGCTCCCCTTCCCTCCTTCCTTCCAAACTGGCAGGAATTTCATCCAGGAAAGGGAAAGGGGCGGGGTGGGGGGAACCCAAAGCCAGGAGGCTCAGCGTGTGGGAGACCTGCGCTTGTTGGAAGAGGGGCCCCGGAGCCTGGCCCAGGGAGGCTCGCGGCCCTCGCCTCTAGGGACAGCCACAGGGTCACGTGGGACCCAGAGGAGGCCCGGGGAGAGAGACTTTGAGGGTCTCCGAGGCCCCCTCCCGGAGGGGCCCAGACCCAAGGGAAGCGGTTTGCTCAGGATCATACAGCTGGTGGGGGCAGCCCCGGAGCGGGAGCTCGGGTCCTCGCCCTGCGCCCTGGATGAGAAGGGAAAGCGAGCGTGGGGCTGCTTCGGGAGCCGGGTGCGCTGCAACTGGCCCGAGAGGAAGTGGGCACGGAAGGCCAGGCCTTGACACCAAGGAAATGGGCACGGATCTTCCCGGTGCACAGGGCTGCAGAGGCAGCAGTGCGCTCTCTGTCAGGGTTACGGCCGGCCGGGATCACCTTGGTCTCGGCTCCCAGGGTAGCGAGGCCAAGAAGCTTCGATAAGCTCAGAGGCTTGTCAGCGCCTGCCAGAAAGTCAGCAGATTGGCGCCACCTGGAGGCTGAGTGCTGCAGCTGCCGCTTAGCCTCTTCTCGGCTAGACTCTACCTGGCCATCTCCAGCTCCTCAGGGAGAATAGGGGTTAGAACTGGAGTCCAGTCCCTGTTTTCTCCCTGTACTTGGCTGGCTGTGTAACCTCTTGTTTTCTCTGGCGTCTTTCTCAGGGTCTTCCTGAGCCAGCCCCAGCGGAGAGCTAGAGCGGGTTGAGCGCCCCCTGTGCCCAGCTTTGCTCTCCCCCACAGTCCTCCCAGAGGGACCTCCAGAAACACAGGGACCTCGGGGACTCAGGCTCCTTCCCCCTGCCCTTCCATATCCGGGACGCTCTCATCAATCCCTCTCCACCCCCTACTGACCTCCCGGGATGGGACGGGCTGCACAGCTGGACAGCGAAGCTACCAGATCCAGACCCCAGGACTCGAGCTGGGGCCATGGCCCTAAGAGTGGAAGGTGAGCCTTAGGGTGGCCCTGCTCAGCAATAAAGACCCCAGACGGCAGCGCCTCGCAGAGCCCCTCGTGCCAGGCTGCATTCCTGGCTCAGGCCCCTGTGACCTTGGCTCCATCCCTGTCCCTGCTGTGAGGGGCTCAGCTGGAAGGACCACCACTGAGCTGCACTGTAGCTTGAGTGGTTGGGTAGTGCAGAGCTGTGCCCAGCCTGTCCCTGCGAGGGTCAGCATGCACCAACACCGTGGTCTCCTGCTGAACACAGTGCATAGAAGAGGACCTTGTCATTAAGTCCTCCCGGGGCAGCACCAGAGCCCAACCCCACTCTGGGGAGGCCCCTGATGGGGAGAAAGCCCAACTTCTCTTCAACCGGGCCTGAGAAGGACCCCGTCCCCACTGACCTCCGATGCCTTGCATGTCCCTAAGGAACTGAGACTGCCCAGTGAGACCCCTGTCCCCTACCCCAGGTGGGGGGGTCTGCCTCCATTTAAAGAATGTTTGACTTGTCCTGGCTTTCTCTGTTCTTCCCGGGGCCCTCCAATAGGGCTATCAGCAACCAGCGTCAGGAACCATGGCACCCGGAAACTGCAGTCTAACGGGAAGGCAGGCAGGAGCTTGTGAGGCCATGGCAATCACGTCAGGATGTGCAGTACAGTCCTCCAGTGTCTGGGACACTCACCCCACCCTCCTCCCTGCCCTCTTAGCTTTCCCATCTCCAGATCCCTCGATGGGGGGGGGGGGCTGTCGGCTGACTCAGCTTGACCTCGGGCCCCAGCTCCCAGCCCTGCACCATATGAGCCCACAGGCCCTGTGTTAGCCCCCATGTCAGAGGGCGGACAGACAGAGAGCTCAGCTTAGCCCTGACCACATCTTTATTTCCCGCCTCTGGCTCTTCACATCACGGTGCCCTCCGGGAAGCCAGGCCCCGGGGACTTGCTGGGGCAGGCCTGGCAGGGCGCAGGCTGCTTCCGGACTCAGGGCAGCCCATCCACCAGTGCGCTGTTCAGTCGTAGAGGTAGATATACTGCTCCTGAGGGGAGAAAAGGATAAGGGGGCTCACTCTTCCTGCCCAAACCAGACAGGGAAAAGCCCCAGGGTCTCGCAATCCCTAGGACGCCATCCAGGCGAGAGCAGCGCCCACAGCGCCACCTGGTGGAGACAGGAATAGCATTAGCCAGGGGCGGCTTGTAGCTGGAGCAAACCTGCCTTACCTCCCCCCACCCTTTCCCACAGCTGAGGCCCTGGTCACCTCTCACCAGAGTGGAGGTCATGAGGGCACAGGCCTGTGACTGCTGCAGGGCTGCTTTAAAGACATCCACAGTCTGCTCGGCCCCTGCCTGCTGCAGCAGCTGCTCCATGGCCAGGAAGGTGCCCAGCTGGGCTGCACCCCTGTTGCAATGGACCAGGAGTTGGATGGGGTATCTGGAGGGGGTATCCAGCGACAGGGGAAACCAGGCCTGGGCCCAGGGGCTGGAACAAGCTCCTGGGCTCTTGGTCAACTGGCCAGGCTGGACCCAGGCAGAGAGGGGGTAAACCCTACCACAACCCTGAGGACAAGGCAAGAGGAGACAAGGGCATTGGGAGACTGTTCTTTTGACCCATAACCCATGCAGGGCTCAGTGAGATTTGTCCTCCAGCACCTGAGGTAGCTGAGTAGTGTACCAGGCTTCTTGCTCCTGCCTCGGAAGCAGCACTGGCCCACGGCAGCCAAGAAAGGCAGCAGGGAGGTAGCAGGCAGCTTGTGCCTGGGCTCCTGGCATGGGAACTGCAGCCGCTGTACCAGCCTCTCTGTCCCACTCTCTCCCTGGGCAAAGATGAGATGAGCATCGATGCTTAGAGGGCAGGAGGAAGCCAGCAAGACCCTGCCCCACCGCCCACCTCCCCATGTCCTATGGCCTCAGCACCTACATGTGTGACCCTGAAGAGAGTACAGAGCCAGCTGGCAGTGCTGCTGTCCACCACCCAGTGTGCTGTCACTGTGCCTGGGATGACGAGCTGCATCTCTGTTGGTTAGAACACCTGCGGCTGGGACCCAATCAGAGCTCAGCTTGCTAAGGTCTTACCAATACCCTCATCGAGGACAGCAGCACACATTCCTCACACCTCGGCCCAGCGCCTGCCCTGCCTACCCTCTGTCTCTGCTCTCCTCACCTTCTCCTGGGTGTCAGGTGGGCTCAAGGAAACCAGCACATGGGCCCTGTGCTCCCACACCAGCTCCCAGAGCTCCTCCGGCCCCACAGGCCCGGTCAGCACCACCTGGTCATGGCCCAAAGGTCCCCCCTGCAGAGCACAGCTCATTGGCCCCCAGGCACTGAGGTGTCCCCCGCCCATCCTGGGGCTCTAGGAGCCCCCAAACCACCAGTCCCAGCCTGAGAAGCACAAGTGGTCAGAGGGGATGACCAGCATCATCTCACAGGAAAGAGCCAGGCTTCCGGGACATCATCAGCGGAGCTCTCTCCCATGGGAGAAGGCTGGAGCTGAGAGCGAGCACCTGCAGGAGAGTGCTGAGTGTGAGGCTGCAGGTGGTCCCCAGCCCACGCTCACCCCAATCCTGGTCCCCAGTGGAACTCACGGAGCCAGTGCTGTCCTGCTCATAGCCAGGAGGGGGCGTTGAAGAGCCAGCCTTGTTCTTGATAGCCTGCAGCAGGAGCTGGGAGATGGGCACCCTGAGGCCAGGCAGGGGAGAGGTGCTCACCCTCGCCGCTCTTGCCCGGCCCAAAGCATACCTCATACTCCTTCAGGAAGCCACATTGGCATTGGCCGCCCTCTTGACACGCGCCTGTGCGAAGTTCGCCACAGAGATGGGTCCAGTCCTGGGTTGGGGAGGCAGAGGGGAGAAGGCATACGGGGTTGGCCAGCTGCTGCTATGTCTTCTCTGCTCAGAGCCAAGCGGAGCCAGACTCACTCAGAGGTGCCACAGGGCCCTTGCAGAATTCTGCCCAGGATGCAGCTGTGCAGGAAGATATACTGGCGGGGGAGAAGGCATCAGCCTGCTAAGCCGGGCAGCCCAGCTGCTGATCAGCCAGGCCCTGCTGCAAGGCTGGAGTGTGACAGGAGGGGCAAGGGAGCCCAATGGGAGCCTCCCCTGTGCTGTCCGGGGTCCAAGCTGGCAGGGGCCAGTCCCTCCTCCCCTTTCCCACAAAGGAAAACAGCAGCCCAAGTAGGATGTGGCTCCTTTGAGCCTCTTGCCTTGGGCCCCTCCATATGCCCCTGCGAGCTCCTTTCCCTGGCCCCTCTATGACCACGCCCCTGAAGCCACCCACCCACCCCACTCCCCTGGGGTGCCGAGGCCCTCACCGGGGTCTGGATCATGAGGGGCCAGTGCAGCTGGAGCGTGTACACCGTGTTGAACACATCCACCACCTGCTCCTCCTCCAGCTGCTGCAGCAGCCTCAAAAGGGCCACAAAGGTGCCTGTCCGGCCAACACCCACGCTGCAGGGACAGCCCCTGTGGAGCTGAGTCGGGGAGGGCCACTGGTGTCCCCACTGTCCCCCTGCTTAAGGCCAGGCAGGGTCCTCTGCAGCCCCCAGCTGCCCTCACCTGCAGTGCACCAGGATGGGCCCAGTGCCCTGCGTGGCCCTCGCCTGCTCCCGTACCAGCTCCACAAAGGCAAGCAGGGGGCCGGGGGCCTCGGGGACGCTGTGGTCTGGCCAGGTGGTGAACTGCAGCTGCTTTACCCTCCGCTGTTTGTGCTGGGCAGGAGGGGTGGGGCCATGCGACTGCACTGTGACTTCCTACCCCTAAGGCCCCTCACCAGCTCCCCAAGGGCAGGGGTGAGGCCCCCTCGGACGGAGTGTCCCCCGCCCCAGTCTTGATGCTTCCCTGGGCCCGTCTGGCCTCCTGGGTCACCTCTGCCTGCAGGGGGCGCCTAGGCTGGGGTGACTCCAGTCCCTGGCTTCCCTGCCCTGGGGGTCACAGCCCCTGTAGCTGGCAGAGGGCTGTGGCGGGCGAGAGCCCTGAGCTGAGTCAGGAGCTGGGGACCCAGGAGGGGACCATCTCTGAGTCCGAGCGGCAACGCCCGCCCCGCCTGCCCTGAACCTGGGCACACACGTGCTGCAGCTGGAACTCCCTCTTGGTCCACTCGTCCCCGGGCTCCTCCGCCAGGAGGTGGATGGCCATGCGACCGAGGATGATGGGGGTGGAGTGGGCTGGCCAGTAATGCTCACACAGCACCTAGGACCAAGGGTCAGACGGGCGGGTGGCTATGGGCCCAGCCCCATCACTGCCACCCCTGCTGTGCCCATCCCAGCCCCTCACCCATCTTTTTGGTGCCTGCCACTCTGAAGAAATTCTGCTCCTCGCCCCCAGCTCTGAGGCCACCTCCCCCAGAAGTGGCTGGGCTTTCACCTCCCTCCCTGGACCCTCATGTGACCAAGTGAACTCTGCATCAGTGACAGGCTGCTTTGTGAAACTGGCGGCCCTGATTTAGGAGCTCTCTACCTTTGCCTTGCTGCCTCTGTGGAAGGACAGACTCGGCAGCCTCTCTTGGTGTGTACAGAGTCAGGAACACAGGAGATACCCCAGGCGTATGGAGAGGAAGGTGGCCGAGTCCCTGAGTCAAGCCAGGAGCTTATGTACCTGATCCTTCCTGCTCCCCACCTGCGGTGACCCTGGGGACCCCCCACCAGCCCCCAGGCCTGACTGGCCTCCTCAGTCCTGTCTGCCCCACATCCCTGCAGAAAATAGCAAGGGGGCCATCCCTGCAAGGAGGCTGTGTGCCCCCTGCTGGCCATGCTGGGAAGCTGCAGGGCACGCTCACCCTCCCCCTCTCCACGCCCACGGTCAAAAGGACGATGGTGTGGATCTGCTGCTCCCACACCAGCCGCCAGAAGTCTTCCAGAGAGGCCCCTGGGTGGCAATGTGCTTTTGAGGGTGAGTGTAGCCCTAAGGTTCGGGGTGGAGGGCGGGAACACGTTTAACAGGTGAGGCTTGGTCCCTTGGCCCCACCGAACACGCAGCCGTAGACAGGACCCTGTGTGACCTCCAGGAGTGAAGAGGCCGTGTGCATGCCTACACGTGTGCAAACACACGAACACGCGTGGGCACCGAGGGCTCACACAGGACAGGAGACTTCGGGGACACTAGCACCACCTACGCCCTACCTCCAAGAAATGAGAAAGCCTACCCAAAGGTAACAAAACCCAGGCATGCTAGAACAGCCTTATCCAGTGCACCCTCGTCACCAGTCCTATAGTGACCTTCCTAAAAGCAAACCCTACCTTTCTTCCATCCTCAGAAACCTCCCATGGCTCCCCATTGCCCACCAAACAGAATCCAGGGCCCTCAGCCTAAGAATAAAGGTCCTCCTTCATCCAACCCCACTCTGCCTTTTCCATCCCCCATCCCTCAACACAACTACTTACATTCATTCCATTAGCACTGCATGTGCACACACGCGAGCGCGCACACACACACACACACACACACACACACACCCCAGGTCTGTACGCTCCTGCCTAGCTGTTTTCCATTTGGTTAGAATGATGTCTTCTCTCTTTCATCTCTTATCAAACCTCCACTCGTCCTCCAAGAGACTGAGCATCCCCTCCTCTTGGAAATCTTTCCTGATTCCTCAGGAGGACCAGATCTGTCCTTCTTCCGTGAGCTCTGAGCACAGTGCTAGTTCCCCTACTCCAGCACTGGTCACACACATGCCATGTGCTCTTTCCTTGGAAGGCATGGATGTGGCCGCCTTTGTCCTGGCCCCGGGGCCCAGCACAGAGCCTGGCACACAGGCAGACCCACAGAAGCCGCCCATTGGATTGCTCCCAACGAGCAGAAGCTGTGGGCTTCGTGGACGGCTGCTAAAGCTGGGCAGGATGTCGTGCCCTGCAAGCTAGCCCATGTCCCGCACACATGCCCCGCAGACAGCCCCACCGCAGCCCTTACTGGGATGAAGTTGGCATTGATGTAGTCGGAATGGGGCTTTCCCTCCAGCTGGGCCAGCCCGACCCTGGAGTGGTCATCTGCGGAGGGTGAAAGCCATGTGTCCGGGGTTCTCCCCCAGGCCAAGCTCTGGCCCTCCGCCCAGGCCCGCCCGGCCCCGTAATCACAGGGCAGCACATGTGGGTAACAGTTTTTGGTGATATTGGCAGGGTGTTCGGCTTCCAATCTGGGCTGCTCCCTGCCCTCCTCCTTCAGTTCCTGCAGGGATCAAGGCAGGCACTGGTTACAGAAACCGCAGCAGGCAAGGGGCAGGCATGATGCCTGTGAGGTCCAGCCCAGCCTAGAAGGCCCCTGGTCCTCCCACCTGAACCTGTGGGCAGACCAGGCCTTACCTCAAACTCTTGAAAGAAAGCCTGGTGCGCATGTGCACTCTTGTTCTCGAAGCTCTGCTAGAAGCTGTGCATGGGGATGGGCTGGTGGGTCCACCTGGTGGGAGAGGGAGGTGACAGGTGCAGAGCTGGCTGCACAACCTGATCTCAGGGTGGGCAGGGGCTGCTGCAAATGCAGACCCCGAGTGTAGCCACTTGTGTTTCAGCAAGCTCCTCCACTGTCCAGCCTGGGCAGCGAACTGCCAACGTGGGAAGACAGAAGAAGGGAGCAGAGGAGGAGAGGAGGCAGGAAACAAGAGCTATACAGCCATGCACATATGCGTCTTTCTGACTCCTCCCTACAAGGCTGGTGCTCGGTTAAGGTCAATTCAACAGGAAGCCAGTATGGGGAAAGGAGAGTGGCCTAATATAACACATGTGATTAGCCCAAGCCAGTAAGGTTGGTAGTAGGTGGGCATGGTGGTTCATTTCATGTGTCAACTTGGTCGTTGAGCCACAGTGTCCAGATATTTGGTCAAACACTATTCTGGACGTTGCTGTGCAGGTGTGTTCTGGATGAGATAAACACTGGAATTGGCTGACTTTGAGTAAGGCAGATTATTCTCCTCACATGGGGACGCTTCATCCAATGGGATAAAGGCTTGAATGGAACGGACTGACCTCTCCAGAGGGGGAAGGAATTAGGTCAGCAGAAACCTTCTGATGCTCCCCTGAGGTCAGCTGCCTACCCCGTCAGAATTTCGATCCCACAATCACACAGCCATTTTTTTTTCCAGTACTAGGGATTGAACCTAGGGCCTTGTGCATATTAGGGAAGCTGTCTACCACTGAGCTACACCTCCAGTCCTTTTTATTCTGAGACAGGGTCTCACTAAGTTATCCAGGCTGGTCTTGAACTGTGTCAGCCTTCCAAGCAGCTGGGATGACAGGCGTGCTCCGCCATATCTGGCCAGCCAATTCTTTAGAATAAATTTGAGTTTTACAGTGAGTTTGGAGGAGAAAGAGGAGAGTCTGCCTGTGAGGGGGAGGGGCTGGGAGGCTGGCAAAGACCTGGAGCCTCTGTCTGGGTGCCAGGGGAGCCCTGGCAACGCCACTGTGACCCTGCACAGTGGAGCCATGCTGCCCCCGCAGCCCGCCGCGGAGGAAGCATGAGAAAGAGCACTCACCGAAGGCCGTGAGGCGTCAGCTGGTGGGAAGAGCTGTCCTTCCCCGCCCTGCTGAGGGAGAGGCAGGGAGGCCTGTGGAAGGCAGCTCCAGGGTGGGCTCTGGCTCCCCTGGTCACAGGCCTCTCCCCCAGGCCCCCTCCACTCACCTCTGTCCCCTCACTCCCCCACCAACCGAGCAGGCCCAGCACGGGACAGACGGTGAGAGCACAGCCCACCATGACGCCCACCACAGCCGGCAGGGGCACCGCTGCAAGGGGGATACTGGCCCTGGGCTCTTCGGAGGGCCAGAAGGGTGCAGCACGGCAGCCTTGTTCCCCTGGCCCCGAAGCCCATGCCAGCCTCTCCTGGACTTGGGGCCTCTGGGTGGAGAGTGCAGTGACAGCCCTCTGTACCCCAGAAGCCCTAGATGCAACCTGAGGCTAGAGCTGGCCAAGATGGGAACTGAGAACATACAGCAAGGACTCTAATGGCCCTGCCCCCGGACTGAAACCCTGGAAAGGATCAGGGAAAGGCCTAGCTTCCTGGACTTTCTAGAGCAACATCTTCCTCCACACGGACAGGGTCTTGCTATATAGACCAGGCTGGCCTTGAACTCACTATGTAGCAAAGACTGGCCTTGAAGTCAAGGTGATCCTCCTGCCTCAGCCTCCTGAGTGCTGGGATTACAGTGTGCCACCATGCCCCACTCTTTGTTTTGTCTATTGGCTTGCTTTTGTTTTGCGGCACTGAGGATAGAACCCAGGGCCTCGTGCATGCCAGGTAAGCCCTCCACTGCTGAGTTACATCCCCAGCTGTCTGTTTACTTTTTCAGCATAGCTACTAGGAGGTTCCAGATTATACTTGGGATTCACTTGGCATTGGCAGGGTGCCACACGTTTCTGTGGGCCAGAGCTGGTCCAGAAGCTCAGTGGCCGGGGAGCAGCAGGCTCAGAGAACAGTGGAGGAGGCCTGGGGCTGTGAACAGCAGCAAGCTCTGTCTTTCCTGCCGCCCACTCTCCGCTTACCCAGGCCACGTCTGGTGACCACAACCAGGGCATCCTTACCAGCGACTCTGGATTCCAGCTCTGCTAGGCAGTGTGTGATATCCCAGGAGCCAAGCTCAGCCCCTCCACTGCTGCCTGTGTCTGAGCCTCAGAACCCGAGCCCCTGACCCCTCTCCACCTCCAGGTCCCGAGGGAGCCCCAGCCAGGGGCCCGCCCTACCTGAGAAGGCTGAGAAGGAGATGACAGTCTCAGGCGGGCTGAGCCTGGAAAAGGCGGCCACACTGAACCTGGGGCAGAGAAGCAGGACGTTCTGCAGGGGAAGGGCAGACACACAAGGCAAAGCCCCTCCAGGGAAACAGGCCATGGGCAGTGGTGCTCAGAGAGTGAGCGCTTCCTCCCTCCGCTGTGTACAGGCTGTGCGCTGGCTCCCTGCCACCGGTGAGAAGACCACCTCCAGCTTCTCCCCACCTTCCTGCCCTGGTCCTCAGGACAGCAGGAAGAAGCTCGAGGAGGAGCCACCTGGATCGCCTTAGCTCTTTCCTGATGAGCCCAAACAGAATGCATCCCTGGGTCCTCTTTGAAAGAAGACCCGTGTAACGGATGAGTATTCCTTTTTTTGCCTTGCCTGCCAGGAAACCCAGTCAAAATAGCTCTGTTGATCCTTACGGAGTAGCACATGCATTCCTTTGGTGACTCTGTCCAGATCTATTGTTGGAAGAATGGATGAACAACCCATACATGACACCTAGCCCGGTCCCCTGCCTGCAGCCTGAGCCCTCACCTGTACTGGGAGCCAGGTTTGAGCTGCCCGTTACATATCTCCTGTGTGTGGCCACAGTCCTCCGTACCCACGGGCACCGTCCAGGATCTTGGTACCATGCAGGGCCCCGGGTAGAAGGGGTTGGGGAGCAGGACGGCCAGGTAGGAATCGTGTCCTCCATAGTAGTGGTCATACCATGTGTGGCTGAGGGCTTCCCGGGAAGGCCGAGCCACTAGGAGAGGAAGGGGGAGAAGACAGAGCAAGGTGGGCAGTGGGCGTGAGACTCCAGGCTCTGCTACAAGGGAGCCACCACGTTTCTCTAGAGCGCTTTCTCCACTCAGTCCAACACCATCCTACCCTCAAAAGCACCCTGGGCTTCGGAGAGTCCCTCTCACGACCCCATGTTGGCAGCACCCAGGCCTCCCAGCCCCTCCTGGGCCCAGGACTCACATGACATGTTGGTGGTGGCCATGACCCCATACCACTGGATCAGACCGTCATCCTTGCCAAACATGCCCCGTGTGATCATCACCCCCAGCCCCATCTCAGGCTCCTCCAGCTGGGGGGCTGCAGCCAACTCTGGGGGGTGCCAAGCTGTGGACAGACAGGAGGAAAGTGAAGCCCTGACAAGGCGCCTAACCGTCAGTCTCCCAGGACAGGGACCATGCCTTCTGGTGCCCAGCACCTCTTTCAGCACCTGGCAGCAAACGGCTAATGCACATAACTGAGTGAGGATGGGAAGATTCCTCAGCCAGGGCACCGAGGTGCAAAGCCGGAAAATAAGGTATCGAACCAGCACCATGGGGGCCAGAGGAAAGTGCTGCGACTCAGGGGCAGGGAGAGCCCTGGGAAGCCAGAACCAGCAAGTGA
This sequence comes from Heterocephalus glaber, assembly GCF_000247695.1. The sequence continues at coordinate 8,562,881 of NW_004624807.1, forward strand.
CAGCCCCCAGGGCGGAGGTGAGGGGCACCGGGGAGCAGAGGGGGCCCCTGAGGTGCGGGAAAGTGCCTATCCTCTGCAGAAGTGGCACATAGCAGGCTGACTGCCCGGCTCCATGGACCATTCCTGCCCAGCACAGTGAGGCTGAGGCGGTAGGAGGTGGCAGGTGCCAGGGGGACAATGTGAGAGCATCCTCAGAGGTGTTGGCCTGGAACACGAGGTGAGCATTCCCTCCTGCTGCCAGCTGCTCCACCACCACCAGACAGGCAGCCACGTCCCCTGCAGGCTTTGTCCAGTTCAAGGCCAGGTGGGTGGCATCAGGCTGGCACTGCACATCCTCCACGGGGCCAGGCTCTGTGGCACCAAAGGCACTGCTTTGTAGGGTGTCAGTGCACCCCAAGAGGATGGCAGCCGGGTCAGGGGCTCTCATTCGGCAAGTGCAAAGGGACTGGGGATCTGTGCTCAGGGAAGGGCATCAGCCACAGGGGAGAAACAACTTCTCTTTGAGGCATTGCTGCTTGTCTGGCGGCACCTAGAGGGCATCACTAGGGACGGGTGGGCACAACATCCACCTGGAAGGGGCAGGGGCCCTCCAACTCCCCCACAGACCACAAGGCACCGACAGGCAGTGCCACGGGGTGGGCAGAGGCCTGGAGTGGCCCTGCCTGGCACGACACCGACAGGGAGAGACTGCGACCCAGCGGGAGGCCCCTCAGCATGAGGCGGGCTTGGCCCAGCTCCAGCCGCTGCTCCCAGGATAGCTGCCCGGACTCTGAGAGCCGAGCGTGGAACACACCCTGCCCGAAGGGGCTGCTGGCCCAGGCCAGGCTGACCACAGGGCTGCTCGCCTGCATGGACACCAGCACCTCGTGGGGCATGCAGGGCACTGTGGAGGGAAGGGCAGGATGTCACTAGGCCACAGCCTTGGTCCTGAGAGCCCTGGGCATGGTGCCAGGGGCTCACTGACCCAGGGAGCGCCCTCAGAGGCGAGGTGGGATGGCGGGGTAAGATGCCACTGAGGGAGGCACCCAGCGATCCCGACCCGCTGCCTTCCTTTCATGCGCCACTCACAGGTCCAGCCAGAAACATTGGCCGCTGGGGTTCGAAGGGGCCCGGCCCCCAAGCCAACTTCCACCTCGTACTGAGTGCCCGGAGTCAGCGTGGGAAAGCTTGTGCTGTTCACCTCTGCTCCCACAGTGCCCATGGCCACCCAGGTACCTGCCTGGGACAGGGTCACTTGGTAGGTCTCCTGGCCCCCAGAAGCATGGATCCAGGACGCCTGGAGCTGGGTGGGGCCTTCACTGGTCACATTCACCAGAGGCGGGGCGAGGGGGGCTGCAGGGAGGGCAAGGTACGGGGCGCAGACAAGAAGAGAGGAAAGAATCTGAGGGAGACACGGGAACACCTGCCTCTGCTGGGCCCCCACCCCAGGCCCAGCCAGGAACCACTCGGGATGGAGCCAGGGTTCAGCACAGCAAGTGAGCCCGCCACCCAGCCCTAAACCAGGTCCACCAACTGTCCAGGGATCAAGGCCCGCGCTCCAATAGGGGTGAGCAGAGGTCACCAGTCACACACTGTCCCCTGCCACCAGCCCTCCCGAGGTCAGAGCTGTGCTGGGCAGCAGAAAGGCTGAGCCGTGGGCCTTTTCCCAGCCCCTGCAGCCAGGGAGCTTCTAAAGCGCCTCAGGTGGCCGGACAGGCAGTGTCTGGGGCCCAGGCAGCACCCTGCCATCCTCAGAGCCGGAGCCCAGGGCTCAGCCCCACCGGCCTGGCCCCGTCCCTCATCAACACTCCTCTTTCTCGATGGGGACACTGAGGCTCAGGGAGGGTGAGCCCTGCTCTCCCCAGCTGGAACTCAGCTCTCCCGGCTCCCTGGTCAGACTTTTTCCAGCTCTGTCCAGTGCTAAAGGACAGCGGCGGTGGCCCTGATGCAAGAGGGGAGGCTCAGGGTGGGAGGGGGGCAGTGGCGAACACGCACGTGTCCAGCCTGTGCCGCTGGCGCTGCTGCTCTCCTCCAGTCCCCGCAGGGCAGCCAGCCGCACCAGGAACTCAGAGCCCCTGGGCAGCTGGGCCCAGGAGAAGTCCTGGGTCTCTGCGCCCAGGGTCTCCTCACTGCCCAGAGCCAGGGGCTTCAGGCTATAAAGCCTCAGCCAGAAACCACCCCTGCCGCCCGGGGGGAGACTCCAGGGAGCCCTCAGCACAGGGGGCTGGCCAGCAAAGCCCAGGCTCAAGTTGGCGGGTGGAGCAGGGGGTTGGAGGACAGGGAGAAATGGACTTAGAATGACTCGAATCCCCTACCTCTTTCCCAGACAAGGTCCAAAGCCTCCCGCCCTAAAATTCCAGCTTCCACGAGGCTCAAAGCCCACTTTCCTCTCCTCCCAGGGAAACCTCTTGCAGAGAAGCCCACCCTGCCCACACCCTCCCCACGGCATGGCGAGGGCAGTGCCTGGTTTGCTGCCCTTCTTCAGGCTGTGCTCCTGCTCTCTCACACGCCTGGCCCTGCTCCCCAGCTCGACTGCTGACGCGGTTCCGGCACTGTCAGTCCGTCTATCTGGCCCGGGGCTGTGGGCCTTGGTGCATGCTCAGCCTCCTGCTAAAGCCTTCTCTCTAGCCCCACAGGTTTCTCCCTCCGCTCACTCCCCCCTTCTGGGAAACCGGTTTTGACTCTAGGCAGGTGTCCTTTCTGTCCAAAAGCATCAGATTGAACCACACACAGTGCCTGATATTCAGCCATTTTAACCGACCCGAATGCAGTTTCATATGATTCAAGCTAATGCATCATACGTATTCCTACCAATGCGCTTATTATAACGCGGTATGTAAGCCATATATATTATAGCTATAAAACATCTGTCAATCTTCCTTTCTGACTGTCTTGTTCATAATTTTTGCCTGACCTGATACCTAAAAAATGAGATTAATTGATTAAATATTTGCTGGAAGGAAGGAAGAAAGGGAAGAGGGAGGGAGGGAAGGCGAACACGTGGACAAGTGGGTGAGCGCATGGACAGCCAGCTGCTTGGTAGGAGGCAGAAGATGCTTGCAAGGGATTCAAAAAAGGCCCCTCCTTGGCCTTGTGGCCCTCAGAGTCCAAAGTATGGTGCACAGAGGGCAGAAAATGGAGAAAACTGGTCTCCACCCAGCGCCCTGGGCTGGCTGAGCCAGGAACTCACAAGTGCAGGCGCGGGTCCCCCGGGTGCTGGAGCTGAGGTTCCCTGCCCAGGCCCACACGGACACACTGTAGCAGGAGCCGGGTACCAGGTCCCTCAGAGCCACGCTGGAATCGTCTGGGCCCAAGTCCACACGGCTGCCCGGACCCCTCTGGCTGCCTTCCTGGTGCCAGGCGACTACGCAGCCTTCCTGTTCCCCTGGTGCTGGGGCCCAGCCCATGGTCAGCTCAGACAGGCTGGCCCTACTGGTGACCTCCAGGGACTGTGGTGCCAGCGGGCCTGAAGAGAGGGGCACTTTAGCGGAGGTCGCACTGCGTCAGTGGCCCTGCAATGCGCTCCGCCCAGCACTCGCGGCCTCTCCTCTGTGCTGACTGCCCTCCCAAGCCAAGGCCTTCCAGCTTGAGTCCAGGGGATGCAGTGGCGGTACTCACGTGTGCGGCCCATGAGGCTCTGGGTGATGGTGCCCAGAGATGAAGCAATGTCCACCTGGTAGCGGGCCCCGGGCACCAGCCCAAAGAAGGTGATGTGGCTGGTACCAGAGGGCATGGAGATGTTTCCCAGGAGGCCCGAATCACCATCAGCATGAAGCAGTGCCCGCCTCCCAGGCTCCCTGGTGGCCTCGAGCCCGTCCAGCTCCAGCTTGGCACCATGGCTCTGCCTAGGTTGGGCTGCAGAATCTGGCGGGAAAGGAACCCCAGAGCATGAGGACTCCTCTGCCTCCTGAGGCCGGTGGCCCTGACCCCACCCCGATCCACCCAGTGCAGACTCACCATCCAGCCAGGCACTGGCCTGGGCACAGGCATCATAGGGCCCAGCCAGAACCTCCAGCTCTAGACCATAGTGTCCGGGGGCCAGGGGTCCTGGGAAGGTGGCACTGCAGGCCTCAGGGCCCAGAGTGGCACTCTTCTCTACTGGCCCTCTTAACTTCAGCACATAGGCCTCTCGGGCTCCTGGCCCTGCCTGCCAGCTTGCCCAGAGTCCGGGGGGCACGGGAGTCAGCACCAGGTCCAGCGGGGCAAAGGGATCTGTGGAAAGGGGGCAGATGCTCCTGAAAGACCTCAGGTGAGCTCCAGGTGAGAACACAGAGGGACTGAGAGTAGGAGCAGAGCTGTCGCTCTCTGCAACAGCTGCTTTCTACATGCACCAGGCCAGGTCTCATCCCGACATTAGTCTGAAAACTCGTCCCATGAATAGTTTTCATAAATTTATTTGCCACACTCTGGATGAACACCAACATCTGGCAGCTGCCATGTGGTCGTGGACAACAACGATGGAAACAAGAGCATATTTGTGTCTACCGGCGAGGTTCTGAGGACTCTGCACACACCGTCTCACACTTAAATCCTCACAACACGAGGAGCTGGACATCAGCTTTTAAAGATACAGAAACTAACATACAGAGAAGGTACAAAATTCGTCCAGAGACCCATAGCCAGCAGGTGGCAGAAGAGAAACAGAACCTGGGCAGCTTGGCTCCTCTGCTCTTAACCCTTGCACAACAGTGATTCTCAGAGTGAAAAGCACAGGGCCACTGTGTCCATGCCCGGTCCAGATAGACCTTGGGTTCTTTCTCTATGCACCTCAGTTCCCTCTGCTGTAACATGGGGTAACAGGACCTCCTAGGGCTTGCTTGAGAAGTAAATGAAACCATACACGGAAAGAGCCAAGCACAGAGCCCACCCCAGAGAGAGGCTCAACTGCTGGTAACCATTCCTTCCATCATCCTCTTCTCAGTGGCACCAGGCAACTTCAGGGCATACTCTCCCAGCCTCCGGAAGAACCCCACTCCCCCACCAGCTGAGTCTAGGCTCCTTGCCGGAGCAGAAGAGCTGAGCAGTCTCTGTTGTGTCCCCATCCCCCGACTTACAGGTCCACTTGGTGGCATTGGGCCCTGTGACCCGTTGGGGCCCGGGAGCAGCATAAAGTGTCAGCTCATAGCGGGTCCCTGGAGACAGGTGGAGGAAGGTATGATTTGAGACTCCTCGTTTGATGACTGCAGCCAGGTTAGAGCCACCTAGGAGGTCTGTGAGGACCAGATGGAACCAGGTGGCCCCCTCGGAGCTGTCCCAGGAAGCTTGCAGGACTCGTGCCCAGGGCATGCAGCACCAGGTGATCTGGAGGCACAGGGTCTGGAGGGATGATGACAGAGCAAAGCCAAGCTTAGGAAGGCCCCTGGAGCCAGGTGCTGGCAGGGATTCTAGGGATCCCAGGAGCCCTGCCATGTGGGTACCCAGATGCCTACGAGGCTCTGAGTTCACAATCTCTCCCATCATTCCCAGGCTGGCTGGCACCAGGGCCCTGCCAGGGGTCCAGCTTACCTGTCCACTGGTGGATGCTGGTCTTCTCCTGGAGATCACCAGCCCAGGTAGTCAACTCTAAAACATACTTGGTACCTGGAAAGAGGTTGCCAAAATTATAGGACAGGATGTCTGGGGACACAGAGATGTTATGTGCCAGTGTTTGGGATTCTTGGTGGTAGAGGAGCAGTTGGTAGCTGTCCTTCTCCCCAGGGGCATCACCCCATGAGGCCTCCAGGCTGGCTGGGCTCCCAGAGCTGCGGAGCTGCAGTCCGTGGACAATGGATGGGGCTGCACCAAGGGAGAGAGAAGAACCGAGGTCACTGTGGTGGGATCTCCCCCTCCATGGTGTTTTCTAATGGGCTCTGATACCAGACCTGCTTCTCTGAGAAGCTGCCCACTTCAGCTCCCCTGACCCCTGCCACCTCCTGCCTTGGCCCAAGGCCCAGCCCCTCTCCCTCTCCCTCAGGCCTCCTACCAGTGCGGGCCATGAGGGTAACGGTGACATTCTGCCCACAGGGTCGCAGGGCAGTCACTTGCAGCTGGTAGTGACTCCCTAGCACCAGGTCCTGGAACTCGAAGGTGGAATCATTGGTGAGGGCCTGGAGCTGCTGCCCAACAGGGGAGCCAAGCGGGCTCAGACGTATGAGGTGGAGGGCATGGCCAAGCCCACCTGACTGTGCTGCTGCCCAACTCAGAAGGAGGCTGGGAGACCTTCCCTGGCTGCTGATGTTCAGGGGTGGGCCTAGGGGAAAGGGGTGCATTCAGTCTTGAGAACCTTCTGCCCTAAAGAAGAGCAGAAGGCCAAAAGGGAGGTGCAAGAGCAGAAGCAGGGCCCGGCATGACAAATAAGCCCTGCAAGGCCCACTGCTGAGCCCCGGGCCCCTCCGCCGGACACCTACCTCCACCCTCCTGGTCCGGGCGCCCTTCCAGGGAGGGGCATGCATCTTCCTGCAGGAGGGAGGAGAGAGAAGAGGGGAGCAGATGGGCAGAGGCCTCTGGAGTCCAGGCCTCTGGGACAGGCCGCGGGGGACAGGGCCAGGATCAAGGGATGGCCCCCCCTAGTACAGCCAGAGGGGCGCCTCCTGGAGGCAAGCCCAAGGTGTGGAAGTCAGCCACTGGGCTGGAGCCATGAATTCTCCCTGTCCGGGTGGGAAGGGAGCAGCCGCCCTCTTGCCTAATGCAGACCAGCTGTGGGGTCCTGCGGAGAGGTGGGAGGCCTGGACATGCTCTGGGGTGCAGGAGCCCACTCATGGGTCACTGTCCCTCCATGCCCACCTTACCTCAGTCAAAAAACCCTGGAGCCAGAGGACAGCAGCGAACAGGATTGGGGGCCTCATCCCGATGATGTGTGCAGAGGAAAACTTGGGAGGCAGAGGGAGGAGGAGGCAGTCCCCCCAACCCGCCCCTTGCCCAGCTGGCTGGCGGGCGGGCAGATGGGCAAGGGTGGGAAGTGCAGCTTCTCAAGCAGACACAGGCAGCAAAGAGCCAGAGGTTGCTTCTGAACCCCAGCCCCTGACCCGGCCCCGCCCAGGCTGGGCACAGCTTGGTGAGAGGAGAGAGGCGGAGACTGGGCAAGGGCCCAGAAGGTGGAAGGGACTGCAGCTCCCAGACTGCGGCTCGCTGAGCCCAGCTCCTCTGCTCCTCTCCCACCTCCACTCCACTCCAGCAGCTGGCTGTCAGGAAGGAGAATGCCCTAAGCTCGTGGAGCAGAGGAGCAATGGCCTTGCAAATGGACACATGTAGCAGAGCCGGCTAACTCCCCCTCCCTGACCCCAGAAGCGGGGCTGTGTGATAGATAGGATGTCTGAGTTCCACAGGGGCCAGGGGAGGGGTCAGTCATGCCAGGTGGATGTGTCCCGAGCTCAGTGTGGACAGGCCAGCTGAGTGTGCCTCCCCTTTGAGCATCCACAGGGCACCATGCTCTAGTGGACAGAGACGCGGAAGAACTGGGACCTGGGACTTCTGGCTCCACAGAGCACAGATGGCAAACTGCTCCTGGCCCTCCAGCTGCAGTCCCTCTGCTCGGACCCCTCAGGGTGGTGGACCTCCAGGATGTTTGTGTGCCTCCCCCACAACACTCACTTAGAGGGAGCTTCGCCCATCCTGGCTCCCCGGCCCCTCCCAACCCCCACCGGGCTCCAGAGGCCCAGCTGCACCTGCGTGAGGCCTGGACTAGAAGATGTGGACCTCAGACTTCGCTTTACCCCACCTGGAGCCAGATGCTCACCTGGTGCTGCTCTCTCAGGTGCTCCCACACCACATCAGCAGGTGGGAGACAGGGGAGGGGCAGAGGAAACCTCCACTCTGGGTCCTGGGAAGGAAGCCCAGGACTCAGCAGCCCAGGAAGGGAGTGTGCACAGGAAACAGACAGGTGCAGAGTCTCTGAACAGCGAGACAGTTTCTGTGCGGGCCCAGACTTCCCCAGACCCATCCGGGCAGGGAGGGCGGGCTGCGTCAGAGACAACCCAGCCCTGCGCTCGCTCAGGCCAGCGCCAGGGGCTGCCACCCTCCCCCATCACCCAGCCCCAAACCTCAGAGCCGCCCACCCAGCCCTGGATGGGGGCCTGGAAACTCAGCACTGCAGACTCATCAGATTTTCCAGGCTGCGTGCGTGCGTGCGTGCGTGCGTGTGTGTGTGTGTGTGTGTGTGTGTGTGTAGGCATGCATGTGCTCTTCTGAAAGAAGCAGGGTGGGAGCCAATGAGAGGGGAGCTGATGTGAGAGGGAGGTCCCAGCCCTGTCTGGGGGCACAGCCCTCTTGTTGCCCCACCTCACCTGGGAACACCTCACACTCTCCTTTCTAGTGGCGTCTCCAGCAGCAGCCACAAAGGGGAGAGGCAGAGTGGGAGCATCTTAATTCAGAATCTAAGCAGAGGAGACACAGCAGGACACGGAATAGATAAAGGGGTCCCAAGGGTGCCCATAAAAGAGAGGGCTGTTGGCAAGAGCATGTACCCCACAACGGGTCTCATGGACAGAGCCTCAGGGGGCCAGAGGGCCCACCTGCCAGCACCTCACCCAGTCAGGGCAGCTCTGGGGATGGGAAAGGGGGCTCCGCGGGGGACACTGGCTCTGACTGATAAGGATCAGCACCCGCTCCCACCCCTACGCATAGGCCAAGCCTCTCCATTCAGCAAAAATGTACCGCAAGGGCTGTGTCTCCTCCCTGGCAGCCACCCCCACAGACAAACCCACATCCTCTCCCTAGAGAACCCCTGGGGTCCTCCCAAGTCTCAGAGCACCTTACTGGTTCCTTCTGGACAGAGCCAGCCAGGAGGCAGAGGAGGAGGCAGGTCCGGCCTGGCTCCACTGTGAACCAGCCTGCTCCATCTCCGCGGCTGTCCCAGGCTGTTCTTCCGGCCCCTCTCCTGCTCTCCCACGGCCTGAAGCCAGGCCTCGGGCCTCTCCCATGCTGGAGGAAGATAATCACCAGGCAGGAGAGGACAAGTCACCCACTCTCTCTCCCACACCCTGGGGAAGGTCACCGGGCTGAAGGAAGGCCCAAGTCCAGGGGCCAGGGAGGTACAGGACGGGGCAGGCCGACTGTGTGGGATTACACACGGCCCCTCGAGGGTGCACACATCCGTCTGCAGAGGCACATGAGTGGGCATCCGTGGACCACATGGAACAAGAGGGAGACAAGAGGCTGCTGGGAAGGAAGGGCCACACTGGGGAACAGACGTGCACTTTGCTGCTGTGGCCAGTGGGAGGGAGAGACTCTTCTCTGTCCTGCGGTCCCTAGTCCAGCAGCAGCAAGGAGCTGGGCTCTTTCTCGGAGATCCCACAGGCTGGCCCGGCTCCCGTGTTGCACTGGGCTGGATCACTGTCCTCCCAGCTGGGGTGAGGTGTATGGGAAAGTCCCCTTTGCCAGCGGCACCGGAAAGGTAGCACAGGGAAACTGGGTCGCCATGTGGGGTGGCATCTGGAATGGCCAGCCTGGGGCATGGCTGGGACGTGCTCAGTGGGCCTCCCTCCCCTGCCCTCCCAGCAGTTCTCGTCCAGCTCACTGTGTGTCCCCTCTGGTGTCTCCTGCTCCTCCTCCCTGAGCTGAGTGTCTGTCTCTTCCCCTGTGTCAGGGACAAGCCTGGGCCTGCATTCTGAGCAGAGCAAGCCAGCTTAGGCTGGCCCAGGTTTGAGCGGGGATGGAGCGGACTCAGGGACAGCTCTCTTATTAGAAGCCCTGCTTCTTAGAGGGCTTCTCCAGAGAGGAACCAAGGAGGGCAGCTGGAGAGGACAGCAGGACAAGGAGTCCTGGCCCAGCAGCTGGCCCTTTCCAGCTGGGGACCTCAGGGTGGCAGCCTTTGGTTCCGGGTGCCCACAGCAGTATGCCACAGAGCTCCCTAGGTGCTGCCCAGGAAAGAACAGGGACTTCTGGGAATTGTAGATGCACCCTCCCCCCTTATGCCACAGGGTTCTGACACTTGAGACAGAGTTGTGGCTCACAGCTCCCTGGAATTGGAAATGACAAAGGAGGCCTGGGGAGTGAGAGCAACTGCAAGCCTCAGATGGACCAAGGCATGTGTTCCCGCTCTGCACCAGCCCTCCCTGGCCTGGCCTGGCCTGGGGTCTTGGGGCACCATCCCTGCCCTCTGTGGAGTGGACTGTGCCCCATCTGGGCTGCAGGAAGCAACTCCCTCCTGGAGCTCCCCACTGTAGGGCTGAAGCCCCTGACGGCTGCAGTGAGGAGGATGGGGGTCGACTGAGAGGCTCCACTGGCTACCACGGCCTCCTCCACCCGCGTGGCTGCCAGCCCACTCCCTAGCCGGTTTCCCTTGCTTCTGCTTCTTGCTTCTTGCTTCTCCTCTGTCTGATCACTAAGGTCATCCCCCAGGGAGGCAAGAGGCTGCTGAGGATACTCAGGGAAGCTCAAGGTCACGCAGCTACCGAGCCAGTTTGCTCATCACGTACAGCTCTTCCTGGCTTCCAACCATTAGTGTATGTTCTCTGGAGTCGCAGGTAGCTGGAACCTAAGTCCCTACCTAGGAAGACAAATCAGCAGTGTGTGTGACAGAACTTTGGGAGCTGCCAGGATGGGGCCCCCTTCAGTGGGGAGGGGTCACTTTGGGGGCCTCCCAGAACCCAGGACGCCGCACAGCCTATCGGGAGAGGGATGGACCAGACTCTCAGACCAGGGCAAGGCCATCTGTCTTGTCGCATGTGAGGCTTGGGGTGGAGGCTCTGGCCACCATACCTTCATGGACATTCAGGCATTTGAAGAAGAGGGAGGGAGTAGGCAGGAGGACAGAAACAACTCTGCCCTCCACCCAAACCCACCCAAAGGGAACTGGGAGAGCCCAGCATTATCCCCACCCCACTGCTAACTACTCTCCCCATGCCCTAGCTCCCAGCATCTGCACTCTGTGCCCGAGATCTCAGCTCCCAGCCTTAGCTGGGCCCCAGCCTAAGAGAGGACAGGGTGGGCTTATGGCCAACAGGGCTCAGACCATGGAAACCTGGGGACTCTGGGCAGCGGGTGGAGGAGAGCTTTGCCCACTTCCTCCTCCCCCACCCTGTGGTAGCCTAGCTTCCTGTTCTTGATCACAATCAACAGTGGCCCCAGGGGGTGGCCCTTTCCAACCCCCTTCTGCCCCCCCTTTATGTCAGGGCCCCCACTGTCCACCATGGGAAGCACTGACCTGTGAGGGGAAGTCGAGGCAGAGGCCAGCCCCAGGTCCCTGCTCACAAGTACGCTAGGGATTCCCAGGCTCCTGCTCCTGCCATCTCATCCTGGCACTGCAGCAACAGCTTCCCCAGCTCTCCCTGGCCTCCTCGACAGGGAAACCCACCCACTGCCTGAGGAGCACAGATGCCAGGGAAGCGTGAGCCAGGCTCAGCCAAGGAGAGGCTCAGGAAAGAGCCAGTCCCCGCCCCAGGCCAAGGCCAAGGCCAAGGGCAGGTGCTACCAGGCCTCCTGAGCCCCCAAGGGCCATCCTTGGTCTTCACCTGAGCCTCCTCCCCCGTGGGCCAGCAGACGGCCAGCCCCCTCCCCAGCACCCCTGCTGTGTGCCCCCTGCACCCCTGTGCCTACTCATTGTACATCATTTCTTTCTGGCTGTCACCTTTTGACAGCTGAATGAGAGAAGTGGGAGGAAGAGAAAATTGGGATTGTGTGCGTCGGGGGCCGGGAAGGGAAGGGAGTTGGAACTGTTACAAGGTAAAAGGAACCACACAAAGACCATGACCACGAAGCAGCTGGGCTGTGGGCCAGCAAGAGGCCTTGGAAAGCCAGGCAGGGGTGGGCGGTGGTGGAGTCCTGGACTTGGAAGCCACTCCCCAGGCCCCATGCAGCCAGGTGGCCCAGCAGCAAAGAGGGACACGGCAGTAACGGGTGTGAAGCCCAAAGCCTGGCAACTACCTGTAAGTCTTCTGAAGATGTCAGGGCTCTGAGAAGAGGATCCGAGGGGCAGAGGGCCCTGGGCACCGCCCGGACTCTCCTCCAGGTCAGCTCTGCCATCTGCTCCCTGGGGGCTGAGCGATGCAGGGCAAGGGAGCCGAGCATAGGCGTGGGCTTGGGGCTTGCAAGGAGGCTTCTGGCCTGGGCCTGGGCACTTCCTTTGTGTGCAGAACAGGATTCCTGCCTGCTCTTCCACCGCCCCACGTCTGTGCCACATCTGCTCTGGGAAGATGTGGCCTGTGCTTGGGTGTGAATCCCCAAGGCTTGAAGCAGCAAGGGCTTCCAAGGAGAGCGCTCTGGACCAAAGCAGAGACGTGGAAATAAGTGGCTAAGGTAGGGTGAAGTTGGAACGACCTGGGGGTCTCTGAGGGATGACACAGAGCTGGGGGAGAGCTGAGCTCTGCCCAGGAAGCAGGCCGAAGCAGGACACAACCAGGACTGAGCAGCGAATATGGCAGGAGGGAGCAGGGTTTGGGAGCCAGGGAAAATGGGGTGGTCAGGGAAGGCTCGGCCCCTTGCCCATTCCCAGGATACCCCTGTGCCCTAGGGGACACAGGCAGGAGGCCCCTGACCTCTGGTGGCAGCTGCAGCAGGCGCAGGAGGGCAGCATGCAGCTGGGGTGTGCGTGGGTGGAAGCGAGGAGGGGCGGAGGGAGGAAGCTGGCTTCCTGAAGCCTTCTCAGCCCTCAAAGACAGACCGACAGACAGATAGACAGCTGGCAAGAGGCAGCCTGGGGACACAGCTGCTGCAGTAAGTATCGGAAGAAGGTGCGGGAGTGCTGAGGCCCTGGGGTCGGGTGAGCCCTGGGCACACCGGAGGGCATCGCAGAGCAGGGAGCGTGGGGGGGAGTTGGGGGCCACCGTGCCCGGCTGGCGAATGGGTGTTGGGGCAGGCGATGCCCCTGAGGCTAGGAGGGCAGGGCAGCCACAGGGAGAGCAGGAGCCCAAGGGCCCACCCGCTGTGGGAAGCCCTCTGCGTCCCCACACCTGTGCCGGCCTCCGCTGCCCACCCCCCGGCCTGCATCCCTGTGGGCTCAGCAGCCCAGGCCCCCGCCACCTCGGCGGCACTGGACTGGGCGCTGGGGAGGGGCTGCCCTGGGGCAGGGGGGACGGCCTCAGCACCTCCCAGGTCTCTCTCGTGCCCCAGCCGTCCTGTCCTCGCCATGCACTGTCGCTCCAGGGCTTGGTGAGGCCATTTCCTGTGACGGTTGCAGAGGCGGGAGATGGGGGAAGGGCAGGGGGAGGAAGGAAACTCCCCCAGCCTATCTCCCTGGACAGAGACCCCAGAAGCCAGACATGAACTTGGGAGTGGGACCACCAGCAGTTAAGAGAGGACCCTGCGGGGGGCCAGCTGCCCCGCCTGCCTGGGTCCCGACTGGCTCCAACTGGTGCCAGCCCCCAGTCTGTCATGCGGAGGAGGCCTACTGGCTGGACTTAGACGGTTTCTGTGAGCTTTCTCCCATACCTCTGTATGAGCCACAGCGTACATTTCCTCCCTTGCCCTCTCTCACCTGGACCCCTGTTTAGACCTCTGTGCACCATGATATCCCCTCCTTCTTCCTCCTCCTGGATTCTATCCTTGTCCACAACCTCCACCCTGCCCCTTGCCCTTGCTATAACCCCAGGATGCCCACTGCCCCAGCCACCACCAAAGAGATATCACCCTTCCCAGGGTGAAAATGGGCCAGTTTGGGGGAGCAGAAGACACCCCAGTGCAAACCTAGCAGATGACTGGCCTGGGCTTGGGAGCCTCCTTCTGGCTGATCTGGCAGGCCAGACACCAGCATCAGTGGAACTTTCTCTTCCAGGCAGACAGCATGGCTGAGTGAGCCGCCCTGGGCCAGCACCACCCCAGCATGGTCCAGGCCTGTGGGGAGCACTCCAGAGAACAGCCATCAGCCTCATCTTTGGGGGCAGCCATGAGCCAGCCTGCACCCACCAAAGCACCAGCCAAGAAGCATGTGCGGCTGCAGGAGAGGTGAGCTCTTTCCTGGAGTGGGGTCCTCCCAGCCCTCTGTGTGACCTTCCAGCTCTGACAGCTGACCTCAGGCATTGACCCCAACCTGGAAAGGAAACCAATAATGTTCACTTGCATGTTGTTTGCATGTCCTTTGCATGTCTGGGCACAGAGGTTGTGTCAACCCTTAGCCTGCTTCCTCAGTGCCAGGTTGGGTTGGGCAGGCCCTAGGGCAAGGCTGGGGGCTGCCTGGTTCTGGGTGTGGGTCTGAGGCTCAGGGCCAGGTTGGGAGTGGGAAGAGGTGGGTAGCTGAAGGAGTAGTGGGGTCCAAGGCTGCTCTGTTGGGGAAGAAGAAGGGAGAAGAACATGCAGAAGGAGGCTGAATCCTTGAATCCTGGGCCTTTGGGTCAAAGGAAAGACAAGGCGTGGTCTCCTCAGGCATGTGTGTGCTGTAACAATAATGGTAAGAAAAGCAAATATCAATGGGCACTCACTGGGCACTGGTTGGCTGTGCCTGCAGGCGGGGCTCCAACGTGGCTCTGATGCTGGACGTGAAGTCCCTGGCCACCGTGGAACCCATCTGCTCAGTGAACACACCCCGTGAGGTCACCCTACACTTTCTGCGCACAGCTGGACACCCCCTTACCTGCTGGGCCCTGCAGCACCAGCCACCCAGCCCCAAGCAGCTGGAGGAGGAATTCTTGGTAAGAACTTGAGGTCCATTGCTCTGAATCAGAGGCAGTCAATTGGTCCCACTCCATCATGGACAACTCTTTGGGAGCCTTAGGAAGCAAACCCCAGGACTCAGGAGAGGAGCTGCCCCCATGCTTCCTGATTTGCTCTCCAGCCTTCCCAGGCCTACATGGCAAAGCCAAGAAGGAATGGCTAGGGCCCGATTCTACCAGAAAAGGGTGAGAGGGAAGAAAAGGAGGCTGGGGAAAGGTATCTGCTGTTCACTTACTTCTCCCCCTGCCAGAAGATCCCCTCAAACTTTGTCAGCCCTGAAGACTTGGACATCCCTGGCCATGCCTCCAAAGATCGATACAAGACCATCTTACCAAGTAAGGGTGACAGCAGGAGCCAAGGGAGGTGGGCACTGTCCCTGGGCTGGGGAACTTCAGAAAGAAAATGCACAGCCTGGGCTGAGGAAGGACCACAGTGCTCGGAGCACCCTCGTTCAGCAGAGAAATCCCATAGCATGACCTGGGGGGGCGGAGGAGACAGAAATCACAGGGATGCCAATGACAACACTGGTGCATGCTTACTAGGGGCCAGGCACTGCCCTACGTCCATTATACGAACCCATCTCTCCCAGGGTCCCCATGAAACTGGCACTGGGGCATTAGTATGCCCATTTTGGAATGAGGAAATTGAGGCACAGAAAAGTGGCATGACTTGCCCAGGGTCCCAGAGCTGGTTGCACCAAGCCTCAATCATCTTCCTCCCATGTGGGGATGCAATGGAAGGGGCTCCATCAGGATGGCTCCCCGGAGAGGGCTCTCAGAGACCCACATGGAGACAAGGCAGTGACCCTAAGAGAGCAGCAACAGGGTGAAATAGGAGACACCGGGCTGGTAGGGTTGACAACGCCAGCTAACAGACCCAGGCTGCATACCTCGTGTTTTTCTGAGGCAGGTATGAGGCCCTCAGAGCCTCTCCCGCCTGCTCCCCTTTCTTACCTTGCTAGCCCACCTCTAGTTATGCCCAGGCTTGAAGCCTGAGTCAGCCACTCCATGTCCTACCTCCTGTGGCCCTCCGCCCACTACTCTCTGCCTGCAATGTGGATCAAGGGGCTATGTGCATGCGTCCACCGTGGGAGAAGCCCTTGCCCTTGGCCTAATTCTAACTAACCAGCCCTGTGGCCACCAGAGAGGGGAAGGTCCCTTTGCCTGAGATTCCCCTCATCTCCAGAGGTCCCTCTGTCCACAGCCAGCACGAGGAGAGTGAGAAACCTCTGTCTTTTCCTCCCAAGCCTGCTGCTTTATCCCTGTTCAGGTTTGATTTGGAGAAATCCATCCCTCTTAGGAGGGACACCTACATGCCTGGGGGCTGAGTGAATCTGAGTCCTAGTCCATTGCACCATTATGTGACCTTAGGCCAGTCCTTCATCTGAATCCCTATTCACCAGCAGATAAACAGCATCTTTTTTTTCCATTCCTGTCGTACAGTCCTGTCCTACACCAGTACTGATCTGGAGGGGAGTTGTCAGGGTAACTTCTGTTTGGTCTTGGCTGCTCCTTTCCCTTTTCCTCTCTAGTGCATCCTATGTAGCACTCGGTCTTTCCAAACTATTGGGTTTTTTGTTTATTTTGTTTTGTTCTGTTCTGTTTGCAGCACTAGAGATTGAATCCAGGACCTCATGCTACACAAACACTCTGCCACTGAACTATATCCCTGACCCTTTTTATTTAATTTTAAGACAGTGTTGCTAAGTTGCCAGGCTGGCCTCAAGTTTGTGATTCTCCTGTCTCAACCTCCTAAGTAGCTGGGAATACGGGCATGCGCAGCTGTGCCCGGCCAAATCATTGCTTTGAGCATAACACCTTCATGCTCAAAAACATTCTGCGACTCCTTATTATTTATGTATAAAATAATTCAGTGGGGCCAGGCATGGTGTCACACATCTGTAACCCCAGGTACTTAAGAGGGAGCCAGGAGGATCACAAATTCAATGCCAGCCTGGGCAACTGAGCGAGATCTTTTTTCAAAATTTAGAAGAAAAATTAAGGTGGTGGGGACGTAGCTCAATAGTAGAATGCTTGTCTAACATGTGCAAAGTCCTGGATTCAATTTCTAGCACTGCAAAAAAATAATAAATAAAAAGGGGTGGAAGTGCAGCTCAGTGCTCCCTGGGTTCAATCCCCACTACAATAATAATAATGATGATGATGATGATGATGATGATGATGATGATGATGATGATGATGATGTCAATGAGTATCAATCTGGCTACCTGCTGTACACAAAGTACTAAGATGCAAACAAGAGTGCACTTCCCTCAGCCCCTGTTAGCCTGCATCAGTTGGTCACCTTTTGACCTCTGAACTCTGCTGATTTTTACTTCCTAGATCCCCAGAGCCGTGTCTGTCTTGGCCGGGCACAGAGCCAGGAGGATGGAGACTACATCAATGCCAACTACATCCGAGTGAGTAACCCAGCCTCTGCAGCAGTGGGTGATGGGGGTTTCTGAAGATGTCAGGAGTATCTCCCAGCTGTGGCTGGGAGGTCAGATGCCAGTGACTCCCTCTCCACGTCAACTCCCTGTTCCCACAGCCCTGCCAAGCCAGAATAGACACCAAATAGAACTCAACCAACCCAGAAAACACAGCAGATATTAAACATTTCTAAAAAAGAAGAGACTAGCAAATCTCCTTAACCTATTCAATCACTTTATCTAGTCTAACCCTCTAAACTTGGCAGGAAGTTAGCACTGAAATCCAAGGCTGGGCGTGGTGGTGCACGCCTGTAATCCCAGCACTTGGGAGGCTGAGGCAGGATGATTGCTTAGAGTTCAAGCCCAGCCTGGGCTACAAGTGAGTTCAAGGCCAGGCTGAACTACACAGCAAGACCTTGTTGAAAAAAATCCCAACCACTATCTCCTTATGAACTAACTGCTCCTGAGATCTGCATAAAAGAGGCCAGCACCAATGAGTGTCCCTCTCCTTCTCCCTCTCATCTTTCCTCAAGCAGCCCCTCCTTTGTGGAAATGGTTCGATTAAGGTCCAGCTTATAGGAACCTCAAGGCAGTTGGGTTCTCTAGCTTCTCACCTCTATGGGCCCTGAGTAGATGTAAAGCAGTGGCCTCTGGTGGCCAAAGTTGTAGAACAGCAGTCGGGGTGCAGAGAGGAGAAAAGCTATTAGCCAGGGAAGTAGTGGGGAATCGTGGACTTCAGTTTGCCAGCCCAAACCAGGCGAACGGCTAATGGATTTCCATCATCTTGAAGAGCAGGAAGCTGAGGACCCTGAAGGGGGGAAAGACAGGATAGGAAGACAATGCTACATTTTGTTGCTAAATATATAATACAAAAAAGTGAAACATTCACTCACAAATATTGAACACTGCTTTGTGACAGAAGAAAGTAGCAGGGGAGAAAGGGAACATTTACAGACAGAAGGTGATTGAAAAATACAGTGAATTCACAAAAATCAATAGCATTCCTGTACACCAAAAATGAACCCACTGATAAAGAAATCAAGAAAGCAATAACATTCACAATAGCTTCAAAATAATTATATCCTCAATCAGCTCTCATGCCAGTCTTCATTTAGGCTATTTCAGTTCTCTACTTTGCACCCTCATCAGACACTACTCACTTTTAGCAGATGATCTTTTTCATTCTTTCTTTCTTTCTTTCTTTCTTTCTTTCTTTCTTTCTCTCTCTCTCTCTCCCTCCCTCCCTCTCTCCCTCCCCCTCCCTCCCTCCCTCCTTCCCT
>NW_004624807.1:8581229-8644285 GCF_000247695.1 Heterocephalus glaber
TTCTTTCTTTCTTTCTTTCTTTCTTTCTTTCTTTCTTTCTTTCTTTCTTTCTTTCATACTGGGGATCAGACTGCGGATCTTGCAGTTGCAAGAAAGGCACCAGTACCACTGAGCTAGATCTCCAGCCCTTCAAAATAATTAAATACTTAGGTATTAACCTAGCCAAGGAAGTGAAAGATCTCTACAATAAAAACTATAGTACTCTGAAAAAGGAGATGGGAGAGGATATCAGAAAACATCCCGTTCCTAGATAGGCAGACCTAATATTGTCAAAATGGTCACATTACCAAAACTGATATACAGATTTAATGGAATCCCAATCAAATTACCAACAGGATTCATTGCAGAACTAAAGAACATAATCCCAAAATTCATATGGAACCAGAAGAGACCCAGAATAGCAAAAACAATCATGGGCAACAAAAGCAAAGCAGGAGGCATCACAATCCCAAATTTCAAGCTATAGTACAAAGCTATGGTGATAAAAACAGCATGGTATTGGCACAGAAAGTACTGGCACAGAAACAGACACATGGATCGATGGAACAGACACAGGTTGCAGAAACATCTCCAGATACATTTGACCATTTGGTCTTTGACAACGGGGCCAAAAACATAAGCTGGAGAAATGATAGTCTTTTTAATAATTGGTGCTAGAGGAAATAGCTACCCACCTGCAGAAGATCAGTCTAGACCCATATCTCTCACCCTGCACTAAAATAAAATCAAAATGGATCAGAGGCCTACATATGAAAACAGAAACACTTAAGCTAACAGCAGATAAAATAGATAAAACTCTTGAAAACATAGGCACAGGCAAGGATTTTCTAAACAGATTCCCAGTTGCACAAGAAATAACATCAAGAAGCAGAAACTGGGCCAGGTGTAGTGGCACACTTGAGAAGCTGGAGCAGGAAGATTGCCAGGCTGAGCTACATAGTGGGTTAGAGGTTTGCCTGAACTATACAGTGAGACCCTGTCTCAAAATTTAAAAAAAAAAAAAGAAGAATTAACAAATAGGATCATGTAAAATTAAAAACTTCTGCACACAAAAGGAAACAATCAGGGCCAAGGATGTAGCTCAGGGGCGCTGCGCCTGCCTGGCAATCGCAAGGTCCTGAGTTCAATTTCTGGCACCAGCACTGAAGAAAAAGGGAAACAATCAACAGAATGAAGAGACAATCTACAGAACTAGGAAAATATTTTGCCAGCAATTCCTTGGACAGAGGGTTAATATCTAGACTATATGACAAACTCCAAAAAACTTAGACTACCAAAAATAAAAGACCCAATTAAAAAATGAGCAACTGAAATGGACAGATACTTCTCAGAAGAAGTACCAAGGGGCAATAAGAACATAAGAAAATGTTCAACATCTTTGGCCATTAAAGAAATGCAGCCAGGGGCGGGGATTTAGCTCAGTGGTTCTGCAGCCTGCCTCAAAAACACAAGGTCCCTCGATCCCCAGTACCAAAAAAGGAAAAGAAATGCAGCCAGGGATTCAGATTAATGGCACTGTGCCTGCCTTGCAAGCGCAAGGTCCTGAGTTCGATCCCGAGTAACAAAAAAAAGGAGTTAAAGATATCATATTACAGTGATACATGCACATCTTCATAGCAGCACAACTAGTAATAGCTAGATCCTGGAAACAGCCTATATGCCCAACAAGAGATGAATGGATAAAGAAAATGTAATATAAATAAATATAAATAAATATATATATATATATATATATATAAAACTCAGCTACAAAGAATAAATTTGAGTCTTGTGTAGGAAAATGGATGCACCTTGAGACCATAAAGCTATGTAAAATAAATCAGGCACAAAAAGTTAAACATTGCGTGTTTCTCTTATATGAGAAACCCAAAATATAAATAAAGAGCATAATTTTAGAAATCAATAATAGGAAACAGGGAGGTAGTCCTTTTGCCGATACGAAGGGAATCTAGAGATGGAGGTTGAGTAGAGGGTGAAGAGGGGAAGGGAAAGTAAAAAGGATTAAAATATGATATGGCCAGCTATGATCGTGCACAACTGTCATCCCAGGACTTGGGAGGCTGAGGCAAGAGGATCACTGTGAGCTCGAGGCCAACCTGGGCATGTAGTGAGATGCTGTCTCACCAAAAGGTGTGGTGGGTAGATATGCACATGTACCAGCTCCCCAGTATAAATGTATTTGTTATGTATCAAAAAGATATTCTGGGCCTGGGGGTTTGGCTCAGTGGTTCAGCCGCCTGCCTTGCAAGTGCAGGATCCTGAGTTTGATTCCCAGTACCAAAAAACAAACAAACAAACAAAAGATAAACTGTACTAATTTTTTTAAAATACAGTGAATGTTTTTTAAAAATGTCTTACAGTAAAAGACACATTGCCCCTCAAAATAGCCTTGCTTCAGGGCTGGAGATTTAGCTCCAGTAGCACTGTGCCTATCTTGTAAACACAAGGTCCTGAGTTTAATTCCTGGTACCCCACCCCCAAAATAGCCTTGCTTCAAGCAAACTAATCCCATTGGTCTTGCCACTTTGTGAAGCATTTCTAGAAGTCCTCTTTCATGAGTGTGTTTACACGGTGTGATAAAAAACATGGTGTCATCCAGCAGAAATGCAGGCTCATGAAAACATTACTCTGTATCCTCATTTACCTTATTTACAAGATCTGGCACTGTGCAACTGTTGGGTCTTCCTCAAGTCAAAATAACCATGAAAGGTAAATATTTTGAATCAGTTCAGAACATCAAGGCAATAAAGACAGTGCAACTAAGCACATTCATGAAAGAGGACTTCCAGAACTGCTTCAGAAAGTGGCAAGAGGGCCAGGGATGTAGCTCAGTGGCACCGCGCCTGCCTAGCAAGTGCAAGGTCCTGAATTTGATGCCCAGGACCGGAAAAAAAAAAAAAAAGAAAGAAGCAAGAATGACAGAATAAGTGTTTGAAGTGAGGGGGATATTTTGCAGGGTATTAATGGAAATGTATCTTCTACTGTAATAAAATTTTATTTAAATACACAGTTGTGGCTTGGGTCTAGATCTACCCTCAAAGCCTCACGCAGTCATAGGTGGGGTTTTTTCAGAGAGGGCTGAATCTAAAGTGTGTGATTGACTCATGGTGCAATGCTAGGATTAACAGTGCTAGGATTAAAGATGTGTGATTACTAAATCAGTCCACTGATTAGTTTGGCACTCCCCTAATCCCAGTAGCCTGGATACAATATAAGGGATAGAAAGAGGTTTGTCTTCCCCTTTTGCTTGCTCGCTTTGCTACCATTTGCCCACCATGAATTGTTTCTCTGTGATGTCTGTCTGCCATGTGCCACCCTGGCTTGGAGACAGCGACTGTGAACTGAGACCACTACACACTGTGAGCTAAATAAACCTTCCCCCCTTTAACTTTGGGGGTCGGGTATTTTGTCTCAGCAAAGAAAAAAGTAATTTACACACACTATTTTTGGATCACACTTTGTGCTCTAGACTCTTAATATATTTTATTTTATTTTATCCACCCTGTATTCCTGCAAAATATTGTTATCCCCAGTTTACACATTAGAAAACACACAGAGGCTAGGAGACAGTAGAAGGAGCATTTGAGTTCAGATGTTCCTCACTCCAGTGCACCATCCTCTCCACCACGTGCCTCCTGGGCGTGTATTTGGGCATGAGTGTCTCCATGCACCTGTTCACTGACTTCTGGCTGATACCTGACCCTAGGCTGGGCTCTCCCTAGAGCTGGAATCTCACTGCCTCCCCACCCTTCCCCTGTGCTTCCGTCCCCAGGGCTATGATGGGCAGGACAAGGTCTACATTGCAACCCAGGGCCCCATGCCCAACACTGTGTCGGACTTCTGGGAGATGGTGTGGCAGGAAGATGTGTGTCTCATCGTCATGCTCACGCAACTCCGTGAGGGCAAGGAGGTAGGAGACACAGCCACGATCCTTGGCGTACAGACGAAGGGCTGCGCCGTACGTCACCACGCACTCACGCACTCACGCGCCTAAGATCCCACATACGCACGCGTGCACACAGGAGCTCAGGACCAGAGGCTCCCTGGGACCTGACAGCACCTCTCAGCAAGGCCCCTGAGACCCCAGGAAGGCTGTCCATAGTCCACATCTGGGATGGGCTGAGCATTTGGTCTTTAGCAGTCAAGTTTAGAAAAGCCAGGCCCCAGTTGCTGACCCAGTCACTGGGGTTAGGAGATGGGGGACCCCTCTGCGGCTCCTGCGGGGAGTGAGGGAGCCCTGCCTTCTGACTTCCGCTCCCTCCCTCCTAGAAATGTGTCCACTACTGGCCCACAGAAGAGGAAACTTATGGACCCTTCCAGATCCGCACCCAGGACATGAAGGAGTGCCCCGAATACACCGTGCGGCAGCTCAGCGTCCAGGTACCACTCCCTGGGGCCAGGCCCGGTCTGCTGGAAGCTGAGCCACGTTCCTCATCCCTGGAAATCAGGCCCGACCTTCACTAGGAGCCAAGTTTACTTATCTAAACCTTGAACCCTAAAAGAGGCTCTTGAGCCACTGAGGAAAGAGAATTGTGGGTATTTCCCTCTGGGAACTTCTAGTTAAATAGCACAGAGCTAGAAAAGCAGATAGCGGGCCAGGATTTTAGCTCAGTGGTTTCGCTGCCTGCTGCACAAGCGCAAGGACCTGAGTTCAATCCCCGGTACCAAAAAAAAAAAAAACACCCAACCAGATAGCAACTATCAAAAGGCACCTCCCACCTACGCTGAGAGCTGAGGAGAGGAGAGATCCAGGAGTGTGTGGAAGGAATGAGCGGAGATCACACTCTCAAAGGTGCTCTAAAAATGCTTCCTACTATCCCAGCACTTGGGAAGCTGAGGCAGGAGGATCACCATGAATTTGAGATCAGCCTGGGCTACATAGCGAGACCCTGTCTCCAAAAAAAGTAAAAATGCTTTCTGCTATTGTATAGTGTTTTGCATTTTTTTCTTTTTTTAATAAATATTATTTATGTTCTCCCTTTCCCTCCTCAAGCCCCTCCCTGTATACAAAAGCTTTGTTTACATTTTTTCCTTCTATTTTCACTTTTTTCTTGTTCCTTCCTTCCTTTCTCTCTCCCTCCTCCCTGTTCCCCTTCCCATTTGAACACTTTCTTCCCATTTCCCAACACCCATTATACATTTCAGGCCTTATCTCCACTTTTGGTTTCTCACACCAGAGAAACAATGCGGTATTTAAACATGTGTGTCCGATTTATTTCGCTTAAGAGTATGGTCTAGGACTGGGGATTTAGCTCAGTGGTGCCACGACCTTTCTCAAAAATGGAAGGTCCTGAGTTCAATCCCTGGTACCAAAAAAAAGGAGTATGGTCTCAAGGTCCATCCATTTAGCTAGAAATGTCTCAAGCTCATCCTTCTTTATGGCAGGTTAGTACTCCATTGTATTTTTTAAAACCACATCTTCTTTATCTACTCATCGGTTGATGGGCATTTGGGCTGTTTCCAAGATTTAGGTATTACAAGCTGTGCTGCTATAAATATGAATGTTCATATATCGCTGTGGTAGGATGCTTTTAATTCTTTCGGGATGCTACCAAGAAGGCGACTAGCGAGGTCAAATGGAACCTCTCGTTTTAGTTCTTTGAGGTATCTCCACACTGATTTCCACAGTGGTTGCCCCAGTCTACACTCCTACTAACAGTGGAGAAGGGCTCCTTTTTCCCCTCAGCCCCGCCAGCATTGTCACTGATTGATTTCTTGATAATAGCCATTCTTTCTGGAGTGAGATGGAATCTCAGCATTGTTTTAATTTGTATCTCTCAAATGACCAGTGATATTGAATATTTTATATATATTTTTGCCATTTCTACTTACTCATCTGAGAAGTATCTATTCATTTCAGATGCCCATTTTTGGATTGGGTCTTCAAATTTAGAGGGTCTGATTTGTTTGAGTTCATTATACATTCTACATATTAGTCCTTTGTCTGAGGAACAGCTAGTAAAAATTTTCTCCCACTTAGTGGGTTGTCTCTTCACTCTGTTGGTCATTTCTTTAGCTGTGCAAAAGGTTTTTGGTTTTTGGTGCTAGGGATCAAACTCAGAACCTCACGGTTTCAAGGCAGGTGCAGTGCCACTGAACTAAATCTCCGGCCCACAAAAAGTTTTTAATAAGATGAGATCCCAGTTGTTGATTTTTTGTGACATTTCCTGTGTGATCAGGTTTCTTCATAAAGTCTTTGTCTACACGAATGTCTTCAAGAATTCTACCTATTCTGTCTTCCAGCAGATTTAGTGTTTCTGTTTTAATATTTGGATCTTTGATCCATTTTGATCTTAGTTTAGTGAATGGTGAAAGATACTGGTCTAGTTTCAATCTTCGGCATGTGGAAAGCCAGTTTTTCTGGCACCAATTATTAAAGAGGCTATCTTTCTTCCAGTGATGGTGCTTGGCTCCTTTGTCAAAAATAAGGTGCCTAAGTATGACTGGAGTAGTTTCTGCAAACAGTGTTTTACATTTGTCAAAGCATTTCTCTAGCCATTATTTTCCAAGCATCCTGGGAAAGAAACCAGTATTGCATCACCATCCCCATTTTCTAGGTGAAGAAAATGAGGCTAAAGGACTTGCCCAAAGTCATGTGCTAGTTAGAGGCAGAGACAAAATTTGAACTTGGACCTTTCCCTCTCCCAGGACAATGTTCCTTCCAGCATTTTAGAGTGGGGCATAGTGGAGGACAAGCTTGGCCTGCTGTGACATCCCATGGGATGATCCCAGCCCGCATCCTCCACTGGCATCTGACAGCAGGACAGTGTCCCCACCCTGACCCTGGGTCTCATACTGTTGTCTCTGCTGCAGCTCCGGGAGGAATGCCGCTCGGTAAAGCACATCCTCTTCTCAGCCTGGCCCGACCACCAGACTCCGGAATCGGCTGGGCCCCTACTGCGACTGGTGGCCGAGGTGGACGAAAGCCCGGAGACGGCCACCAACACTGGGCCCATCGTGGTCCACTGCAGGTGTGGGCACCTCTCTCCCCCTCCCTTACTACTGGGCCTCTCTGGAAAGGTCTCTAGCAGGTTCGGTGTCATCTAGCAAGTGCTCTGGCCTTAGGAGCTCCTTTGTGCAGAGCCGGGCACCTGGCTGGATACCCAGGATCCATCCATTCCAGCTGGGAATGACAGCAGATTAAACACAGGACACAGTGCAGTGACAGCGAGATGGGGTAGGCGGGGAATCAAGTGGCCTGACCCAGACCTCAGCCACAGAAGGGTTTCCAAGAGAGGGGACATCAAGCTGCCCTAAGACTTGAAAGCGGATTAGCTAAGTGATGAGGGGCAAGGGGAAGCATTCCAGGCTATGGAACCGCATATGCAAAGGCCCAGAGAAAAAAAAATTCAAACATTGATTCGTTGCAGGGAACAGAGCCAGAGGATGGGCTGGGTCACGTGTGGGGACAGTGATGGGAGTGTCTGACAGGCAGGTGACGTCTCTGCCAAGAGGGACCATATAGGAACAGTTAAAACACCTGAATATGCTCCTCTGTCTATCTTTCATCCTTCCTTCCTTCCTTCCTTCCTTCCTTCCTTCCTTCCTTCCTTCCTGTGTGTGGTATGAGAGACTGAACCCAGTGCTTTTGCACTGAGCTATATTACCAGTCTTTAAAAATAATTTTTTTTTTTTTTTGAGACAGGATCTAGCCCAGGCTGGCCTCAAACTTTTTGATCCTCCTGTCTCAGCCTCCCAAGCTGATGGGATTGCAGGCATGCGCCACCATGCCCAACTTTTTTTCTCTTTCTTTCTTCCTTCCTTCCTTTTTTTTTTTTTTGTGATACTGTTGCTTGAACCCAGAAACCCTGAGATACATCCTCAGCCTTATTTATTTATTTAGACAGAGTGTTGCTAAATTACCCTAGCTGACCTGGAATTCATTATCCCCCCTGGCTCTGCCTCCTAAGTTCTGAGATTACAGGCATGTGCCACCTCACCTGGCATGGATTTGACATTTTAAAAGAATGCTTTGGAGCTGGGGGTGTGGTTGTGCACAGAGCTCAGAGTTCGCTCCCCAGCGCTGTGAGCTGGAGGAGGGGGGATGCGTTGGTTACAGAGCAGATTAGGGTAGAGTTGGGATGGGGTCAAGTGGAGACGAGATTTAAAAGAAAACACGTGGGAGTGGACTTCCCAAATAAAACCGAACACGGTGCTAAGCACAGGTAGGGGGGGCCCTGGACCTGCGTGCTGGGAGTCATCAGTGATTCCTATCAGAGGCTCACGAAAGACTTGCTAAAGCACAGGAGGTCAGAGAGGGCTTTGAAATAAAGAAAGGGCAAGACAGAGAGGACCAGAGAGGAGGAATGGAGGCGGGGAGCAGAGGGACCGAAGCTGGGAGGAAGTCGAGGTTAGATACGGAGGGCTGAAGCGGTCGGCCAGCCCACAAGCTGGGCAGTGTCGTGAAACCGTTGGAGACCGAAGCAGAGAGAGATCATCATCAGCATGTCCACAGGAACCGGAAGGTGACCAGGACTAGGCGTAGAGCAAGGCTGGTTACAAGCAACCTCCTCCAGGGCCTCTAGTCCTCTCCCCCGCAGGCCCGGGGCCGCTGGAATCTGGTCTCCTCCTTCCCCAGAGCCCCGCCCCCAGACCCAGCACCTGCCTCCCTTGTTCCTTGGTCTCTGCGGGCTCCCCACCTTCTCCCTGGCTGTTCCCAGTGCAGGGATTGGCCGGACCGGCTGCTTCATCGCCACACGGATAGGCTGCCAGCAGCTGAAGGCCCGAGCAGAAGTGGACATCCTGGGTATCGTGTGCCAACTGCGGCTAGACAGGTGGGTCCGCGGTAAACAAGGCCCCTACGTTAACAAATGGCTTTGCAGCCTCTGGGCTGCTAGGCGTATCAGCATCCTCAAGAAAGAAGGACTCTTTTTGCTTAGAGAATTTTCTCTTGCTGCATGTGTGTGTGTTACAAGGGATTGAACCCAGGGCCTTTGCAGTGAACTACATTCTCAGCCCTTTTTAATTTTTATTTTGAGACAGGGTCTTGCTAAGATGCCTGGCTGGGCTCCAATTTGTGATCTTCTTACCCTGGCTTCCCAGAGTTCTGAGATTACAGGCTGCACCACCACACCTGGGTTTTATATTTATTTATTTATTTATTTATTTAGTACTGGGGATCAAACTCAGGACCTTGTGCTTACAAGGCAGGCATGGTGCTGCTGAGCTAAATCTCTGGCCCATACCTGGGTTATTTTGCAATTAATACCTAGAAAGAATTTCTATCTGGAATTTTAGATTGGAGGTCTAAAATTAAATATTTCACTCTATGAATTTATCCTGAGTTTTCAATGTCTTTTGTTTTTTGTGGGGTTTTTTGTTGGGGGGTACTGGGGATCAAACTCAGGACCTTGCACTTTCAAGGCAGGTGGTGGCACCACTGAGCTAACTTCCGGCCCATCAATGTTTTTTTTTCTCCTTTTCTTTTCTTTTCTCTCTCTCTCTTTCTCTCTCTCTCTCTCTCTCTCTCTCTCTCTCTTTCTTTCTTTTCTTTTTTTTTTTTCCTAAATGTCCTACTCAGAGGAAAGCTAGAAAGCAATACAGCTGGCTCTAGATATGAGGCAGCCACAGAACATAAACAGATACTCACTGGGTTTGGGGCCAGAGAAACAGGGTTCAAACTGACTTGTCTCTCACAGAGCTGTCACTGTCTCTCTAGCCCCCATTTCTTTCTTTTTTGCAGTCCTGGGGATTGAACTGAGCTACATTCCCAGCAATTGTTTGTTTGTTTGATTATTTTTCATTTGGAGACAAGATCTTGCTAAATTGCCTGGGCTAACTTCTAACTCGTGATCCTCCTGCCTCAGCCTCCCAAGGAGCTGAGATTGGAGGCATGTCCCATGGCGTCCATAGCTGGTTCCCCCTCTTTTCGGTCTGGAGAGAGACTGGTTCCTCCTTTTCCGGAGAGCTGCTGGAAGTCACAGGTTAACATGTGAAAGCATTTTGGAAAACGGGAACTAGTAATATGTACAAGTATGCGATTGTTTTTTCACTTTTGGGATTACAGAAAAGAGGAAAATTGGAGGCTACCCGAGGAATCAGGGCTGGTTTTGCTCAGGGACTGAGTGGATCAGGGCAGACTAAGCATCAGTGCCTGAGTTAGGGAAGAGGGGCTTCCCAGGTTGGAAAGCCTGGGGGCAGCAAGAAGGAACTGGAAGTACCGAGGACGGATACACGGGAAAGAGAAAGTCAGGACTTCCAGAGGCCCACGGGATGTCCCACCCGAGCTGTCCAGCCAGCGCCTGACCCTCCTTCGTTCATGTTTGTTTTTCCTTGTAGAGGGGGGATGATCCAGACCGCGGAGCAGTACCAGTTCCTGCACCACACTTTGGCCCTGTACGCAGCCCAGCTGCCCCAGGAGCCCAGCCCCTGACCTCTGAGCCCTCCACGACCCCGCTGCCAACCACCCTTCAGGCCTGGGGAAGGGGGCTGTGTGATCTGCGGCATCCCAGCCCGCATGGGTGAGGGGAAGAGGTGCTGCACTAGGCCACGCTGACGGTCCCAGCAAAGGGTAGGAGCCAGGTCTTGCCCAGGGCCCACTCCTCCGCTTCCTCTAGCGCCCCCACATGGACAGCACGGGAAGCCTCCCTGCCTGAATTTAAAGATAGGAGCTGGCACTCGGCAGATTGAGAAAGAAGTCCAGCTGCACCAATCTTCTCCAAGATGCTCATTGTGAGCTCCAGTTTCCTCATCCAGGACATGGACACGAGTGCTTTGCTGCCACAAAGGAAGCCGTCCGGAAAGCTCGCAGAAGTTGTCCCAGCCCTGTCCCCTCTTCCGAGGCCGGCAAGAGTGTGACCCCAAGCTCACCTGCCACCCAGGCCCTGCCCAAACTAGGCCAGGGGCAGGAGCTGGGAAAAGTCTGGTCCTGAGCTTGGTCAGATTCTCAACATCTCAGCAACTCTGCCCCATACATCTGTGATTGCCAGATGAATGCCCCTAAAGAGAATCAGGACCCAGACTGGCCCTGTTTTCACACCTGTGTCCTGGGAGGAGACCATGGCGGTGACCAGGCCTGGCAGTAGAAATCTCTAGAAGAGGGAACATGTGGGAAACATTCAGAGGCCGGGAGAGTGGCCCCTGCTTCCCTAACCGCCTACCACTCACCCCAGCCACCCTCTCAGGGGCACCCAGCGTGCTCCACTTTGCTTCCATGACCTGAGAAGATACCTGTGATACCCAGGAAGTGCCAAAGATCGAGGAGAGAAGAGCAGTCGAAGAGTTTGTTCTGCTTTGAGAAAACCCACCCCCACCATAATCCCAGAGGCCTAATTCCCCTTGTCAGTCTTGGCTTCAGCCCAATTCCCAGGGGCCCCAGATCTATCTCAGGGCTGAACTACACCCCACAGGAAGCCACCCGAGCCCTCAGCCTTCTGTGCCTCTGGCGGGGCACGTAAGGCACCATTCTCCCTCGCCCTCACCAGGCGTCTGCCCTAACTGGGCTCTGCTCCCTATGGAACCCTGCTCTCGGAGAGTGGCCAAGCTCCCCCTCCATGACATCTTGTCGGAAGGGTACTCAGTGCTGGTGCTGCCGCTGAGGTAAACTCTGCATGCTTCCGCTTGGCCTTACTGAGGAGCTTCTGTCCTTAGGCCCTGGGATGGGCTCCCCTGCACCTCCACCTGCCTAAGCCTGCGAAGGCACTGTCTGCTCCCCAGCTAGGTGGCAGCTCCCAAGTGCCTGGTCCTGCCTGATCACACCCAGTCTGGAGGGAGGCAGTTGCGTCACCCTGTGGGCGTAGCTCCCTGGACTGTCACCCACTGTCCCCATTCAGAGCTCAGGGGGTACAAGCTCTTGAAAAGTAACCAAGTGGAAAAAATAAAGACTTCCTGGTTCATTCCTTTGCTTCTTCTCCGGCCTCTGAAAATAGCAGATACAGCAGGTATACCTTAGGAGCTAGGGAAGAACTAACAAAGGGCAGAAAACCAGATTCTTCTAGTCCAAGCCTTCCTGAGCCTCCACTTTTTAACGATTTGTAGTCACCTAACTCTCGAGTAGCTTGGCAGATACAGTTGCCATTGATAGTTTGGTCACCTTGGACTAAAGACAATAGATTCCACGTGAGTACAGTGACAATCAAACCCCAGGGAGCACCCAGCGTGTGGGGGGTGTCCCCACGCCTGGGTAAGCAAGGTACAGCCTGCTGGGGCGATCAGCCTCGGGACTGAGCAGGTCTGCAGTTAGTTCCTGTGGGGAGGGGACCAGAGACATCGTGGCAGGCCCCATGCCGCCCACCATCACTTCTCCTGGAGCAAACTTTGGTTTTGTTGTTTTGCTTTTTCATCAAAACAGCGCACATTCGCCTTTGCCACAATCTTCCTCACTGGAAAAGCCCTGCTAGGATTGTCTGTTTCAGTATCGTGGCGACACTCACAACAGCCAGCATCAAGTTCAAACGGCTGTCACTCGGGCCAGAGGGTTCCGAAACAAGTGGATAAATCTTAGTTAACAAATCAAGATGGAGAATTCCAAGACTCTAATGCGACTGTTACTCTTCACAGGGTACATTCTGGAGGGTGGGACTCAGTACCCAGGGATGCTGAGAGGCAAGGGTTCAGCAAACACAAAGCCTCCATTGCCTCCTCCTCCCAGACATCTCATCTTCGGTCCGGAAAGTGCGTGGACCACCCTGCTTCCCCGTGGAAGTGCTCTCGGTGAACCCGGACCTCACCGACCACCACCCTTGGGGGGGCAGTAGGGCGCGGCAGCCCAGTGGGACAAAACACCCTCCCACCCCGCCCGCCGGCGAAGGGGGGGGGGCGCGCAGGACGCTGCCCGGCCCGCCGGAGGGCGGCGGCTACGGCGGCGGCGGGGGAGGAGGAGGGCGCTGAAGCCACACCCATCGGCGAGCGGATCCGGGGGCAGGGAGTCGTCCACCGCCGCGCTCCAGCCTCCGCCCGCACCGAGCCGCGGGACCCGGGCCGCACCGGGGAGGGGCCGCTCCGGGCCGCAGCGCGAGGGCAGCGAGGGACGGCGGGGACCCGGCACCGGGCGGAGCCGGCGGCAGCGACCATGATCGCTTTGTTCAACAAGCTGCTGGACTGGTTCAAGGCCCTGTTCTGGAAGGAGGAGATGGAGCTCACCCTGGTCGGGCTGCAGTACTCCGGCAAGACCACCTTCGTCAACGTGATCGCGGTACGAGGGCGCACCGAGGGCGCCCTGGGAGCCGGGGTCGCCGCCTGGCGTGGCCGGGCACGGCCGGGCGCCGGGCGGGGGAGGAGCCTGCCCGGGCGCTGGGGGCCTAGCACAGCCCGTGGGAGACCCGGGTAGCGCGCTATCCGCTCCCTCGCGTGGGCCGGAGGAGCACTGCCGTGGGACAGGGAGGTAGAGAGGAGACCGGGCTGCGGGACCCGCTGCGGACTGAGACAGGCGCCCCCGCCCGGGGGCATGACGGGGCGAAAGTGTCCGGGCCTGCCAGCCCCGCGCGGGGACGTCACGGGACCGGCTGCCTGGGCGCCGTGGGAGGGGGCCTGAGCCGAGCCCACCCTGAGGGCCGAATCCCTCCTCGCTGGACACGGAATCTCCGGCCCCACGGGTGGTAGGAAGAGGTGTCCCCAGGGACAGAGGAGTCAGTTGAGGCCCTGGGCTGAAGAACAGACTCCTCCCCGGAACCTATCCTGGACCTGCGGGGTCGCTGGGAGTCCAGGGAGGTGGTATCCTAAGGGGAGTTTGGAGTCTGGGCCTGGTCCAGAAGTTGCCAGAGGAGGTACTCCAGACCGGAGAGGGTGCCCTGGACACAGGGAGGGTGGCTCCCAGAGCAATGTGGAGTCGAGACTGAGGCGGGGATTGTAAGTCTTTCTGTGCAGCAGAGTGGTGGAGAAGGAGTTAAAATAGCAAAAAGGGGAAGATGCCCTCCCTGGATGTGTGAGCCCAGGCTGCAGTAATGGCTGCGGCCTGCATTTCTAAGCCAGGCTGGACTGGGCTCATGGGGCCCAGCGAGGCTCGGGACAGGGCCTGAGGTTGACCAGCGCCCCAGCCCCAGTCCCAAAGGTGGGGTTTCCAA
Source organism: Heterocephalus glaber (assembly GCF_000247695.1). Next base: position 8,595,230 of record NW_004624807.1, read on the forward strand.
GAACTGTGAGTTAGCTAGATACTGATTAGAAATGCTGATGAGATGGGTCCACAAAGGAATGTGGCCCACCATTCTGGGCCCTGCCAGCCTTGCCTGTGTTGTCACCCAGCCTGGCCAGATGGACCTCCCTGGCCATTCTCTGCAGGGAGGAGATGCGACTGCCCTGGGCCTGAGGCGGAAGGACAGAAGGAAGGCCAGAGGGGCTCCGTGGTCACACAGCTGGGCCCTGGCCTCCTCTCCTGTCCTGCTCTGCAGGTGATCTCTTCCTCTTCCTCTCCTGGCCTCTCCTGGCCCCTTATCTGGCATGGCAGGATCTGCAGGCCGATGCTGAAGTTTGGGGCGTGATGCTTTTCTCAGCTAACGTGTGCCCCTGGGCTGCTGTCGGCCTGGCCTTGGCTCTAGGATCAGAGTCCCCATTAGACTTGGCATGGCCTGGCATCACACCTGGACTCCTGCCTCCAGGCTCCGGTGACTTCTAGGCATCTAGACCTGAGAATTGTCTCTGGAAGAAGGCCGAGAGAAGAGACAAACTGCTGCCACTCAGCCTAGGTGTCACCCCTGTCTCCAGGAAAGCTCTCCTTGTAGAGCATTGTGAAAGGTTCCGAAGGTTCCTCGGTGGGTTTGGCCACCTCTAGACCAGCATCCTGTGCAGGGAGGGGAGGCTGTGACACAGGGCGGGAACAGAGCCGGAGGATCCCAGACTCTACTGCCAGGGTCATGAGTTTCTGTGGTGTTCAGGGAAAATTTCTCAAATAAAAAGCCCAAGGGTGTGTTCCCATTTTTGATATTAAATGTATCAGTTCAGCTGGCTCATCCTGAAAAAGCAGGCCAAGTTTCCCTTCTCTCAGCAGGCCTCCCAGGAAACTCCAGCCTTCCCAGATCCTGCAGGGCTGCTGGCCTGGTGTTTCTGCATTTTCCCCTTTGGGTTTTCTGCTCACTCTATGTGATCTGCCTGGAGTTAGGTATTGAGTTTAGTGACTGCCCGGCCACCAGGCTAATGTGAACTGGAAGGAAATTATATGGAGACTTCACAGTGCTTCTCAGACATTAAAACTGATCTTTTGGTTTTGGGAAGAGTTGTGATCCTAGAAAAACAGGCGATGTTTTTGTCCAAGAAAAATATGAGGGTCATTTTCAAATATTTCAAAATGTAAAAGATTGCCTAGTGGAAGAAGGAGCCTTGGGGTACCCAAAGGGATTTAGAAACAAAGAGTGGAAGTTATAGGAAGGTGGATCTTTGGCTTGCTTTGAAGAACTTCCTGATAAGCTGGTGCCACGCCAGCAATCCGGGAGGCTGAGGTAGGAAGACCCCCTCGAGATCAAGGCCAGTTTGAACTACATGTTGAGCTTGTCTCAACCAAAACAAACAAACAAAAAACAAGTTTGAACTCAGCCTGGTGAGCCTATTGACTTAACAAGACCCTTTCTGAAAAAAAAAAAAAATTAAAGCCTGAGGATACAAGCCAGGCGTGGTGGCGCATGCACTCGGGAGGCTGAGGCAGGAGGATCACTGCAAGTTCGAGGCCAGCCTGAGCTACATAGTGAGATCAGGGCCAGCCTGAACTACAAAGGGAGACCCTGACTGAAAAAAAGAAAAAAAAAAAAACCTGAGGATACAGCTTGATTTGAAGGCCCTGAATTCATTCTCCAGGAGAGAATGAGAGAGAGACAGGGGAGAGCCTGCTGATAATTGGAGCTGACCCCAGAGGGAATGGGCTCAAGTCTGAGGCCAGGTGGGCTCAGGATTATCTCCACCCTGAGCGAGGGCTGTAGAGCAGCACGTCAAGCCGAGGCCGATTCCTACTCAGCCCCAACTCCTCCTGAGCCAGAAGTTGGCTATGCAGCCCCCTGGGGGTCCTCCTAGCAGCTCCCTTTGCCCCATCGTCTTATCTGTCAGGCCAGCTTCTCAGGTTTGGGCGCCCATGGCTCTTCTAGTTGCCCAAGAGCACTGATGGTTCCCTTTGCAGTTTCAAACCGTTTGCAGACGCTTCTCGAGCCTTGGTCACAATTCCCAGGAGACCCAGGCCTTCTGCCCAGCAATGCTAAAGTCTTCTCCAAGCTCCCTGTGACGGGCCAGGGAAGAACTGGGCTTCCTTCTTCCGACCAGAACTGGGTAGCCTTCAGCCAACAGCTGCCCTGCTGGGTTAGGATGATTATAAAGCCACAAGGGGAGCCCTCCCCCTGGAGGGGCACCCTCTCCCTCTGATTGGTAACTGCCCTTGGGCCCTTAGGATATCGGAGAAAAGTTAGGGACCCTTGCCCCAGAAAGTGTACACTCAGTCCTTTCGAATCATCAGGTTCTGCCTCTGTCCATTCAACTGAGGGTCAAAAATATTAAGAAAAAGCCAGGTGTGGCGGGGCATACCCGTAATCTCAGCCACTTGGGAGGCTGAGATGGGAGGGTTGCTTCCACCCAGTTTGGGGACAACCTGAGCAACATAGCCTGACCTGTCCAAAAAAAAAAAAAAAAAAATCAGAAAAATATTGCCTGTATTCAACACGTGTATACTTTTTTTTTTTTTTTTTTTAAAGACAGAGACTCGCTATATAATTCAAACTGGCTTTGAACTCACTGTGTAGCCCAGGCTAGCCTCAAACTCCTGGCAATCCTCCTGCCTCAGCCTCCAAATTCTGGGATAACTGGTGTGTGTCACCGTGCCTGGCTTCTTGTCATTATTTAAGTAATACAGTATCACAGCTAGTTATATAGTGTTTAGACTGTATTAGACATGATAAGTCATCAAAAGATGATTTAAAGTCTATGGAAGGATCTGTGCAGGTTATAGGCAAATGCTATACCATTTTATATAAGGGACCTGAGCATTCACAGATTTAGTTATCTGAGGGGGGTCCTGCCCCCCCCCAATGTGGGGATCCCAAAGAATGAGTGGGGAACTCTCCCTGCCTTGGTGTCTGTCTGGGGTCCACCACAGGCCCGGGTGAGCAGGCGATGTGCAGACAGAAGGGCACACGCACGCACTCCCTCGGAACCCGGGGGTCTTCACTTGAACTCAGGGGCTCGGAGAGGAACCAATCATCTCCCGACCCAGGGGATGTGAGCCACATTATTCTACCACTCAGGAGAAGGCGGCTGTGTGAGGAACAGGGCTGGCACTCACTTCCTTCAGACTGCTCCTGGGGGTCAGCAGAAACGCCTGCCTGTGCACATGGAGACGGCCCGGGAGGCATGGCATCTGCCCTTATTTGAAGCCAGTTTAAAAGAATCCAGAGATCCAGGGAGACATGGAATTACCTACAGTCAATTCCCAAGCAACCAGCAAGCATTCACTAATGCTGTTATAGACCCAGCTCCACTGCCCAGGCAGCTCTGTTCTGGTGGGGAGACATATCAGTGAACACCAGCAGTGTGTTTCCTAACAAGTGCATAGAGTGCGAGCCAGGCAAAACCGTGGATGACTCTGAAATTGCTTGGCACGCATTGCTCTTTGGGGGGTGGCCAATGTACTCCCCACCAAAAAATATACTCGACTTGAATATTCACTGCCAGCTTGAAAATGTCCGCTTTCCCTTGAGTATCAGACCATGAGCTGTTTGGGGTTCTTGACCAGGGAAGTAGTTCATTCTTCCCCTACACTTATTAACAGTATAAGGGGGTTCAGTTCCCACAGCACTGCCAGTCAGACCTTAGGAAGAACTGTCTCGGGGTGCCACTGGATGCCTAGGTTGGTGACAGCCATCCTGCCTACACGTAGGGGACACGAAAGAGATGCCGCTGTGATCCCAGCAGCCTTCTGGTCTGTGGCCATCAGCAAGGGCACGTCTGGGGTGCAGTCGACTTTTGCCCATTTCCAATGCTGAGTCTTCTCTCCAGTCAGGACAGTTCAATGAGGACATGATCCCCACCGTGGGCTTCAACATGCGCAAAATCACCAAAGGGAACGTGACCATCAAGGTGAGGGGGCGGAGGCCCAGGGCTGGGGAGCTGGGGGAGAAGAGGGATAGAGGGGTTCTGGCTGCCCACTACTGAGGCCATCTCACCCTCTTCTTGCTCAGCTCTGGGACATTGGGGGACAGCCCCGTTTCCGCAGCATGTGGGAGCGCTACTGCCGAGGAGTGAGCGCCATAGTGTAAGTATGGGCCTTTCGCATGCTACTTCCTTTCTACTGGTGCCCACCGCCCAGGCGAAAGAACCAGGGACTCTAGAAACCAGGTGGGCCATGCAACCTTCCTCTTCATTGTTCCTGGTGCCCCCGACTCAAACTGCCACTGTCTGGAATTTGGGATGGTTCATTCCCTTTTTTAAATGATTCATTCCCTTTTTAAAAATAATTTTAAGTGCACACCTGTAATCTCAGCACTGAGGAGGCTGAGGCAGGAGGATCACTGCAAGTTCAAGGCCAGCCTGGGCTACATGGTGAACTACCTAGTAAGACCCTGTCTCAAAAAACCAAAATAATACTAATAATTTTAAGGACAGGGTATGTAACTCAGTAGTAGACCTAGGTTGATCCTGGCATGGTGGCACATGCCTGTAATGCTAGCACAGGGGAGGCTGAGGCAGAAAGATCGAGAGTTTAAGTGCCACCGAGGTGCCTTTACAACTTAGTGAGACCATCTCAAAATTTAAAAAGAGCTGGAGGGCGAACTCAGTGCAAAGGTCCTGGATTCAATCCCCAGTAGCACAATTACTAGTGATAGTAAAAATTTTATTTGACATATATATGGCCAAACAACAGATTTAGTTTTTCTGATAGAATAAACAACCAATTTTTAAAAACATCTTGCTGTAGCGCAAGGTCCCGAGTTTGATCCCCGGTACCAAAAAAAAAAAAAAAAAAAAGAAGGAAACATTTTAACGGGCCAGGGATTTAGCTCAGTGGTTTCCCCGCCTGCTGCGCAAGCCAAGCGCAAGGACCCGAGTTCGATCCCCGGTACCAAAACAAAACGAAACAAAAAACATCTTGCTGCAAGAAAACGTCCTAGTGTTTGGTTTGCTCTCCCACTCTAGCCCATGAGGGCTTTCCATGAAAACATAAGTGGGTCGTTTTGGGCGGGACTTACAGCTAATCCTCCGGGGCCCAAGCACTGCACTGCACAGTGTCAGCTTCCCAGAGGACACGAGGAGGACAGCCCCAGGCTTCCCCTGCTCGCTTTCAAAAGCTTTCACGGAGCGCGTCCTTGAGCCAGGCCAGGGTGGCCCATGGCCCTGGATGTGACCATGCTGGAACCAGAGGTTTTCTGCCCTGGCAGCGGCTCTTCTCTCCCTGTGCTCAGCCCGAGGTGTCCACATGCTGTCTTCACCCTGCCTTTCCCCAGGTACATGGTGGACGCTGCCGACCAGGAGAAGATCGAGGCCTCCAAGAACGAGCTGCACAACCTGCTGGACAAGCCTCAGCTTCAGGGCATCCCGGTCAGTCAGGAAGTGGAGCGGGAAGGGAAGGCAATGGGCAGGGAAGGCGGGCATTGCGGGGTGGAGAGAAGAGGCAGTGCGTGCAGGCACCTGTGCCCGTGCGTGCGTGCGTGCGTCCGTGCGTCCGTGCGTGCGTCCGTGCGTCCGTGCGTGTGCTGGCTCACCTCTCAGCCTGGGCGCAGTGCCCACCCCGCTAGCCCTCATTCTCCCTCCGCTGCAGGTCTTAGTCCTCGGTAACAAGCGAGATCTCCCGGGAGCCCTGGATGAAAAGGAGCTGATTGAGAAAATGTGAGTTTAGTGACTTCCAGCGCCCCAAAGTTCCCCAACCACTTGGAGGTGGGCCTATTATTGTTCCTAGCATTCGCCACATGGTGGCAGCAGAGCACACTTTTCCAGGCACCTCACCTTCCTCATTGTAACCTCTTGAGCAAGAGAAAAATCCTGCCCTCCTCTGGCCCCGCGGCCCCTAGGGAGTCCCTGCCTCTGCCGACTCTTATCTGGTCTCCCCTAGGAATCTGTCTGCCATCCAGGACCGAGAGATCTGCTGCTACTCCATCTCCTGCAAAGAGAAGGACAACATTGGTGCGTGAGTTGGGGGAGTTGCTGGCCCCCTCCGGAGTGGCAGCAGGGAAGGGAGAGGACAGAAGGTGCTGGGTGCCTTAGCATGAGGTTCTCACGGGTTCCCCCTGCACCAGTTGCCTTTAGACCCCAGCTCCGGGGTCTGGTGCGGCCAGGCCCGTGTTCTAGGCATCACCCCAGCCCTTCCTCAGTGGCAGAGTAAACTGGCCACTCGCCTCTGACAGTTAGGCTTGGACCAGACGGTTCCCAGGCCCCTTGGCCTCGCTGTGCGGAGCTCTGGCTTTCTCCGTACCCAGATTCCCCACCCACCCGTGGCCTCTGGTGCCCGTAGTAGCTGCACTTCGGTGACAGCGGGCTGACTGCCACTCCGTCAGCGGTGTCAAGACCTTACAAACTTCTCTCCTGTCCCGGGCCCAGACATCACCCTACAGTGGCTTATTCAGCACTCGAAGTCACGGAGAAGCTGAGACGGCAGCCCTTCTCCCTCGGACCAGGGACCGTGGTCATCTGCACCCGAAGCCGAGCTCCCCGCCGACCCTTGGCCCCTAAGCGCACCCCTCCTCACTCAGTGTGGGGAGGGCCCTCTGGGGCTCCCGAGTCCCGTTCTGCTGAGGTTTGAACTCCTGTTTTTATTGTAAAATAAATCACCCCCCCCCCGGCCCCCAGCCTCTGCCCTCCTCTGCCCGAGTCCTCGCCCAGCCCCACTTCCCTCCCCTCCAGCAGCCCTGGCTCCCGCCCCTGGCCCTTTCGCTCCCCCCTCTTCCCTTTTCAACACTCTCTGTTATTGTCCTGTGTGTACAGTATATATATGTATATATATTTTAATTTTTTAATTTAAGCAAAGACTAAAATCAACCATTTGATGCTGCAGGGGCCATTCAGGATCTGGGAGGGGGCTGTCTAGCGAGGAGGGAAGAGATGCAGGGTCGGCTTGGGGCAAGTTCACATCTGGAAAGGCAGAGGCTGGCACCTGGGGCAGGTACCGGCCTGAACCCTGCTGGCCGCCTCCCGCCTCCCGCTCTGGCTTGTCTCTGCAGCCACAGGCCGGAGGGAGCCTCTGTAGCCGCCTCCTCTCTGTCCCCAGCCTCGGCAGGGCCACCAGACACATCCTGGCCCAGAGACTGCCAGGCCTAGGGCAGGAAGCCACTGCCCGTGCCGCCCAGCACCCCTCACCTGTTCCAGCCCCAGCTCTGCCCCGCCCAGGGCCCCACTCCATGGCCCACCTCATTTTCTGTTCTCATTTTGCAGAGTTGCACAAGGAGAGAGCTCAGCATGGGGGGGTTGGTTCTTTGGATTTTGTTTTTTGTCCTTTCATTTGTTTAATTTAATGATTTGTAAAGTGATGTTCCTCTTCCTTTTTTACACTTTTCAGCTCATATTTAACCTCTGTTTGGAAAATGATTCTTGTAACTGTACATTTTTTTGCCTCCTAATAACAATAAATTACCAATTTTGTGTTGAGGGGGTACACAGTGCGCGTTATTTTTCTGCAGATAGTGCGGGCTGGCTGGTGGGCACACGGGACACCAGCACACCCGCACCCTGGGCACCAACAGCCCGGGAGCCACGCCCACTGGGGCCACATGCCCAGGCTGCAGACAATGGCCCTCACAGGTCTCCCACTCGTGCCTCGGCTCTGCCCGGCCTCCTCATTCCTTTCTCAGACTCTCCTATGTCCCTGCTTGAGCTGGCTGCTGCCTAGCTTCGAAAAGGAGACCCGGTGAAGGAGCTGCCCAGGGCCCGGGTCCCAGAGGCAGGAGTGCCAGGCTCCTGTGGTGCCTTCCGGTTGTCGGCGATGCCCTGCTTTCCTGGCACCCCCTCTCCCCCTCTTACCTGTGAAGCCGGACCTCCTACCCCAGCAGTTGCTGCTTGGAGCCCATGGGCCCTGCTTGCTCAAATCTGAGGCCGTCTTGACCCAAGTTTACAGGAAGCCCCACATTACCCCACTCCCTCTGGCCTACCCTTCACCCTGGAAAATGCAGCAGGCCCTGAAGGGCGCCTCCTGCGACTTCACCCCTGCCCCTGCTGTGAAGAGGAGGCAATTTGCCCTCAGTGCTGCCTGTGGGCTCCCAGGCCTCCCTGGTCCTGAGCCCTCCCAGCCCCTCACCATCGGTGCCCAGGGCTGCTTCTCCGAGGCACTGTGTGGCCATCAGAGCAGTCAGATACCTGCTAGCAGGGCTTGAGGAAAGACTAGATCAGTGATGGCGAGCCTTTTAGAGCTTTCAGTGATACAAACCACACGTGCCATAGGTTCGCCACACCTGGACTACATGGAACCTGACAGTCAGAACTGCAGGTTCTCGGATGCCTTCCGGTGCCTGAGATGTGTGAAATGTGTCCGTTTGGTCAAGGAGGTTGAAGGTGGGCCCAGGCCCTGGCCCCTTCTTCCCTCGCTTCGAAGGTGGGGGGTGTGCCCTGGCTGGGAACTGGAAGAGGGCCACCACCCTCTTTCATCGGGGTGCTTCAGGGCCCACTGTCCTGAACCCGGTTGAGGTTTGAGTCTGGCATCCTCCTCTCACAGTGGCTGCCTATGGCAGGTGCTTCAGGACCTGCAGAGCCCGTGGGGCAGGGGACAGACCAAGAGTGTGGTATGTGTAAACCATCATGTTCGGGCTCTGGTGCCAAAACTGGGTGCATTGAAGAATACCCTGGCCGGGCTTGCGGACAGTTCCCAAAGGGGAGGAAGAGAAGGTGCCAGGCGCTGAGCCAGGTGCTGACCACAGTGCTTCAAAGGAGGGACTTTCCCCTTCACAGATACGGAAGCTGAGACAGGTTATGCAGCTACATTCAGATCCCAGGGTAAATGAATGAGGAAGCTGATACAGAAGGAGGGGACCCACGCAGAGTGGGGGCCTCAGAAGGTCACCCCAGCTGCCTCAGGCATCAGGGCCCCGGGGCTCAGCTGCTGCTGCCCTGCGGGGTGGCTGTCAGTGCACATCCTCCAAACACCCCAGCTCAAGTCCGCACCCTCCCCCCGAGCCCCGAGCCCGCGACCCCTAAGCAACAAACCCCACATTGTTCCCCAGCTGGCCCGGCTGGAGGGACAGTGGCTCCCTCCCAAGGCCTGCTGGCCTGCTGACTTCATTCTGCAGGCCTTTCACGTTGGCAGGCCCGGGCGGCAGCAGCAGGGCCTTGGAGCTGCCATCTCTGTCCCTTCGTCTGAGCCAGCCAGAGGGAGGGGCCAAGGGTGGCCTTTGAAACAGGCCCCCTTAACAGTATGCTGAAGTGCCCTGCACTGGGCCTTCCGTCCTCAGCCCTGTCCCTGTCTCTGGTTCACCTCAGGTCACCCGCCCCCTGCTGCCTCCCCTAGGAGGCTATTGGTGCATGTAGGATCCAGGTGGCTTGGGGCGGAGGGGATGGTTGGGAGGAGCCGGCCTTTGGCCCTGTCTCCAGCCTGTGCCTCCTACCATCCAAAGTTTCTACAGACAAAGCTGGGGGCTTTGGTCACTGTGGCAACAGGTCTGCCGAGAAATGGGTTGGTGTCATTCCCCAGTGCATGGCAGCACTGTCACCTAGCAACAGCCTCCGTCTGTTGGCAGTGTCACTGGCCTGGGGGTGGGTGCCAGGGAGAGAGAACAAGGCTGTTCAGATCCTTGGTGGGGGGGCTGGGGCAGGCTGAGCCCACGGGCTGTGGGTGGCTGGACACGGAGACTGAGGCCCGGGCCATTCAGAATCTTCGGCCCCTTGCCATCCCTGGGCCCCTGCGACCACTTCCTGAGGCCCTGGGCCAGTGGACTGTCTAGCTAGATGTGGTGGCCATGAGCAGCATGCTGGAGGACCCCGGAGGTGTAGCTGGAGGAGCGTGGACTTCAAGCCCAGGACCAGCAGGAGGAGCTTCGGGGTGTGCTGGGGACATGGGCTAGAGCCCTGCCCTTCCAGGAAGGGCAATGTGGCGGGGGCAGCCAGGGGCCAAGCAGCTGGATCATCTACAGGCAAAACAGCCCATTCTAAGAATCAAACAAGAGCCGCTCTCAGAGTGCCAGGCTGGGAAGCCCCATGGTTCACAGAGGGAAGACCACTGGCTGCCCTCAAATGGGGGCTTTGCTGGGAGAGGGTGACTCAAAGCTGGGGGCTCAGAGGGGACAAGTTGGCAGCCTTTGACTTGCTGGAGACTGCTGGGTTTAGACCAGGATGAGGACTTAGTCCCCCAGCTCCCCAACCCCCATCCTTTCTGTCCCTCAAAAGCCCCCAAGGCAGGACAGGAGCCAAAGGTGGTGAGGAGGAACTCGGCCCCCTGGCACGGCCCAGCCCCAGGAACGGCCCAGCGCCTCCCACACTGCCAGGAAAGGCACAAGAAAGTGCACTGGGGACAGGGGAGTTCTACCTAGTTTATTTAGGTTCAGGAAGGGCCTTCTATAGGAGAGCACTTAACCGGGGGCCTTGGACAAGACAACCTGGGTACCTCCGAGAGAGGTGGAGGGAGGAGAAATCCCCGGAAGAAGGGGCAGATCCAGTCCAAAGAAGAGCGTTCTGAGCCTGCGCACCGGGGAGGCCCCATTCTGGGAAGGGGACCGGGCCGGGGCGAGGCGATGACCTCCAATGAACGGTCAGGATCAAGGTGCAGCGGGAGGCTGGGGCAGGTTCACTGGTGGACTGAGATTCGGGCGGCCCTAAGGACTCAGCAGGGTCGCGGCCTACCTGCTAGAAGGTCCCTCCGAATGACAGGAGAGGCCCTGCTTGGGGAGGGGTCTCCGCAAGCCCAAACCCGCCGAGTCCCTCGCTAGGCGGCAGGATGGGCAGCCAAGCGAGACCTATGGGGAAAGAAACAGCAGGCCCTACTGGGCCCGGGTGGCGGCCCCGTCCCCTCCCGGGGCCTGGCTTCAGCAAGGCGTGCCCAGGGGCAGGAGTGGGGGCGACTCCCCGGGCTTGGGGAAGTAGCTGGAGGAGGGCACCTCGGCCTTGAGCTTCTTGTCCGAGCCGTGGGCCGAGGCCTCGGAAGCCACTCCGCAGTCTTCGCAGCAGCAGCAGCAACAGTCCAGGAAGGCCTGGCCGAGCGGCCGGCACACGCACAGCAGCAGCACCGGCGTGATGGCGCCCTTGAAGAAGGTGGAGAACTGCTTGACGAGGCCCAGCAGGTCCAGCGTCTGGCGCGTGAGCTCGGGGGACAGGTAGGCCACCACCACGTTGCAGACGTTCTCCGGGAGGGTGCAGAGGGCGTAGACGACGGTCAGGCCCACCACCGTGCTGCTGAGCTGGCTCTCGCACTGCGCATGCTTGCCGGCGCGGCACTCCGGCTTCCGGCCCGGCGGGCCCCGCACTCGCCATGTCACCAGCTGGCAGGTGACGGTGAACAGGATCGGCAGGCAGAAGTAGCAGCCAAAGTACCACCACATGCGGGCGTTCTGGTAGGTCATCACCAGGGAGTACAGGGACTCGGGCAGGCTGGCTGACGGCTTCATGACACACGAGTCCACGGTGCCCGCGGCGGGGCCCGGCTCCTGCGCCAGCTGCCACAGCAGAAGCTCCGGCACTGCCAGAGTCATGGAGCCCACCCAGATGACAGCCAGCTTGGCCAGGATCGACTGGCACCGCTCAACGGGCCTCACCTTGGGGAGGGTGCTGGTGGCCACGTGGAAGCGGTCAATGCCCAGGGCACAGAGGCTGAAGGTCGTGACGCCCAGAGAGGAGACCTGCAGGCCAGGGGGTGGAGAGAGAGCAGAAGCGGAGGTCAGAACTTAGGGGACAGAGGGAGAAGCCTTGCCTTTTAGATTAGACAGTGAATTGTGTCCTGAGCACAGAACAGCGAAGGGCTGGGCGTGACGGTGGACATCTGTAATGCCAGCAGCCTGAGAGGCTGAGGTAGGATGATCACCAGTTCAGACCTAGCCTGAGCAACTCCACGGCTTACCTGGGTTGTTTTTTTTTAAATGAAAAAATTTTAGAAAGGTTTAGATGTAGCTCAGTATGAAGGCCCTGAGTTCAATGCCCAGTACTATAGAATAAAGGAAAGAGCTGGGGATTTAGCTCAGTGGTGCTGTGCCTGCCTTGCAAGTGCAGGGTCCTGAGTTTGATCCCTGGTACCAGAAAAAAAAAAAAAGAAAGGAAAGAAGGGAGAGAAAGAAAGAAAGAGAGAGGAGGGAGGGAGGAAGGAAGGAAGGAAGGAAGGAAGGGTATGTAGCTCAGTGGTGGAGTACATATTTAGTATCCATGAGGACTTGGGTTCAATCCCCAGCATTAGAAACAAAATAAAACAAAAAAACAAAAGCCGAGCACTGTGGCACATGCCTGTAATCCCAGCACTCTGGAAGGGTGAAGCAGGAGGTTTACAAATTCGAGCCCAACCTGGGGAATTCAGGGAGACTCTGTCTCAAAAACTAAAAGGGCTAAGGTTGTCGCTCAGTGTGAAGGGCCTGGGTTCAATCCCCAGCACAACAGAAAAAGAAATTAAAAAAACAAAGCAATGGTTACAACTTGCATTTGGTAAACATTTTTTATGTCTCGAGTGATTTCCATAGGTAAGCAAATTCTCATCGATCATTTTGTAGAAGGAACAGGGGCCGGGCAGGGGGGACTCGTGTAGGGTCACAGTGCTGGTAAGTGGCAGACCTGGGGCGCACATGACACCTACTGCCTCCTTCCCTCTCTCTCTCTCTCTCTCTCCCTCTCTCTTGGCCAGGGGGTGCTCAGCCCACCCCCCACAGACCCCATGCTGTCTGAAGGACTCAGGTCATTGCTAAGGAAGAACAGGACAGAGACAGAGTCCTTCCACTGCCTCAACCCCCTTTCGGGTGGTGATCCCAGGAACAGCTCTCTCGCTCTCTCTCTCTCTCTCTCTCTCTCTCTCTCTCTCTCTCTCTCTGTCTCTCCCCCTCTCTCTTTCCCTCTCTCCTGTCTCTCTTGTCCTCCTCACCCTGTCCTGAGAAGCCCAAGGCCCGAGCTGCAGTGCCCCTCACCCCGAGCTGCAGTGCCCCTCACCCCACATGCTATTCATCAAGCTCACAGGAAAGAGGAAGAAGCCAGGCAGCAGGGAAGAAAGAGCCAAAGAGCATAAAGGAGGAGCAGAGCCTGCCGCGCTACCCAGCCGTGTTCCACCACACTTGGGGATTGTGCTCCGACCCGCTTCCGGTCCAAATCCTTCACTCTTCAGGCTGGGGGACACAATCCCGGGCTTTTTCCAATGCTCCAGTGTGCTTTGTGAGAACCTCACCCCCTCTTGGCAAGGGGGCCCAGGCCTGCGGAGGAGCAGCCTGGCTCCTGCTCTCCCTGCTCCCCACGGTCCCCAAGTTTCCTAGGGGCCGTCCTGGGTCCTCCCCACAGAACAGTTCCGGGGCTGGGTCTGGCCCCCACTTCTACCCAGCTCCCAGCCTCTGCCAGCTGGGAAGTCACCTCCGCCCTCCAGGAGGCCTGAGGGGTGGCAGGGGGCTCGGGGCCCAGTGTCACTGACCCGTGGGCATGTGCAATGAAGAACTCGCGTGGCACCTCCTCCCTCTTCCCCTTGAACCAACCCCAGATAAAGCCACCCACCTTGAGTCACTTTATTCTATGCACTTTATGGCCTTTACCCATTAATCCCTCAAGAATTGGGCTGCTTCAATTGATAATTAAAAAAAAAAAAAGAATTGGGCTGCTGGGTAGTGTTGGCACACACCTGTAATCCCAGCAGTCAGGAGGCTAAGCCAGGAGGATCACGAGTTTGAGCCCAACCTGGGCAACTTAACAATTTAGCCAAGATTTTTTTTTCTGTTTGTTTGTTGTTTGTTGGGATTTTGTTTTTGTTTTTGAGACAGGGTCTCACTATGTAGTTCAGGCTGGCCTCAAACTCACAGCAATCCTCCTGACTCACCCTCCCAAATGCTGGGATCATAGACATGTGCTACCACACCCATCTTATAGATTTTATTTTTAATAGAAATTAAAAAAAAAAAAGACTGGGGTTCAAACACTGAATTCAATCCCCAGTGCTGCAAAAGGGAGGAGAGAGACAGAGAGACAGGGACTGTTAACCCAGGGGTAGAGCATAATTTAGCATCCATGAGGCCCTGAGCTCAATCCCCAGCACCAGAAACAAAAACTAAAGCTAGGCATGGTGGCCATGCGTGTAATCCAGCACTCTGGGAGGCTGAGGCAGGAAGATTTCAAATTAGAACCTAGCCTGGGGAATTTAGCAACTTGGTGAGACCCTGTCTCAAAATTTGAAAAGGACTGGGGACGTAGCTCAGTGTGCAGCCCCTAGGTTCAACCCCCAGTACTGTGGGGGAAAAAAGAATTCGTTCAGTTATTATTATCCCCAATTTACAGGTGGGGAAACTGAGGTTTAGGCAGGGTCAATAACCAAGATCATTCAGCTAGGGATAAGAGAAGCCCAATTCTGAGTCCTGTGTCTGAGCCTTCCCAGCTGACCCAGGCTGTGTGCGTGGAGGCACAGCCAGCTGCAAAGACTCCCCGACTTTAGGTCCTCTTCCTGTGGGTCCCCTTCCTGTCGGAGGACTCGGTCTGCCCAGGGGGAGTGGGGCAGGGCATTCCCTGCCGAGCCTCAGAAACCCTGCCCACCGTGAAATCATCACCGACACAGCGAACAGGGTCAGAGCGGGCCACAGGACCTGCACAGATCCTGGCCCGGAGTCCTTCCCCAGCCGGGCCGGTCACCCAGGCCACACAGTGTCACCCACGGAGGAGGGACGGCCTCGAAGGGGCGCCACAATCACTGCAGTCTTCACCGTGACTCCACCCAGCCCAGATTTAAAAGGTGACTTGCGTGTTTTGTGTTTTCATGTAGAGACAAGGACATCCCGGTGTCACACACATGCACACATACTGGGACAGTTTCACAGTGATTTCGGTTTTCTGTGTTCCCACAGCCTTCAGTACCATGTGCTGGTCTTCTCAGGGACCTTTCCAGAAGTAAGGGCATAACGGTACCCTTTAGAAAAAACCTTTTCAGTACTGGGCATTGAACACAGGGCTTTCACACTGAGCTATATCCCTAGTCCTTTTTTATTTTGAGACAGATCTTGCTAAGTCACTAAACTGCCCAGGCTGGGCTTGAAATTTTGATTCTCCTGCCTCAGCTTCCCAGAGTGCTGGGATTACAGGTGTGAGCCACCATGCCAAGCTCACTTTAGCATTTTAGAACAGACTCACTAGGGGCCAGGGATTTAGGTCAGTGGCACCTTGCCTGGCTTCCAAGCACAAGGTCATGAATTCAGTTCCTGGCAGAGGGGGACAGATGCACTAGAGGGAACATCTGGTCTACCCCGGCCTGGGGGATGAGGGAATGAGAGAGGAGATATGCCTGCCTGCCTGCCTGCCAGCATGTCTGTGACAGAGTGGAGACCGGAGCCTCTGGCAGCTGCAGGGCCCAGATGCAAGTCCTGCCTTTCAGGGAGGACTCGGGTTATTGGTGGAGACAGCAGTGATGACAATGGTGGTCACGGGCAGGAAGGGAAGATGGGTCTGTCCCCAGGTGCTTGCCCTCGGATCAGGCACACCAGCCTGACCCAGGTGTGTGTGAGGCCTGAGCTCTCTGCTGACATGCCTGGGGCGGGCTGCTGTGGGTGCAGGGCAGTGGCCACGGGGAAAAAGGAGACAGCAAAGGACAGAGGGGCTTCTTGGGTGGAACAATGGGGGGGAGTAGAGCCAGGGGAGGGGCAGCCTGGATCTAAAGAAAGGGGCAGGAAGCTGCGGAGGCAGCCCTACCGCCGAGCTCGGGAAGGGCCCACACTCACCTCCATGAAGGGCACGGCCCGGCAGGAAATGTCACCCAGGAGCCGCTGCTTGGTGATCTCATTGAAGATGACAATAGGGAGGCAGAAGAACAGGACCAGGAAGTCCCAGAGGGCCAGGCTGGCAAGGATGGCGTTCCAGGCGCTCTTCAGGTAGTAGCTGTGCCACACGATGCACATGACTGACAGGTTGCCCACAATGCCCACGGCGAACACCACCAGGGCCAGCAGCATGATGGCATAGGCGCTGTAGGAGCTCTCGGTCCCCGGGTACAGGGGGTTCTGGATCTGCAGCCTCTGGCTCGGCGTCCCCGTCAGATTGCCCCTCGGCTCCTGCCCACTGCCGGGGGTGTCCCCATCCTCGTCAGGGTGGGGACTGCTGGCCACCAAGGGCTCCGTGGGCTGTAGGCCGGCAGGGCGGATGGGCCGGGGATACTCAGCCCACTCCTCGGGCACATAGTGCTGCACCTCCTTGGCCGCCTTGGCCTCAGTGCCTCTCCTGGCCCGGCTCTGCTGGTCCTGGGGCTCAGCTCTGTGCCCACCCGGGGCACCCCCAGAGACCCCGCCCAGCCCCACAGCCCACAGGGCAGCGAGAGCGAGTGCCAGGGGCCACAGCCGCCGCATGGCCCGACACACAGGATGCGGCTGCCCAGGGAGAGCAGGTGAGGGCAGGGGACCCAAGTGCTGGGCAAAGTGAAGAGGCAGCGGCTGGCTGGGTCCGCCTCCCATCAGGCGTCTGGCATGGCCAGCCCTCCCTCCCGCCTGCA
Source organism: Heterocephalus glaber (assembly GCF_000247695.1). Next base: position 8,611,609 of record NW_004624807.1, read on the forward strand.
GGCCTGGGCTGGCCAGGGCCCTCTGCTGGACACAGAGCAGCCCTCGCCCTCTGCAGCCCATCCTCTAGGATGTTCAGACTGTGGTGCCCTGAGAGGGCACTGCTCCAGGCCACGGGGGCCAGCGTGGGCCACGACTTGCCCAGCAAGGCAGCAGGGGCAGAATCAGAACTGGACGTGGCTCTCCTGATTCTACCTGATTTTAAGGCAGCTCCTCCATGCAAAACCAAGCAGTCACTGTAACTGTTGAACACTCAGCAGGTCCCAGCACTCAGGTGGTTTCTCAGTGACCCTCACTATGTTCCAAGGCATAAATGCACTGGGGATGTAGCTCAGTGGTGCTGCACCTGCCTGGCAAGGACAAGGTCCTGAGTTCAATCCCTGGTACAAAAAAAACAAAAACAGGACCAGAGATTTAGCTCAGTGGTTCTGGCGCCTGCCTCACGAGCTCAAGGTCCAGACTTCGATCCCTGGTACCAAAAAAACCCAAAAAAACTCCAAAAAATAACAAGAAAAAAAATCTGAAAAATGGATTATAGTAGCATTTATGCATTGGTGTTTTTTGTTTTGTTTTGTTTTTTGTGCTGGGGATCGAACTCAGGACCTTTCACTTGCAAGGCAGGTGCGGCACTATTGAGCTAAATCCCCAGCCCTTCAGATTTGACATATGAAGTTTGTAGAGACCAGTCACTTGCCATCTACTTCACTGGTAGAGCACTTGCCTAAGCATGCTCAAGGCCCTGGTTCAACCCCTAGCACCACAAAAAAAATAAAAATAAAAAAATCACCCCATTGTGAGCTAGACCCAAGAAGGACAGACATCGCAATAGCACATACTTACTGAGTAGTTGCTGTGCTTTATCTGCTGTTGTTATTGTTTTGAGAAGACAGCTTGTCTTCATTGTCCATCCCCTAGAGCTGCATGGCCCTGTCCTCTGTAAAACACGAGGAGTACACGTTTCTGTTAACACCCGCTACTCTTTTGCACGTCAGATTCATGAGTGAAGCGACTCAATATGTATATTTACAAGAGTTTGGGTCGGAGATTTAGCTCAGTGGTGCCACTGCCTGCCTCACAAGCACAAGGTCCTGAGTTTGATCCCTGGTACCAAAAAAAAAAGAGTTTGAGGGGACTACCACTTGGCTATGAGCATAAGGCACGTGTAACTATAATACATAAGATAAAAACCTCTAAATACAAAATATGTACATCTATCGGTAAAAATACCTATCAAAACACTTTAAGAGGAATACAAGTATGCACAATATCTCACTTCAAATATACATAGTAATATTTCTCTGGGCAAATTTTACAATAAACCAATACAGTTTATACAATATAGAAAGGAATCTTTGACATGCCTATGGATCGACTGGCATATTTTAAATAATTCCCTGACACTCTACAGGGCGTCTCCAATTGCTATCAAGACTATGGGGAACCAAGTCTATAAAAATAGCAGATGTTCAACTTCTAATTCACAGGAAACTTGGTGCCAGAGGAAGACTCGTCCCCCATGGTTCCACCATGGGTTCTCTGGCTCTGGGGAGTGCACTGAGGTGACTCTGCTTCATTGCTCCCCGGCCACTTCTTCTCGAGGCTGACGTCCTCAGGGCTCCAGGGTCCCGGGGTAAGGGTGCGATCTCAGCCCCACACCCAGAGCACAGGGCTGGTTGTAAGCTTGGATCTCCTCACACTCCTCTCGGTCACCCTGAGCTTCCAGTCCATGCAGCAGATGAACTGGGAGCGCAGCTTCTGGAACTGGGGGATCTTGTGGAAACTCATCTCATAGGGGAAGAACGTGTGTAGTTTAGGCTCCTCGTTGTCCTGCGCCATGTTGTTGGCCTGGTAGAGCACCAGGAAGAAGTGGATCCTCTGGAACTGCCAGGGGAAGAGGCTGGCCTGGCTGAAGTGGGCGATGACCATGGCCAAGAAGTTCTTGTCAGAGGCCTTCAGGTTTATGTCCCAGGCCAGGAATCCCTGGATGACAGGGTCCTCGAGTAGCCTGGTGAAGGCCTCGTGGTGCTCAGGCAGCACTGAGGACAGGTGCTTCCTCTTCTTCCTCTTGAGGCCAGAAGGCTTCTCCACAACACTTGTGTGTGTTAAAGGCACCAGGCCTAGCCGTGGTGATGGTACCTGCTGCTTCTTCCCCAACAGGCACAGATACTCCCCCCACCTCTTGCGGGAGCCTGATGTCTTCCCTGGGGGCTGAGTCCAAGCACAGGGACTTCGCCCCTGCTCATCCTCCTTAGCCTTGAGTGACCACTCCCTCTTCCACTCCTGGCCACAGGACTGAGGTGAGAGGCTGGGATTGCCCCTCAGGGCTGAGTCAGAACCCCCTGGGGACGCTCCTCCTATTTCCTCTCTGATTCTGAATCTTCAAGTGAGGCATCCTTCCGCTTCTGGACAGGCAGCCGAAGCCAGCAAGAAGGGTGCTAGCCTAAGCCTTCTATGAAGAGACTCAGCAGGCCCTCCTGCAGCTCCTCCTCAGACTCTGAAGACCAATCTCTCTTCCTCTTCTGAACCCATAGTTGAGGCAGCAGGCGGGGTGCGACCCAGACACCTTGGAGCCCAGGCGACTTCTTAAGTGGGCCAGGCATGGTGGTGCATGTCTGCAATCCCAGTACTTAGGAGGCTGAAGCAGGAGGATGTAAGGCTGAAGAGTCTCCACTGGAAGCCAGGAGACAATGTCAAAGGCGATGGGGAAGACTGGAGTGCTTCAGAAGGAACAGAAGTGAGCCTGACTTCTTCTTTCCCTTTTATACCACTCTGGGTCCAATCCTCCCTAGGATGGAGCACTATAGTTCTCTCTGTGGCTGTGGGGAATTACTGAAGACAGAAGACTCACCCTGGGACCAGGTGTGGTGGTGCACTCCTGTAATCCCAGCACTGGCATCATTTGCATTTTTGTACACCAAGTGTCTAAAGCACAGCAAGGAGAGTGACGGGGCGTACCTGTGATTCTAGCCCTTGGGGGGCTGAGGCAGGAGGATTGCCTCAAGTTCAAGGCCAGCCAGCCTGAGCTATGTAAAGACCAAATCTCTAAAAAAGAAAAGAAAAGAAAAGAAAGGAAAGGCAAAGAAAAAGCAGGAAGAATAGGAGACCCAGCCTAGATGCGAGTGATAGCAACCAGTCAGCTCGCTGCCTGAATGGAAAAGAAGAGAAATGAAAAGGAAGGCTGCTTCTGTCTCTTCAGAGGAGCTCCAGTCTTCACCTTCACTGGGGGTGTCATCTCCTGGCTTCCCTCACAGACCCTCAGTCTCTGGTCCGGACCCACAGGGCATGCTGCAGTGAGCTCCAGGGCCCGCCCCCATCCTTCGTATCTCCAGGGCACAGGCGACCCTGTTGCACTTTCCACACCTAACAGTGTGGGCAGCTAATTTAAGCCAACCCTGTTTTTCGCTTTGGAGACAGGGTCTCAGTATGTCGTCCAGGCTGGCCTCGAACTCATGGTGATCCTCCTCTTTGTTATTGTTTATTGAGATACGATCTCGTTATATAGCTCAGGCTGGCCTTGAACTTGTGGCAGTCCTCCTGCCTCAGCCCCCCAAGGGCTCGAATCATGGGCATCCCCCACCACACTCCCTGCTGTGCTTTAGACTCTTGGTGTACAAATGCAAACGATGCCAGGCTTGGTACAGCGCACCTGTATGTAGTCCCAGCACTCAGGGAGGCTGAGGCAGGAGGATGGTAAGTTTAAGCCCAACCTGAGCAACTTAGCCAGACCACATCTCTGCCTCAAAATTAAAAACAATAACAACAAAATAAATAAAGGACTGGAGACATAGCTCAGTGCCAAGGCCCGGGGATCTAGAAAACATCCAGCAAGGCGATGTTTGAATGGCTGTGAGGTGGCCTGACAGACTCAGGAAGGACGATTGCTCCAGGTAGAAGATGCTGCAGGCTCAAGACCTGGTGACACCAGTAGGTGATTTTCCTGCAGAGCAGCAAGTGTGTTGTTTGGAGGAGGCTGGCGGGCAGGAGAACTTAGGGAGAGGGCTTTGGTGTTCAGAGCAAGAGGTCAGCTCTGGAGGGACCCAGAAGGGCTTTGTATACCAGGTTCGGTGTGCGACTGGGGCCCTGGAAGCCAGAGCAGGCGGGTACAAAGGGAAAACCACAGGCTCCGAGGAGAAGCAGCAGCGTGACGGGTAGGGGAGAGGCCAGAGGGAGGCCCCCAACTGCACAGGACAGGTGAGGAGGCCCGGAGAGTGGGGAGGGCTTTGCATGTGTGGAGCTCCGAGGGCCTGGCTGAGAGGCAGGAGGAAGCAGCTGCAGTGCAGGAGAAAGCCGGCAGCAGACAGAGGTGGGGCTTCAGCAGCACACGTGCAGCCCAGGCTGCCAGGGAGTACGGGGTGGTGCGTTCGAGAATGGGCAGGAGGCAGAGGAGCCCCACACTCCCGGAAGCTCAGGAGGAATATGGGATAAAAGGAGCCCTGGGAGGGTGGCTGTGCCCATGTTCCTCGCTCCCCACGGACACCCCCCTGCCTCACCAGGCCTGGGAGTCATTCACACCGGCAGTGTAAACACCAAGGAAGCTCTCCTGACCAGCAAACCTGACCTCCTACCCACAGGGGCCCTGACCTGCTGTGTATAAATCAGTCACATGCTGGGAGTGGTGGCGCACACCTGTAATCCCAGCCCTCCTGGAGGCTGAGGCCCGAGGGTGAGTTCAAGGCCAGCCTGGACTCCACAGTGAGGCCTTGTGTGGCGGGGGCAGGGTTGCACAGACGTGAGTGTCACTGTGGAGTCAGCAGGTCAGGCAGGTCGCCTACCCCTCACTGTCACAGCTGTCCCCTCTGTCATCCTCACCAGGTACCCACAGTGGAGGAGAGAAGCAGGTTCTCCCTGCAAACCCTCATCCTCGGGAAGGTTGGGGAAAGACCCTGTTCTGAGCACCTTCAGACCGGCTCCAGCAAGACCTCGGCCTCTCCTCTCCTCCCCAGCCCATGGCATTGGAGCTGCCGCGTGGTGCGGACATTCGGTGAACAGATCACCATTGGCTGCATCGTCTGTCCTGCTCCCTGGGCTCTCACCAAGGGCCAGCCGCTGACATAAGCTCTCCAGATCATTCTCACCTCCTCTTGAGGTCACCACCCTGATCCTTGCTGGAGGACACACAGCGAGGGAGTGACAGCTGGCGTCAAGGTGCAGGCTTATCTAACGCCAAGCTACAACCCCTGTGTGCAGTTTACAGCATGCCCCCCCCCCTATTTATTTGGGCAGTTCTGATGGATTGAACTCAGGGCCTTCACAAGGAGCTACATCCCCAGCCCATTTTTTACTTTTATTTTGAGACAAGCTCTCACTAATTAGCTCAGTTACCCAGGCTGGGCTCAAACTTCCAATCCTCCTTCCTCAGCCTCCTGGAGAGCTGAGATTACAGGCATGTGCCATCACACTCAATTCTATTTGGAGAACATTGACATGGGATGGGCTCTTAGGGACATGGTATGAATGCTCTTATCTGGGCTGGGGATTTAGCTCAGTGGCACCTGGCCTGCCTTGTGAGCTCAAGGTCCTGAGCTTAATCCCTAGTATGGGGTGGGGGGGGAGTATAAAATCAATGCTCTTATGTTTCACACAAGACTTGCTGGAAGATAAGTTAGGTAGAACTCTCTCGAAGACACTGGCACAGGAAAAGACTTTATGAACAAAACCTCAGTAGCACGGAAACTAGCACAAAGAATCAACAACTGGAATCTCATCTTACTAAAAAGCTTCTGCACTGCATGAGAAACCACAAACAGAGCTAAGAGACAACCTACAACGTGGGAAAAAATTTTTACCAGCTGTTCCTCAGACAAAGGTCTACTACCTAGACTATATAAAGAAGTCAAAAAAAATCAGACCCTCCAAATATAAAGACCCAATTCAAAAATGGGCATCTGATGGGCCGGGGATTTAGCTCAGTGGTTTCGCTGCCTGTCTTGCAAGCACAAGGTCCCGAGTTTGATCCCCAGTACCAAGAAAAGGGGGGGGGGCATCTGAAATGAACAGACATTTCTCAGACAAAGAAGTAAAAACAGCAAATAAACACATGAAAAAATGTTCAACATCACTGGTCATTGGAGAGATGCAGATGAAAACAATGCTGAGATTCCACCTCACCCCAGAAAGAATGGCTGCTGTCAAGAAATCAACCAATAACAAATGCTGTCGGGGGTGTGTGGAGAAAGGAACCCTTCTCCATTGTTGGTGGGAGTGCAGACTGGTGCAACCACCGTGGAAATCAGTATGGACATACCTCAAACAATTAGCATTAGAGGTTCCATTTGACCCAGCTATCCCCCTGCTGGGTATCTTCCCCAAAAGAATTAAAAGAATCATACCACAGCGATATATGTGCACCCATGTTTATAGCAGCACAGTTTGTAACAGCTAAAGCTTGGAAACAGCCCAAGTGCTCATCAACAGGAGGCTGGATAGAGAAGATGTGGTTTTTCTATAAAATGGAGTACTACTCAGTCATAAAGAATGAGAAACTAGAGACATTTACAGCTAAATGGATGCACATTGAGGCCACACTCTTAAGTGAAATAAATAGGACACACGTGTAAATACTGAATAGTTTCTCTAGTGTGAGAAACTGAAAGTGTAAATAAGGACTAAAAGGTATAATAGATAATGTGAAATAGGAAGAAAAGGGGCAAAGGAGAAGGGAAAGTGGGAGGGGTAGGGGAAAGGAAAGAAGGGAAAAGAAAAAATATGAGAAAAGGAAAAAATGGAAACAGCTTTTGTAAATAGGGAAGGGTGGAGGGGGTGGAGGGAGGACAGGGGGATGGGGAAAAATAGGAACCAAGATACACCATGTAGAGGTACAAGGACCCAATGATGAATGTAACTGTACTGTATACCCAAAATGTACCAATAAATTTAAAAGGGGAAAAAAATGCCCTTGTGTTTCAGAAGTGGACAGAAGACCAAAGAAGTCTAACACCAGGCGTTCCCAGCCCCATCCTTGCTCTGGGATGCTCAGGGCTCGTCAGGCAGGTGCCAACGAGGCACAGACCCTACCGCGGGCCACCAACCGGGGCCCCCGCAAAGGTTAGTTCACCGCGTTTTCTTTATGCTCATGAAGATGCCCCATCCCACTTCCTAATGTACCTTACACACAGTCGCGCTCACTAAGAGCACCCCCTCGGGCCCGGGGATTTAGCTCAGAGGTTCCGCCGCCTGCCTAGCAAGCTCAAGGTCCCTAGCTAGATCCCCGGTACCAAAAAAAGAGCACCCTCCCCCGCTTCGGGTCTTTGCCAGGACTGTTCGCACCCAGGGGCCACTAGGTGGAGCCAGAGGCTCGATGGTGGACGCCAAGGGCGCCGCTGGCCAGGGCCCCTCCGCTCCTGGCCCAGCCACGACCCCCGAGCCCAGCCCACAGACTTCTGCGCTGTCCGAGGAGATCTCACGAGAGATGACAAGAGAGGATCAGTGGGTCTCAACGTCCAAAGAGGATGGCAGGATGTGACAACGGTTCACACCCTCCTGAGGCGCCCAGTGTAGGCCCCAGGCACTCTTCACTGTGCCTGCTGCAGCTTCAGCAGATTCCCTCCCAGGGCATCGCGCTTGCGCAGAAGCACGCAGGCAGCAGCAGGCGGCTTTCCTAGACCCTGGGGATGTCTCCATGATCCCAGGGATTCCCCATGCTTCTCCCTGGGAATTCCCTGTAATGCTGGGGACAGAAAAGGCGCTTAAGTAGGAGGGCTGGGAGAGGCTGGGCTGTGGCTGGCACTGGCTGGGGTCGGGGCCCCTGGGCCCATGCTGCGTCTATTTTTTTGAGACAGGGTCTCACTGTGTAGTTCAGGGTGGTCTTGAACTCAATATGTCGCTCAAACTGGCATTGTATTTACCGTGATCCTCTGGCCTCAGCCTCCCTAGCGCTGGAATTATAGGTGTGTGCTACTATGCCTGGCTCTTTCTTTTTGAGTCTGGGTCTCACTAAGTTGCTAAGAGGCCCAGGTCAGGCTCGAACTTGGGGTCCACCTGCCTCAGCCCTACAGAGTGCTGAGATCACAGGTTGCGCCACCATGCATGCCTCTCTCTGGCTCTGTGAGTTCATCTACGCATTCCAAGAACAGTGCCTGGCAGAGAGCAAGCAGTATGTAAATGTTGCCCATTGGCTAGAACTCACTCAATTCTCACAGCAGCCTGAGGGGGAAGAGTAATGTTTATTATCTTCGTTTCACAGATTTGGAAACCAATGCTCAGGGAGGCAAGAGGCAGCCAAAGACGAGGAAGGGCAAATTCTGTGCCAGTTTCCCCTCCCCCAGGGACAAGGACACCTGTTGGCCTGCACCAGGTGCTGATTAGGACCAGGAGAGGTGTAGACAGTCCGAACCCCCATCCTGCTGTGTCGGTTGCCCTCCGGCTTTGGGCTGCTGGGCACAAAGGATCCTTGCATCCTGCTCCAGGGGACAGGCAAGGGGCCACCGGTGGGAAGTACACTTCTAAAAGTCAGAGACCTGGGACCTGCTCCCAACTCTGCAGCTAAGGCATCCTGTGCTGTCACTGATCTCATGGTCTCTGGTTTTACAAAGATTTGTTGGGCACCTACTGTGTCCTGGGCATTGTCCTGGACATAAACAGAATGATGGGCACAGCAAGACCTCTGTCCTCATGCAACTGAAACTGAAGTGAAGGAGGCAACCACTAAAAAAACTAAACCCCAGCCGAGCGTGGTGGCACATACCTTGTAATACCAGCACACGGGAGGCTGAGGCAGGAGGATTGCCATGAGTTTGAGGCCAGGTGGGTTACATAATGAGTTCAAGGCCAGCTTGGGCTACATAGGGAGACCTAGTCTCAAAAAAAAAAAAAAAAAAAAAGAGAAAGAAAAAATAATCGATTTCCTACATGATCAGGTATAATCTATTAATTAGAAACCAAAACTCTGCCTGCCTCGCAAGCACAAGGACAAATTTACAATCTTCAATAATGAAAAATAAAAAAAAAAAAAAAAAAAAGACCAAGAAGAAAAAAATAAAAGATTGCCATGAGGTCATGAAGCCTCTCTGCCCTTACTCCTGGCGATAGATAAGAGAGCCAGAGAGAGAGAGAGAGAGAAAGAGAGAGAGAGAGAGAGAGAGAGGAAGGGGGGGGGCTCTGATTATATAAACCTGTTTGGGATGCCTGTTCTCAGGCCCCATTCTGCATCTGCTAAATTAGAAACTAGTGGTGGGACCAGCAATCAGTGTTTGTCTGTGTGGAGATTGAATCCAGGACATTCCCCAGCCATTTTTTAAAATTTTGAGACAGAGTCTTGCTAAGTTATTAAATTGCCCAGGCTATGATCAAACTTGGAATCCTCCTGCCCCAGCCTCCCAGAATGGGGGGATTACAGCGTGCAGCACTAAGCCTGTGTAATTCGAGTCTCATTTAGCAAGTCCTCCCGGGGACTCTGATGCAGGCTGGAGTTTGAGATGACCAGCTACAGTATTCCGGTTGCATTCAAATGGGAAGGTTCCCCTGCAAAGGGTGGGGCTGCAGGAGGAGTGGGGACTGGCCCTGGGGTGTCCTGGGCCTGACTCCCTGACGGCTGCTGAGCAGGGGCCCTGTCTTCAAGCTGCATTCTCACTGCATGGCATTCAGTGGGTGCTTAAAGCATGCATCTAAGGAACAAAAGAACACGCAAACGGTAAGCAGAGGCAGTACATCGCTCCCCAAGCCCACCTGCTACAGGAGCTCAGTCTTCAGTGGGGAGGAAGAGAGGAAACACATGGATTCCCAGCTGTCTCCTACTCTCACCTTGGGTGCTCCTCTCTGTGACTTCCCAGAATGCAGCACTCCACACACCCTTTGCCAGTTCTCTCTTGCGCCAAGCTAGGAGAAGGGCTGGGAGAGGTCTTTCTTTTTTCTTTTCTTTCTTTCTTTCTTTTTTTTTTTTTGAGACAGGGTCTTGATATGTAGCCCAGGCTGGCCTTGAACTCACAGCAATCTTCCTCCCTCAGCCTCTCAAGTTTTGGGATTACAGGTGTGCAGAGCTCCTCTTCTGCCTTGTGGTCGGGCAGTCCCAGCTACGCCAGAGGCTGCGGTGGGAGGATCACTCGAGTCCAGAAGCTTAAAACCAGCCTGGGCAATGTGACAAGCCCCTCTTTCCACTCATTGTGCCCCAAACTTGCCCAGTACACTAGGACTTCTCTCCAAGGGCTCTTCCATTCCAGAGCAGCCTGGCCTTTGAGGACCCAACTGGCTGGACCCATCAGAATAAAATCCCAACCTTTGTTGAGAAACATATATACCATACAAAGAGAGTAAGCCATGTATTTCCTGAACAAATGTTTATTAAATGCATATTAGGTGCCGGACATGTAACTGATGCTCAAAAGCACTTGTTTTGTTTTGTTTTGTTTTTGGTATGGGGGATCAAACTTGGGACCTTGTGCTTTCAAGGCAGGCGCTGGAACCACTGAGCTAAATCCACAGCCCAGCACTTGTTCTTAGCTGGGCATAGTGGTGCACACCTGTAATGTCAGCACTCTAGGAGGCTGAGGCAGGAGGATCCCGAGTTTGGGCTCAGTCTATGCAATTTCACAACTAAGGCAAGACCCTGTCTTAAATTAAAAAAAGGACTGGGGATGTAGTTTAGTGCAAGACCCTGGGCTCAATCCCCAGTACACCGGAGGAGAAAAAAAAAGCAGCGTGGGGCATGGTGGCAGATGCTTGTAAGCCCAACACTAGGAGCCTGAGGCAGGTGGATCTCACTTCGAGTTTGAGGCCAGCCTGGGTTACACAGTGAGACCCTGTCTCAAAAAAAACAAAACAAAAATAAATAAATTTTTAAAAATAAAGCATTGAGCTGGTTGTGATGGTGCATAATCCTACCACTCAGAAGCCTGAAGCAGGAGAATTGCATGAGTTCAAGGCCAACCCTGGCTACATAGTGAGTTTGAGGCCAGCCTGAACTACATAGCATACTGAGACCCTGTCTCAAAATAAACAAACAAACAAATAAATAAAGCATTAATTCTTAAACACTCCATTGGCCAAGAGGTCACTCAGCTTGCTCAGATTCCCTATGGCTACAGAAATACGGAACTTGCTCCCTGCCTAGGGACATGTCGCACAGAAAGCCCACTGTGGCCATGCTTCTGTCCCCTGGCAGAAACAGGACGCACACAGACTCCAGGTGCTTGCTGCAGCCCAGACATTGCCATAGGAGGCGAGGTGCGGGGAGCCCTGGAGGGCACTCAGAGGAGCTTGGGTGTCAAGGAGGCTTCCTAGAGAGCCTGGAGGGGCAGAGCAGGTGGAGTGAGGGAGCCAGTTTGGCAGAAAGGAGGTGAAGCCCAAGTTCCAGGCAGGAAGGGAGCTGGGGCAGGGAGAGCCTGCTGTCCCCTCCACAAGACCCACAGCTGAGCCGGGCAGGGCTGGGGTGAGGCCAATCTCATCTGGGAGCTCGGGCACAGGGGACTGTTCCCACAGATGCCCAGGCTGGGTCACCCCCAGGCAGCTGCGGGGCAGTGCAGGCTGAATCCCTGTGCCCGGCCGGCAGGGCTGGGATGGGTATGGGGAGAGCAGAGCCCAGGCTGTAGCCCGGAAGGGTGGCTTGAAAGTCTGGGGGAGCAAGCGAGCTGCCTCCCAACGTCACCTCAGCCCTGGTCCCAGCCCTCAGGTGCCAGTACCCACACTGGTGTCCCCTTTTCACCCCGCACCTCGCAGCCCCCAAGCAGATTGTTCGTTGTGGATGCCAGCAAGTCCTTCTGCTTTTCTTGCTCTGCTGTCCCAACTTGAGCTGCAACCCTGGTGCTCAGCACAAAAGAAAATTTCACAGAGCCGAGGGGGACTTAACCCTTCCCGGCTGGTGGAGTGCAGTCTGGGTGGGAACTGGGGAAAGGGGGGTGAGCATCTCCACCTCCCCGAGGTCCTCACCTGGCCTGGACACAGCTGAAACTGAATTCACACAGATCCACCTTGCTTCCGAGCCTTGCGTACATCACTTGACCAGTCCTGAACTCATTTTTCTTCTTACTATAAATGAAGACAGTAACGTGCATCTTCCACATTATCCTGAACAGTAAATCACACAATTTAAGCGACACGTCCTGACCCAACTTGGTTGGTAATAAAGGTCAATTCCCCTTCTCTCTTCCTCCTTGTGGAATTCCTGCCTCAGCCCCACTGCTCCAATGCCCTGCACCCTTGGCTTGGGCTGGAGACCCTCTGGAGTCTCCACGCTGGGGCTCCGGGGTTCACCGTGCCCCAGCCTGGCAATGTGCTGTGCCCCAGACTGCTGAGGGACCCAGGACTGGGTAAGAGTTTTGGCTCCCAGAGTGCAGGGTTCCTTCTTTGCCCACCTTAGCCTGGCCCCAGGTTGGGAGTGGAGCAGAGGCCAAGAGGCTTCAAAGGCAGGGAGACAAAGGTCCCGGCCACACCTCCATGTGGGAAAGTTGGAGGAAATTCCCCGAATGCAAAGGAGGCTAAAGATAGACACAGACAGAAGGCTTGCACCTTGATACCCCCACTGCCCCTGCCCTCCGGCCTGTCCTCCCAGCCTCCCTTCCCCGTCAGGCAGAGTCCAGCTGGGGTTCGAGACAACCCCGGATGGACAGCATGGTCTCCAGCCCTCCCTTCCCTCGGCCCCACTGAGCTCCAGCCCAGCCCTCACCCCCTTCCGAGTCTGAGTCTTTCAGGATTCAGTCTTTTTCTCTCTGGTCTAAACCAGAACGAAGGTCCTGTGGGTCTGCAGGACTCAGAGGCAGACTCGCTCAGTGTTTTGCCTGGATTTGGGACTGTGACTGGAGGCTGAGTGGGTCCTGTGTCAAGCTGCTGTGAGTCCCTTCGGGGATGGCAAGACCTTCTTCATCCCTCTCCCCAGCGCCCAGCACAGTGTCATGGAGTATGCGCTTCATACACCCTAGGTTGTTGGTTTGTTTGGGCAATATCTCCCTCTGTAGCCCAGGTGGGCTTTGCACTGGTTATTTTTGTTCCTAGCAGGACAATGGCAGCTCTGTCAAGCCGGTATCTAGTGGCTCAGTCCCGGGTACCACGAGCACCCTGCATCTGCAGTTCTTGATGTGTGTGTGGATCTCCCCCATCCTGCTGGGGTTACGGCAGAGTCCCCAACACAGCGGGGAACCTGGGTACCTACCATCGACACAGCTCCCCTCAGCGCTGCCAGCTCTTGGATGGGTTAGGCTGGAAGGCTGGGGGCAATGCAAACACATCTCCCCTTTCCCGGCCCTTCTGGGCATGGTTGATTCCCTGGCCAGCTGGGAGCACCAGTCCAGGAAGTCCTTGGGGCAGAACCGTGGGCCTACATCTGACCTGGCTCCTGGAACTTGGGCAAGAGGCCCCTGCCAGTTATAGCAACGCACTGTCCTCTGGGCAGGGAAACCTTCTCTCTGGGCCCTGGGCCCCATCCATAGACAATGGCTTTTGGGGGGGTTTTTTTTGTACCAGGGATTGAACTCAGGATCTTGTGCTTGCGAGGCAGGTGTGGTGCCACTGAGCTAAATCCCTGGCCTTTAATTTTATATTTTGAGACCAGGTCTCACTAAGTTGCTAAATTGCCCAGATTGGGTTCAAACTTAGAATCCTCTTGTCTCAGCCTCCCTGAGTGCTGGGACTACAGGTGTGCACCACCATGGCCAGTTTATTTGCTTGTTTTCGTTTCTGTCTTACTCATTTTTTTGGAGGATGAAGGGAAATTAGAGGGAAAATTTTTGGATCTCTGCTGGCCCCAGAGTTCACAGAGAACTGCCACTGGGCATGGAGATCTTCACAGTATCCTGGGCTCTTTCACTCTTGTTAATTTCGGAGCCAGGAGATGAAGGAGAACGGTTGATGGCAGTGATGATGGCAGAGGCAGGAAGGAGCAGGGCTGGGTAGGCAGGCTGTCCCCAGGCAGATGCATATTTCTGCTTTGGGATCTGGCTCTGTGCTCACTGTGTATTCGTGCATGTCTGCCTCCATATTACAGCTACAGAGCAGCTGCAGAAAGAGACTTCCACTTCTTCCAGAAAGGCTGGGGCTGGGTGTGGTCTGACAGATGGCTAGCAGGTTACAGGTGTGTCTGGCTGAAAAAGGTCCCTGGGTCTCTGCCTCCTGATTGGCGACCAGTGAGTCACAGCAGTTGGGCTCCTGAAGCGGAGCTAATTGGCTGTCATGGAGTCGGGGTCATGGCCTGCCTTATCTTTAGGGCCTTCTCTGGCCAGCCCAGACGGACCATGTTCCTGTACTGGCAATGATGCTGGCTCAGGGGCTGCTGACTGCTGGTCAGTGGGATGGGCCCTTGGGGTAGCTTTCCCAGCAGTCTGTGGGTGCCCTTTGACCTCACCACGCCCCGACTCCTTGACCCTCCAGGGCCTGATGGAGGCACCTCGAGGGGTGTGATTGGGGGATCTAGCTGACTGTGACCTGGAAAAGCCAGAAAGGGGTTTCCTCAGTTCCAGAAGACCTGCCTGAACTGACTGGCAACATCAAAGTGTTTGTGGGTAAACATTCTAGAAACTTCCTCCAGGTCCTGGGAAAGGTCTCCAGGAGATGGGCATGTTGCTGTGGTAACTTAGGGGTCTCCTGAGAGTCCAGCAAAGGGCAAGAAAAAGGCTCATGGAAAGGGTCTTGTATGGGCTTCTTAGACCCAGGGATCCCTGGCCATGCAGGTAAAGGGGAGGGTCCCGCCTCCTAGCCTCAAATCACCTGCTCACTTTTCCTGGACCTGCGTGGGTGGAGCTGGCTGCATGCCTTCCCCAGACACTCACCTGGGGTTTCGATGAGCGTAGCAGGCCTGGAGGGATCTGCCCCTGCCAAGGTCACTGGCGGAGGTGGGCGGACAGCAGGAGGCCAGAGGCCATGGGCAAAGCTCTCCTTCTGCCTGTCCCCCGAAGCCACTGCCCCCAGTCCTCGGTAATGGCCCAGGGACCACCCATCTGGCTACCTGGAGGGGCCCCACGATGCTAGGGGCCCAGCGGCTTCTGAGCTGCTCCCAGACTTCAGTAAACAGCCTCGAGTCTCCATCCCCTTGCTGTCCTTCCATCTGCACACAGGGCTTCTGTGTCTGGGCGGTGGGCTGCAGTTGAGCGTCAGAGGCCTGGGCCAGCCCGGGGCTCCCAGGGCTGCCAGGCACCTGTCGGCACCTGGACTCCTGGCTCCCACTCACCCAGTCAGGCGCAGGTGCCATCCAGGGTGCCTGGGCAGAGCGCCAGAGGGGATTTTCCACCTGCCTGGCTTTTTGTCTGTCTGTGGCCTGGAGCCTGGGGCTGGGCCTGGGCAGGGGCAGGGCCCTTTGGGTTCAGGGAGGGGAGCTCTGTGGTGTCAGATCCACAGCCCGGGGTCTTCCCTAGAGCGGTCCCCTCCCCCAGCCACTGCTCTCCATCCAAGTTGAATTAGGTGTAGGTGTGGAAAGGTGTGATACCTGTCCTCACCTATCATACAGGTCATAGCCAACACTCCTCTGACAAGACAAGCTAACGAGAGCCAAGCATAATAATCTTTTTTTTTTTTTTAGATAGAGTCTGGCTATGTAGCTCAGGCTGGCCTCCAACGTGAGATCCTCCTGCTTCAGCCTCCCAAATATAAAACATAACAATTTTATTTAAAGTTCAGCCAGGTGTGGTGGTTCATGCCTATAGTCCCAGCAATCAGGAGGCTGAGCCAAGAGGATTGCCATGAGTTCAAGGCCAGCCTGAGCTACATATGATTTCAAGGCCAGCCTGAACTGCATAGGGAGACCTTGTCTCAAAAAAAAAAAAAAAAAAGTCCAGAAATAAGGACTCAAAGACCCAGGGAAAACTGTCTGGTTTTTTTGCTTAAATTCCATGAAGAATGGAAAACTGTGTAAAAATGTGATTGGACAGAGGGTATGCTCTAATGCTAACAGGCTGAGGGGGACGCAGCAAGGCCCGTCTGTCCAGATTCCTCTTGACCTCTATGTGGCCTTCCTTTCTTGCAGGCGTGGGGCAGGATCCCTTGGAATGAGGGTCTTTAAAACAGAAAGGAGAAGCTCTAGTTTCTATAACCTGCCTGGGGGAAAGGAGCCCTGGTGTAACTCACTTTGGGGGGAAAGGGGTGGGATCAGAGCCCTTGCTTGGGAGGCCTTCCGGGCCCCTTTAGTTTGGAGGACAAATTGGGCCAACACACCGTACTTGGGGTACATGTTCAGAGCTCCAGCACCTGGCTGCTGGTCTCCCAACCCCCTCCACACTTACCCACCCCTCTCCCTTCTCAGCACAGGGCAGGGGCCCAGCCTGCCCACCACACCTCCTCTGGAGGCCCTGCCACCTCCAGTGTGACCTTGCCCTAGGGCTGGCTGAACGCTGGCCCATGGCCTCAGGCTGAGGGCAGGCCCTCGAATCTCCACAGCTGGAAGTGAGGACCGAGGAGGCCACTGGTGACCACAGGAGGCTGGAAGCTAGGGAGGAGACTGGGAGCAGATGGCTGAGGGCTGTCTTCACCTTGCTAGGCAGCTCCAAGTCCTCCTCCTGGCCCCAGGCCTGGAACCCCCTACATGCCCCCTGTGAGGTGGCAGTGACCAGGTGACCCAGGTGCACCTGCTCCCTCCCGAGTAAACAGGAGGGAAGGCTGGGGTGGGGCGGGACTGAAACTGGGTGCCGGGAGGGAGCTGGTGAGTCATGTCCTTGTGCTGCAGCCCCAGCCAACGGAGGCGAGGGGAGGGGAGTGAATAGAGAAGGGACAGATCAGGGCCACTGTGGGGCTGACTCAGGTCCCACACGCCCCTCCCCTGGGGCTCCTGAAATGGTCATTTGGAACTCACTCCCGATCTTCTTGTTTTATTGCCCAGAGAGGATAAATGACTTATCTAGAGAGCTACACAGCAAGTTAGTGGTCTCGGGTCTCCTGAACTAGTTGTGGGTTCAAATCCCAGAACCTGAACACAACTTCTAGAGGGCTTTCCCTGCTCCATGGAGAAGGCTGGAGAGAGCTCTGTAACTGCAGTCATTGCCAGGATGAGGTCAGGTCCTGGTGCTTCCTGGGGTGGGGGCTGCAGCCCCTCTGCCTCCCTGAAGCCGGCTGGGTGTCCGAGATCGCTGGAAGCCCTGCCTAGAGGTGTGACATCACGAGACCAGCCTGGCTTGCCGCAAAGGGCTCCACCCTGGAGGGGAGGCAGAGGGCACTGCTCTAGGTCAGGTCTCACTGCAAAGTACAACCCAGTAGGCAAACAGACTGCAGCGGTGACCGAAACTCCGCGTCCTCTGCTGCCCACTGCCCACTGCCCACTGCCCACTGCCCCGGAAACCAGGATCCCTGGGGCGCCTGCCCTGGGCAATGGAGTCAGCTCTCCTCATGGCTAAGTTATGAATAACATAAAATTGGCCTTCTCTGACCACACGTAGTACAGTGGTTAAGAGGATGGAATTTAGAGAATTCCGAGTATCGGGTCATCCTAGCGTCATGCTAGCAAATCTCAGCTTGTCACCACTCAGCTGTGAGAACTGGGCAGGTCCCTGAGCTCACTGCAAATTGGGGATGAGAATACTGACCTCGAAGGATTGCTGTGAAGATTAAACAAAATGACCTGGGTGTCTCAGGCACAATGCCTGGGAAGCAAACGTAGGAGCTTGAATTTGTTTTCTTTCTTTCTTTCTCTTTCTCTTTTCTTTTCTTTTCTTATCTTTTCTTTCTTTCTTTCTTTTCTTTTCTGTGCTGGGGATCAAACCCAGGTTGTAGGAGCTTGAATTTGTTTTCTTTCTTTCTTTCTCTTTCTTTTCTTTTCTTATCTTTTCTTTCTTTCTTTCTTTTCTTTCTTTCTTTCTTTCTTTCTTTCTTTCTTTCTTTCTTTCTTTTCTTTTCTGTGCTGGGGATCAAACCCAGGGCTCTGGAAGGCTAGCCATGTGCTCTGAGTGACACCCTAGGCCCCCTAGGCTTAATTTCTTTCTTTTTTCTTTTTGAGTTTGTGACACAAGATCTTGCTCATAGTTCAGACTGGCCTTGAATTCACTATGTAGCCTAGGCTGGCCTTTAACTTGCAGCAATCCTCCTGCTTCAGCCTCCAGAGTACTGGGATTATAGCCATGTGCCACCATGCCTGGCAGGTTCAACTTTCATGAAACAAAATACAAATATTGCATAAGAGAACTCTAATATTAATAATGATAAACTAGGCATGGCATGGCAGTGTAGAGCTGTAATCCCAGCTACCTGGGAAGCTGAGGTGGAAGGATTGTAAATTTGAGGCCAGACAGGGCAACTTAGCAAAATCTTGCCTCAAAAAAATGTTTTCCTTTAAAAATATTTTTACTTAAATAAGTTTTTAAAAAAAGAAAAGAAAAGAAGTAAATAAAGTCTGAAGTCTGGAGAGGGCCAGGATTTAGCTCAGTGGTTTGGCCACCTGGCTCAAAAGCGCAAGGTCTTGAGTTCGATCCCTGGTACCAAAAAAAAAAAGCCTAGAGGTACAGCTCAGTGGTAGAGCACCTCTGAGTTCAATCCCTAGAACTGCAAAATAAATTAAATCAATAATGATAAATTAAGTTCTAAGCCTTGCATTTTTATCACAGAAGAATAGCGTAGAGTCCGTCCTGGCTTTCCTTTACTCAGTGAGTGTTTTGAAAGCCAGTGGGGAAGTGCCCCATGGGCCAGAAGGCTCCTGGAAGTGATGTGAGGCTCCTCTTCCGGAAGCAGGGGGCTAGGATGGGGTAGAACTGAGAAGAAAGTGTTATCCGGTTACTCCAAAAGCCAGGGCATCCTTTCTCTCTTCTCTTTTTTTCCTGATCGTAACTCTTTGCTACTCACATTAAACCTCTTCTTTATCAGTTAATTTCTGCTCCTCCTTCTGAGCCAGTTCAGGCTTTATCCCTCCCAGGGAAGCTGACCCAGCCAGCCCAGCATCCTCCTCAGGGCATAGCAAGGCCCGTCCTGTGTGCTCTCCTAGGACACTGCCCCCACCTCCTTTTTAATTTTGCCACAGCATCTCCCTAAGGTAAGTTGTACAGGCTGGACTCAAACTTGTGATCCCCCTGCCTTACTTAGCCTCTCCGAGTACTAAGATTACAGACATGTGAACCATACCGAGCTCCTCTTTTTTTTTTTTTCTCATACTGGGGATTGAATCCAGGGCTCCTGCATGCTAGGCAGGCACTCTACCACTGAGAGACACCCCCAGCCCGAAGGATAAATTTATAGTCACCCTCTGCCTGAGAACCTTGGACCAGCTGGAGCCCAGTCTCTCCAGCCAAAGACTTCTTAGTTTTCTTGGTTATGTCCTTCTGTCATCCCTTGTCCCTCTTTGAGCTGTGAGATGTTGACCAGAGCCTGGGCTAAAGGGCAAGTGGGCAGGATTGGGCCACAATACATAGACCAAGGAGAGGGGTGAGGTCAACCCTTCCCCTGACCAGGAGATTGAGGGGCTCCTGGGCCCAAAGAGAAAGACACTAAAAACGAAGAACTCAGGGAGGGTGGGACACATAAGTGTGAGCAATGTCGTTCCACACCCCAGCACTTGGGAAGCTGAGACAGGAGGATCTAGAGTTTGCAGCTATTGCCAATCAGTTTAGGGTTTTCTACTGGGTGCTAATGTTGCCTGCTGATTTCTATGATTCTTTGATATTAACATCCTTGAGTGGCTTTTGTCTTTTCTTGAAAAAGATCACTATCCACCCTACTTAGGATAAAAGCCCCAAGTAGATTTACACTTCCTGAGAGATGGCAAACAGGCAGAATTACCAAAGTAAACATTCTATCAAGGTCTGTCCTGCAGAATAGGAGGCTGCTAGAGAAATCAGAACCCTCCAAGACTTGTAACCTAAGGAGCAGTGGAGGAATGGGGTTTATATAGCAGCTTGCAGACCTATTTCAGTGAGGGTCAGGCTGAAAGCTTGTTATGTATGCTGGGTATGCAAATAAGGGGCCCTGATCCCTCTCTTCCTGATCTTAGCTACTCCAGGGTGCACCCCTTCTTCTTCAAAAAGACAACAGGAGGGGCTGGGGATTTAGCTCAGTGGTTTCGCCGCCTGCTGCACAAGTACAAGGACCCGAGTTCCATCCCTGGTGCCAAAAAAGAAAAAAAAAAAGGCAACAGTACCCTTTGAAATGGCAGGAGTCTCCAGACTGACACTGTGGTAGCCAGAGAGGACTTGGCTAGACAGTCAGGAATGACACAGGCAAACTGTCCCAGTCCATTGGGGTCAAGGAGGAACAAAGGGAAGGGGGTGGAGGTGGAGCTGCTGGTTGGGAAATAGAGGTGGGTGGAGGGGCGAGGAGAGAGTCTGGTGCACAAGGCCAGCCTGGGCTATATAAGGAGACCCTGTCTCAAACAAAACAAACAGAACAGGCCCGGGGATTTAGCTCAGTGGTTTTGCCACCTGCTGAGCAAGCCCAAGGACCCCAGTTCGATCTCCAGTACCAAAAAAAAAAAAACAGAACAAAACAAAACAAAGCCTGTGATCACACAGCCTCCAGGCCCCCTGGCTCAGGGCTGCACCCTGAGGCACAGGGCGCCCTTGGCTTCTTCTTCAAACCCCCAGCCGTGTCCCCGTGTCATGGTGGTGGTGGTGGTGGCGGGGAACCATGGCAACCAACCATGAAGGGAGACTCATCAAAAAGTCTGGAAGAGACCTGGAGAAGGCCGCTGGCCAGAACCTTATTCAATTTATTCAGCAAACTCATTTAGCCTTATAGAGTGCTGGGCACAGGCTAGGCCCTGGGGACACAGAAATGAAAAAACCAGTCCCAGCCTGTGGACACCCACAGGCTTCTAGAGGAGGCCAGGGAGCTGACCCATGCTGGCAGAGCCTGGCGGGGATGCTGGGATGGAGGGAAGCCAGGACCCTGCAGGAGCCAAATCAGGAACAAAACCCCCAGGAGGCCAGACCTGCAGGGATGCAACCTTTGACCTCAGGCCAGAGAAGGGCAGGGTTGGCCAAGCCCAGAGTAGGAGGGGAAGCAGCATTTCTGGCACAAAGAGAAAGAGGCTGGTATGTTGGGGGAGGCAGAGGAGAGAGGAGTGTTGGTAGAATCTTGAGTATTTTAGTGTGCCTGTTTTCCCCAAGACATGCTTTTGCTATGTTGCCCAAGCTGCACTCAAACTTGCAATCCTCCCCCGTTAGCCTCTCAAGCACCTGGGATTACAGGCTTGTGCTGCTGTTTCTGGCTCAGTATGCTTCCTCAGGACAGATTATCCATGGGGTAGCTCAGTTGTAGAGCACTTGCCTAGCACGTGCAAGGCCCTGGGCTCAATCCCCAGAACTGCCAAAACCTTTCCAAAACTTTTTGGGAACTTTGGAATTAAGGCCTAAAAAAAATAAAATAAATTTAAAAAAATTCCATGACTGCATGATCTCAAATCTTCCTAGAGCACTGATAAGCTGATGGCTGGGCATGGTGATGCATGCCTGTGATCCCAGCACTCAGGAGGCTGAGGCAGAAGGATAGCTGCCAGTTCAAGGCCAGTCTAGACCACACCGTGAGACCTTGTCTCAAAAAAAAAACCAAGCTAACATATGGATTCCAGATACTTTAGAGAAGGTAGCTCTGTTTGATGTATTATTTACTACTGAGTAGATCCTATTGAGTTCTCTAAATTTAGATGCTGATATTTGGAAGAAGCAAGTCTGGCCTCAAAATAAAGGGCCGTGACCTAAAGGAACAAGAGCAGTGAGGAGGCTGTTCTTTGAGCTTGGAAACTACAGATAACAGTTTAAGAGAACATTCTGAGAAATGGGCCACACTCAGAGCTTGTGCGCTACTGAGTTCTCAAAACAAAACACTCCAAAAACAAAACAAAACAAAAACACTCTAGGTGCGCTGGTTTTGTGACTCATTCTTGTACACAAACTGATGGATTTGTCATGGAACCAAAGACAGCCGTTTTTAGAGAGGATTCTGCAAAACCTGGTGACCATCTAACAGTGAAAAAATTTTTATTTGTGATATTAAAGAGGATACAGAAGAATATAATGTGACAGACTACTTTAAAAAATGAGACAAGATTGAAACCATAGAAATTATAGAAGACGGGCAGAGTGGGAAAAAGAGAGAAATGCTTTTGTAACTTTTAATGATCATGATATGGTTGATAAAATTATTGTTCAGAAATAACACTTGTTAGTAATGGACATAGTTGTGAAGTGAAAAGTCCCCCCCATGTTTTAAGACAAGATCTTGTTATGCAGTTCAGGCTGGCCTTGAACTCACTGTATAGCCCAGGCTTACCTCGAACTTGTGGCAATCCTCCTGCCTCAGCCTCAAGTGTACTGGGATTATAGGCCTGTGTCACCATGCCTGCCACAGAAGACTTTTGAAACAGCGGAAAAGGGCTACAGTCCTTAGCAGGAGAGAGCATGAGGAGCCGTGAGGAAAGCTGCAGGTTTCTTTGAGATGGGTCCCAAATGCATTAGAAGAACTGTAAAAATTTGTCACAGGAGGAAGGATGATTCACAGGTAGGGAAGTTATTACAGCTTAAACCGGAAACCCTTCTGATTCAGCCGTCAGAGCCACAGTTTGATGAATGCAACATAGTGTTGATTAGATGCACCTTCCCAAGGTCTTCTGTCTATCCCAGCTTTGTCTTTCTCTTTACGCTGCATCAGGTACACTGCCCAGCAAACTGTAGTAGTGGTAGCAAGAATAAGAAACCAGGGCAAGGATTTAGCTCAGTGGTGCTGCCGCCTGCCTCGAAAGTGCAAGGTCCCGAGTTCGATCCCTGGTACCAAAAAAGCCCCAAACAAACAAAAAAGGAGAGTAAGAAATTAAGGCATTTTTAACTTTTCAATATTTGTGTAGTTCAATTTTTCTACATTTTAGTATAGAAACTTAAACAAAATGCAGTTTTGGGGCCAGGGATTTAGCTCAGTGATTCTGGCGCCTGCCTTGAAAGCGCAAGGTCCCAAGTTCAATCCCTTGTACCCCCCCTGCCAAAAAATGCAGTTTTGAAGGTGTTTCTTTCTGAGCTAACAAGAAGGTCATTGTTAATTACTATTTTGTATGAAAGTTGTATCATTAACTGTAAAGAAACTCCCAATGACTTAAGGGGAATGAATCTCTTCTCATTTCAAACCATGATGTGAGTAGGCACTGACATGGAGGGAACAGGTACTTGTATGTTTGCAATGTGTGTTTTAGATACACTAGGACTGAGTATTTAAATTAGCGTAATTCAAAAGGCTGGATTTAGCTCAGTGGTGCCACTGCCTGCCTCTAAAGCACAAGGTCTGGAGTTTGATCCTTTTTTTGTAACTTTTGGGTACAAAAGAAAAAATATCAAATAAATTAGCATAATTCTGCCAGGTGTAGTGGCACCGACTTATCATCCCAGCACTCAGGAGGCTGAGGCAGGAGTTTGAGGCCAGCCTTGAGTTTGAGGCCAGCCTGAACTACATAGTGAGTTCAAGGGCAGCCCCAACTACAGAGCGAGACTGTCTCTAAATAACTAAATAAACAAGCATTAAGATTACCTTCAGGGCCGGGGATTTATCTTAGTGGTTCCGGCGCCTGCCTCGAAAACGCAAGGTCCAGAGTTCGATCCCCCATATCAAAAAAAAAAAAAAAAAAAAAGATTACCTTCAAATAAAAAAAATCTCAAAATTCAAAAAAACAAAACAAAACTAGATGTTAACTTGTAGGAAATTGGTAAGTTGCAAATAATTTTTATCTGGTTAAAAAGACAGTGTCAACCCCAATCAGCCTCTGGTCACCGTGGAGATGGAGGCCTGGAATGAAGCCTTGAAGTTTTCAGGACGCCTTCCCTTCCCTCGGGCGTCTGCCCTGCTCAGAGAGGACCGCGAGGCTGGCACGATCATGCACCTGTGTCAAGTGCCCGAGCGCAGCCAGCCAGGGTCTCAAAGCAGTGGCTGCAGCAGGGGTCGGGCCAGACCGGTGGCCCGGAGGAGGCAGGGCTGTGACGCCCAGGCACCGGGCAGGAACGCGGGCTGCCTGCAGGGGGCGCTGCGGAGTGCCTTTCTTTGCTCAGCTGTGCCCGGGAGGTATGCAGAACGCGGGGAAGGGCACCCTAGCCGGGAAGCGGCTCCCTCTCAACGGATGAGGAGCCAGGAGCTCTCCGTGTGTGACACGACATCAGAATGCACACGCCTGGGAGCCGTCCTGTGACTCAGTGTCCCTTTACGTCGCTGCTCAGTGTCAGCACACCTCTCTGGGACCACAGCCTGGGACTACAGTGTAACCTCGCCATGCTTTGTCTGCAAAGTACAGCTCTCCTAGAATGGAGACTTCGGGGTGTGCAGGTGGGAAGCCTTTTTGCTGCAGAGAATGAAAGGGCCATGCACAAGTAAAAGGGGGAGTGGGGGTAGCTCAGCGGCATGGCGCCTGCCTGGCAAGCATAAGGCCCTGAGTTCGACTCCCAGAACAAAAAAAAAATGATGCCAAAAGTTTCAGTGCTATTGTCTTACAGATTTTGTAGCCAACCTTGTAATCTTACTGTAACATTCTTTTCTCCACTTGACTATATCCATGGCCTCTGTCCTTCCAGCTTCACACTTCTTAATAAGTTAAGTAAAGCTTGCAGCGTGTGTGTGTGCGTGGGGGGGGGCAATGTAGAGTGCATGCCTAGCATGTGCCAGGCCTTAAATTCCATCCCCAGAAATGAGAACAGGGAGACAGAGACAGGGAGATTTGGATGTGTGCTTAACATTCAACTTTGTGGAATTATACTTTCACAGGATGTATAGAGCTCACCACGGTAAGGAGGGCTGTGTAGAGAGAGAAGCCAGGCAGGTGGCAAACACTGGAAACCCAGCTATTCAGGAGGCTGAGTCAGGAGACTGAGACAGGAAGACTAAGTTTGAGGTAGCCCAGGCAACTTCGTGAGTTCCTGCCCCAAAACAAATAAAAAGGGCTCTGGGAATGGTGGGGACGTAGCTCTGAACTAGGGTACTAGGCCAATATATTGGGAAGATAGGAGTTCAATCCCTAGTACAAAAAAAAAAAAAAGAAAGAAAGAAAGAAAGAAAAAGAAAAGGGAAGAGAGTATATGCTTAATTTTATAAGACATTAACAAACTAGGGCTGGGGATTTAGCTCAGTGGTTCCGCCACCTGCCTCAAAAGCACAAAGTCCTGAGTTTGATCCCCGGTACCAGAACAGAAAATATTACTGTATGTCACACAGTAGAATGTTACTAAGCAACAGTGAGGAATAAACGACTGGCAGAAGAAACACCATTGGCTCTCTGAAGCATTACCTTGGGTACAAGTCCCGATTGCATAACTCAGCCTTGACAGAGTGACCTGGGGCTGCATGGGAGCAGAAGAGTGATTGCAAAGGGGCTCGATTGGGAAACAGTGAGATGCTCCTGGAGCGTTTGTGGTGGTGAGCACAGGGTTGCAAGCTTGTGCCAAAGCTCCTTGCAATGTATGCTTCTAATGAGTGGTTTTTGTTTTTGTGTGTGTGTGTACCAGGGATTGAACTCACGACCTTGTGCTTTCAAGGCAGGCACGGCGCCACTGAACTAAATCCCTGGCCTCAAATGAGTGATTTTTACTGCATGGGAACTGTATCTCAGTGAAGCTGAGAGAGGGAGAAAGAAGAGGAGGGTGGAGGAGTGGAAGCAGAGGGAAGGAGAAGGGAGTGGAAGGAAAAGGGCTCCAGGTAGGGGCACCAACTTAAGGGAGGGTGGCAAGCAGGAAAAGATGTCCTCTCTCTCTCTCTCTCTCTCTCTCTCTCTCACAGTTTTTTGACACAGGGTCTTGCTATGTAGTTCAGGCTGGCCTCAAACTCACAGCAATCCTCCTGCCTCAGCCTCCCGACTGCTGGGATTACAGGTGTGCACCACTACAACTGCAAGGTGCCTGTTCTTTTGGCCCCAGCTGAGACCTGCAAGGAGCCCTTGTTGGCTGAGGTGGGAGGAGGCTCTGTGTCAGTCAGGTGCCCTCTCGGTGTCCAAACCACCTATCTCCCACCTTCTGGTTCACAAAGAACACAGAGCGCCCCCAGAGTCCGGGCTTCTCCCCTCCTCTCTGCTCTCCACCGCTATGGGCAGCTCTTGAAGGCTTTGTGGGTCTCAGCTCTTCTTGCAGAAATAAAGCTCTTGGGCCTTTCCCTGGGTCCACGCACAAGGCTGCTGTGAGGTTGAAATCCGAAAGTGCAGTGCACACCTGTAATCCCACTACTCCGGAGGCTGAGGCAGGAAGACTGCCACAAGTTAGAAGCCAGCCTGGGCGACATCGTGAGTTTAAGGCCAGCCTGAACTACACAGCGAGACCCTGTCTCAAACAAAACAAAACAAAGTTTTAAAAAATAAAATAAAATTTAACTTTTAAATTTTGAGACAGGTTCTTGTGAAGTCGCTGGTGGCCCAGGCTGGGACTGGAACTTGTAATTCTCCTGCCTCTGCCTCCCAGAGTCCTGGGATTGTTGACATACGTGACCACACCCAGCTACCAGCTAACATTTATTGGGCATTCGCTGTGTGTCAAGCACTGTTCTAATTTATTTTATTTTATTTTATTTTTGAGATATGGTCTTGCCCTGTAGTCCAGGCTGGGTTTGACCTCTCAATCCTCCTGCCTCAGCCTCGCGAGTACTGGAATTACAGGTGTGCACCACCACGCCCTCTGTGTTCTAAATGTTTCCTGTGTGGCTGAGCGTGGTGGAACATACCTTTAATTCTGGCACTCTTGGAGGCTGAGGCAGGAGGATTGCTGCGAGTTCAAGGCCAGCCTGAACTACATAGCAAGACCCTGTCTCCAAAAAAAAAGGTTTTCTATGCACTAACTCATTTAATCCTTCACCTCCGCATTTTACACATGAGGTAACTAAGGATCAGAGATTATGAACTGGCTCAAAGATGCATAGTTGCAAGGAGAAAAACCTGGATTAAGGTGTCCCATCCCCCACCCTGTACTGAACCCAGGCCCTGGTGCGTGCCTGGCAACTGTTCTACCACTGAGCTACAGCCAGGGCCTATTCTCTTAACCTAGATATCAGTGGTTCTCGAACTCTTTTTGTCTCAGACCTCCTCATCCTCCTAAAACTCCTTGAAGATCCCAAAGATCTTTAATTCAAGTGAACTATATTAATTTCTTTTTTTGGTACTGGGGATCAAATTCAGGCATTTGAGCTTGCGAGGCAGGCGCAGAACCACTGAGCTAAATCCCCAGCCCTATATTAATTTCTTTTTAAATATTACATTAATTTCTATTTATCACATTAGATATTAAAGTTGAGAAATTTAAAAATATCTACTTAACAATAGCAAGGCATGGTGGTGCATGCTTGTAATCCCAGCTACTTGGAAGGCTGAAGCAGGAGGACCACAAATTCAAGTCCAGACTGGGCAAATTTTTAAAAATCTGTCAAAAAAAATGTTTTAAATAAAAAAATGAAAAGAATGTGTCTAAAAAAACAACACAAACCTTAAAGAGCTGAGGATGTAGTTCAGTGGTCCTTGTGTTCAATCCTCAGTACTGGGGGGAAAAAAAGCTACACATGATGTAATTCAGCACTCTGGAAGGCTGAGGCAGGAGAATCCCAATTTTTAGCCCAGCCTGGGAAATTTAGCAATTTAGCTAGATCCTGTCTCAGAATAAAAAAGGGCTGGGGACATTGCTCAGTGCAGAGGCCTGGGTTCAATCCACAGGATTAAAAAATAAATTTAAGGGCCGGGGATTTAGCTCAGTGGTTTCGTCGCCTGCTGCGCAAGTGCAAGGACCCGAGTTCAATCCCTGGTACCAAAAATAAAATAAAATAAAATAAAAATAAATAAATTTAATATCGCAAGATCCCGAGTTCGATCCCCAGTACCAAAAACAAACAAACAAACAAAAAAATAAAATAAAATAAATTTAATAAAAATAATGGCATTGTTTGACTTTTTTTTTTTTCAGACTTCTGAAATATCTGATTCAAGAGGAGATAGTCTCTTCTCTGCCTCAGCATTCAGTCTGTTGGATATGTTGTTTTGGTTGAAATGTATTAATAAAATCCAGCCTCACACAGAAATGTGGTTGAAAGAGTAAGCAGTTATTTTAATAGCTATTTTTGTAGTATTGTGAATATTCTTTGTTTTTTTAAGAGTAGGAAAAATTTATTGAGAGAAAGATAGCTTCTGTATAAGAGAGATGAAAGAGGGACCAGAAAATGGGTTCTCTTGTGAATATTCTTCAACATGACCCCAAATCTCAGCAAAAGAAACTTCTTAGCAGTTATTTGCAGTGTGAAATCTAGAACCAAACCAATGACCTTTCTGTACTCTGAAACATTAAAATACATTATCCTGCCTTTCATTTTGTAGAAAACTTTAGGAGAGAGTGATGGGTAGATGCATTATTCTGGTTGTGATAGTAATTTCTTGGATGTCAAAACTTCTCAAGTTGCGTACTCTTAATATGTGCTACTTATCGAATATCAATTATTAGTCAATAAAGCTGCTTTGTTTGGTTTTTTTGGAAGTGAGGATTGAACTTTCACCCTTGCACATGCTAGTCAAGTGCTCTACCACTGAACTACATTTCCAGCCCTTTTTAATTTTTATTCATTTATTTAGAAAAATTTTTATTAGTATATATTTGCTTACATAATTATTACATTCATGGTGGGGAGTTGGTATTTGTACATAACACATCTTAATTCTTTTTATTTCCCTTCTCTCTCTCACCCTTCAAAAATTTTGAGGAACGGTCTTGCTAAGTTACTAAATAGCCCAAACTGAGCTTGAGCTTTTCATCCTCCTGTCTCAGCCTCCAGAAGTGCTGAAATTACAGGAATGCACACCACACCTGTCTAGAAAGCTGTATTTAAAAAATAACTCTAAGACCAAGGCATGGTAGTACACCACTGTAATCCCAGTACTTGGGAGGCTGAGGCAGGAGAAATGCCAGGAGTTTGAGGCCAGCCTGGGTTACATAGTGAGTTCAAGTCCAGCCTGAACTGCACAGTGAGACCCTGTCTCAAAAAACTCCAAACAAGCACAACTCCCCAGGTTCAAATCCCCTGTACAAAAAACCCCAAACAAACAAAGTAGGAGTTTTGTGCCAGGTGTGGGGACAAAAGCCTGTAGTCCCAGCACTCTGAGAAGCCAGTGTATAAAGATCACACATTTGGTTCCAGTCTGGGGAGTTCAATGGCTTAGAAAGACCTCTCTCAAAATTTAAAATAAAGGGCTCAGAATTTAGCTCAGTATGACTTCCCTGATTTCAGTCCCCATAAGGCAACAACAGAGTGTCTCCAAGATTTGGTGTTCAGACTCTGGAATATAGCAACGTGAGGAAGAGACGGAGGAGGGAAGTGAGTCTCGGGAACCCAGCAAGGATCTGAAGGGAGAATTAAAGCCCACAGGGAGAACAAAAAGAGAGACTTCAACAGAGAAGAAAGAGGTGGCAAGCAGACATTTCTCCCTGGGCCCTGACTCACTGCATGGAAGAGGCTGCACACACAGTGACTACTGGCAACCCCAGAGGCCTCCACAGAGAAATGCACCAGTGGAAGGGAGCAATGGACACACCAGACTGCAGTGGCTGGTGAGTTATTCAGGTTCAGATGTCCCCCAGGAGAGGGCTATTGGCCAGTAGCCATCTTGGAGAGAGACCAACTGAGCTCAGAGCTCTGAAGAGCGGCTTTGAGTTGGCTCCATCTAGCGTGCAAGTGTCAGAATGAGACAGAAAGGAGTTCAAGTCAACAGGAAGTGAAGGACCCAAGTTCAAGGCAGCGAGGAGCCAAGTTCAAGTTCAAGCAGGCAGGAGGCACACAAAGTGTTGAAGGGTGAACAAATTGGGTTCAAGCCTTATAGCCAGAAAGCAGCCTGAACTTCAGGGGAACTAAAGATGCAGTGTTGCTAGGATTATTCACTACCTCACTGTA
The DNA here is from genome assembly GCF_000247695.1 of Heterocephalus glaber. The sequence continues at coordinate 8,641,301 of NW_004624807.1, forward strand.
AATCTATGGCTGGCTTACTGGGACTGATCAATAAGCATCTGGACTCCATCTGCTCACTCTACCAGTGACAGTAGAGACATGCTTCCCTAAAGTGGGTACTTTTTATTCTTTTCTCTTTTTTTGGTTTTTCTTTTCTTATTTTTTTTATTTGTTTTTGAGACAGGGACTCACTCTGTAATTCAGGGTAGCCTTGAACTCACTATGTAGCCAAGGTTAGCTCTGAACTGATGGTGATCCTCCTACCTCAGGCTCCCAAGTGCTGGAATTACAGGTGTGTGCCATCACATCCAACTATTTTCTTGGTTTTGTTTTGTTTTGCATTTTCTTAATTGTTTGTTCTTGTTTTTATATGAGCGTGAATATAGCTTCTAGTTTTCTTGTTATTGTTGTTCTGTTCTGGTTTTTATTTCTTCCTTCTCTCTTTCCCTCCTGTCTTCTTCACCAGTTTCCCAAAGTTCAAGTAATCTTCCTTTGTCCTCCAGCCTTGCTTCTAATCTCTTCCTCTTCTTCTATTTTTTCCCCGAACCCCTTGTAAACTTTCTCCCCTATAGGTAAAATCATCATATTGAGGGCATATTTAGTCTGTACAACTCCCTACTTGTTTTATTTATTTATTTATTTTTTGGTACCAGGGAGTGAACTCGGGACCTTGTGCTTGCAAGGCAGGTGGTGGAACCACTGAGCTAAATCACTGGCCCTCTACTTGTTTTATATTTTGTTACATAACCACGAATATAGTTCACATGGTTAAAGGTGGCAAATTAAATAATTACCACAGTTTGTCATTTTCTAAGCTATGTTTGATGCTATTGTTACTGCTGATTGTACTACTTTAGCCAAGGTGATATAATTGTTCTTTTTTTATAACAAAAATCTACATTTATTCAAATATAGTCATGTCATCTTCTAGAACATTGTTATAACTCTTGAAATACGGAGACATAATTGTTCTAATTAGTTGTTCTTCCTGGTATGCCAAGACTGAGATTGCCTAGGGGTCATAAACAATGCTATTGGCCCATGATAAAGAACCAGGGGTTAGGGCCGGGGATTTAGCTCAGTGGTTCTGGTGCCTGCCTTGCAAGCGCAAGGTCTGGAGTTCAATCCCTGGTACCAAAAAAAAGAGAACCAGGTGTTAGGCCAAATAGGCAGTGAATTCTAATTCACAATAAACTGAGGAGGTAGGATCTTGTAGCAAGCTCAAAATCCAAACCCAGCTACATGGAAGACATTTCTGAGAAGCAGTCCTTTCCTAAGGATTCTAAAAACTACCAATAAAGCTAACTGCCATAAGTAATTTACAAGCACCAACCTAGGAATTAAACTAAAAAAAAATAGAAAATGAGAAGGAAGGGCTGGGGATTTAGGTCAGTGGTTCCGACACCTGACTTGCAAGCTCAAGGTCCTGAGTTCGACCCCTGGTACCAAAAAAAAAAAAAAGAAGAAAATGAGAAGAGAAGACACTTAAGTAAGATGCAGCCCCAGACTTCCAGCTCACTAAAGGCAAACCCAGGGGGGAATGAGATAGAACAATTCAAAAACCACCAACCTGGACTCTCTGAAGTGGTGATGGTGGAAGTAACAAATTAATGAAGCTCTAGAAAAAAATCGAATCAGAAATAATCTCTCAGATAACTACGGAGATGGTGAGCATAATGAAAGACATGGTTACTGACTCTAGAGCAGATAAAGATTTTTAAAAAATAGAGGAATTTGGGAAAATGTTGGAAACCAACATAGGAAAGAAATGGAACCCATGAAACAGATTCAAACAGATATCCAGGAGATTAAAAATTCCACTGAAAGCATATGCAGTAGAATGATCCGGTGTAAGGACAGAATATTAGATATAGAAGACAGGATTGTGATTAGTGATCATGAAAAGAAAATTTCTTAAAAATAACAAGGGATCATGAAATATCAATCCAGAAGCTGCTATATGATGCAAAGAATGACATAAGATTGATTGGAGCCAGTGGAAAAGCAGGAGATAGCACAAATGACATTAAAAAAAAAAAAACCTGTTCACAGAAGTAAGAGCACAAAACTTTCAAGCATGGAAAAAGAATTTGACATACAGATAAGTGAGACATATGGAAATCCAATTAGCCATGGCCAAAAAAAAAAAAAAAAATCTGCCCCAAGGCATATAATACTCAAGATTCCAGAAATTCAACACAAGTATAGAATATTAAAAGCTGTTAGAGAAAAGAAACAAATCACTTATAAAGGAAAACTCATCAGAATCACAGCAGGCTTCTCAACACAAATCCACAAGTCAAGGAGAGCTTGAAGTGAAGTATTTCAAGCCCTATGAACACAACCTCCAACCCAGATTAATGTGCCCCGAAAACTGTCTTTCAAAATTAATAGATAAATAAGATGCTTCCATGATAATGAACTCCTGAAGAAATTCATGACAACCAAACAGCACTCTAAAAGGTACTGAAAGACATTCTAGAAAGAGATAATGAAGGTTACAACTACATGAACTGCAACAGAATGAGTCCACCAGGCAAAGCAAGTGATTGAACAGAGAGGGGTAGAGGGGAACCAATAACAGGAAAATAACATGACAAGGATAAGTCAATACATATCAGTTTAACCAACAATGTAAGTGATCTCAGTTCACCAGTCAAAAGAAACAGACTGAAAAAAAAAAAGAGAGAGAAAAGAAACAGACTGGCAGAATGGATCAAGAAGCAAGATCCAACAATATGCTGCATAAAAGAAACACATTTAACTCAAAAAGAAATCACAGATTGAAAATCAAAGGATGGAAAACAGTATTCCATTGACAGAACACAGGAAAAAAGAGGTAGTTTTTCTATTTGCAGACAAAGTAGACTTCATGCCAAGAATGATTAAGAGACAAAGAAGGTCACCACATCCTTGTAAAGGGAATAACCCCAGAGGAAGAGATAACAATCATAAATATATATGCACCAAATACCAGTGCACCCAACTATATAAAACAAATCTTAA
>NW_004624807.1:8645155-8677349 GCF_000247695.1 Heterocephalus glaber
AAGGAAGGAAGGAAGGAAGGAAGGAAGGAAAGAAAGAAAAGAAAAGAAGAAAAGAAAAGAAAAGAGAGAGAAAGAAAAAAGAAAGTAAAAGGGAAACAAAACTCCCAAATTCACTCCTGGAAGCAAGCATTACCTTGATACCAAAACCAGAGAAGGATTCAACCAAAAAGAGAACTACGGGCCAACCTCCCTAATAAACATAGATGCAAAAATCCTCAATAGGATACTGGCAAATAGAATACAGCAAATCATCAAGAAGATTATACACTATGACCAAGTAGGATTCATCCCAGGGATGCAGGAATGGTTGAACGTATGCAAATCAATAGATGATGTAGTACAGCATATTAACAGAGCCAAGGACTAAATCCATATGATCACCTCAATGGATGCAGAAAAAGCATTTGACAAAGTCCAACACTCATTCATGATAAAAACACTACAGAAGATTGGACTAGATGATCTTTTTCTCTATCTTATAAAAGCCATCCATGACAAACCAACAGCCAACATCATACTAGAGGGACAAAGACTGAAAGCTTTCACTCTAAAATCAGGAACCAGACAAGGATATCCATTGTCACCATTCCATTTCAATATAGTTTTGCAAACATTATCCAGAGCAATTAGACAAGAGAAAGAAATACTAGGAATAAGGATAGGAGAAGTTAAATTATTATTATTTGCGGATGACATGATACTCTACATAGAAGACCCCAAAAGCTCCCCCAAAAGACTTCTAGATTTAATAATCAAATTCAGTAGTGTACCTGGATACAAGTCAACATTCAAAAATCAATAGCCTTCCAGGGCTGGGGATGTAGTCAGCGGCACCCCGCCTGCCTGACAAGCTTGAGGCCCTGAGTTTGATTCCTCCTACCCCCCCAAAAAAGATCAATAGCATTCCTATAGACAAAACATTCACTGAGCAAGATATTAAGGAAACAACACCTTTCACAATAGCATCCCCCAAAAAAGAAATATCTAGGAATTAATCTAATGAAGGAAGTAAAAGACTTTTATATGGAAAACTACAATGTTCTGAAGGAGACCAAAGAGGATATCAGAAAATGGAAAAGTATCTCTTGTTCTTGGGTAGGAAGAACCAATATAGTGAAAATGGCCATACTTCCAAAATTGCTATACAGATTTAATGAAATCTCTGTCAAAATATCAATAACATATCTCACAGAATTAGAGAAATCAATCCTAAAATTCATTTGGAACCAAAAGAAACCTAGAGTAGTAAAAGCAATTCTAGGCAACAAAGGCAAGGCAGGAGGCATCACAATTCCTGACTTGAAATTATACTATAAAGCTACTGTGATAAAAAACAGCATGGTACTGGCAAAAAACAGACTTGAGGGCTGGGGATTTAGCTCAGTGGTTCTGCCTCACTGCCTCACAAGTGCAAGGTCCCAAGTTCGATCCCCAGTACAAAAAAAACCCAAACAAACAGACCTGAGGATCAATGGCACAGATTAGAAGATGCAGAAACAACTCCGGACATACTCAGCCATCTTATCTTTAACAAAGGAACCAAATACCTTCACTAGAAGACAGATAGCCTCTTTAATAAATGGTGCTGGAAAAACTGGCTTTCCACTTGCTGAAGATTAAAACTAGACCCATATCTTTCACCATTCACTAAACTAAGATCAAAATGGATCAAAGATCTACATATTAAAACAGAAGCACTAAATCTACTGGAAGACAGAATAGGTAGAACTTTTGAAGACATTGGTGTAGGCAAAGACTTTATGAACAAAACCCTGATCGCACAGGAAATATTACAAAGAATCGACAACTGGGATCTCATCTTATTAAAATGCTTTGCACAGCAAAAGAAATGACCAACAGGGGGCAGGGATTTAGCTCAGTGGTTCCAGTGCCTGCCTCGCAAGTCCAAGGTCCCGAGTTCGATCCCCAGTACCGAAAAAAAAAAGAAAGAAATGACCAATAGAGTGAAGAGTTAACCCACAGAGTGGGAGAAAATTTTTACTAGCTGTTCCTCAGACAAAGGACTAATATGTAGAATATATAATGAACTCAAAAAAATCAGACCCTCTAAATTTGAAGACCCAATCCAAAAATGGGCATCTGAAATGAATAGATACTTCTCAGATGAATAAGTAGAAATGGCAAATAAATATATATAAAATATTCAATATCACTGGCCATTTGAGAGATACAAATTAAAACAATGCTGAGATTCCATCTCACTCCAGAAAGAATGGCTATTATCAAGAAATCAATCAGTGACAATGCTGGTGGGGCTGAGGGGAAAAAGGAACCCTTCTCCACTGTTAGTAGGAGTGTAGACTGGGGCAACCACTGTGGAAATCAGTGTGGAGATTCCTCAAAGAACTAAAACGAGAGGTTCCATTTGACCTCGCTAGTCCCCTTCTTGGTAGAAGCATCATACCACAGCAATATATACATATCCATGTTTATAGCAGCACAGTGTGTAATAGCTAAATCTTGGAAATAGCCCAAATGCCCATCAACCAATGAATGGATAAAAAAGATGTGGGTTTTTTTTATACAATGGAGTACTACTTGGCCATAAAGAAGGATAAGCTTGAGACATTTCTAGCTAAATGTATCCACCTTGAGACCATACTCTTAAGTGAAATAAATCAGACACACGTGTTTAAATATCACATTGTTTCTCTGGTGTGAGAAACCAAAAGTGTAAATAAGGACCAAAATGTACAAGATATTGGGAAATGGGAAGAAAATGTTCAAATGAGAGGGCAACAAGGGAGGGGAAAGGGGAAAAGGAAGGGACAAGAGAAAAAAGAGAATAGAAAGAAAGAAATGGAAACAAAGCTTTTGTAAATAAGGAGGGGAAGAAGGGTTGTAGGGAGAGGAGAGGGGGAAAAGCAAGATACATCACGTACAGGTACAGATTCCCTATGATGAATGTGATCATTATACATATAGATCTAAAATGTACCAATAAAAATAAACAAACAAGCAAACAAAAAACCCAGGCAGACAATGGGTAAAGTTTCTTTTTTTATTTTTTCTTTTCTTTTGTAGTTTGAGATAGACCCTCACTATGTAGCTTAGACTGAACTTGAACTCACTTTGTAGCCCAGGCTGGGCTTGAATTTGCAAGATCCTCCTGCCTCATCCTCTTAAGTGCTGGGACTACAGGTGTGTGCCATCACACCCAGCAATAAAAATGTTTAAAATTGCTGGTATCGATTAAAAAATGGGCAACTGAAATGAATAGACATTTCTCAAAAGTACAAATAGCCAATAAATACATGAAAAAAAAAAAAACTTCAACATTGCTGGCCATTAGAGAAATGTAAGTTAAAAACAACACGGAGATTCCATCTTACCCCAGAAAGAATGGCTGCCATCAAGATCTCAAATCATAACAAACGCTGGTGAGCCTGAGGGGGTAAAAGGAACCCTTCTGCATTGTTGTTGGGAATGCAAACTAGTTCAGCCACTATGGAAATCAGTATGGAGATTCCTCAAAACACTAAAAATAGTAATTCCATTTAACCTAACTATTCTTGAAATAGTTAAAGACATCATATTACAGTGATGCATGCACACCCATGTTTATAGCAGCACAATTCATAAGAACTAAATCTTGAAAGTGACCTGTATGCCATCTACAGATGAACAAATAAAGAAGATGCATTCATATGCAGTGGAGTACTACTTTGCTATAAAGAAGGATATGTTTAAGTCATTTGAGCTGGGCATGGTGGTGCATGCCAATAATCTCAACACTTGGGAGGCCGAGGCAGGAGGATCACCCAGAGTTTGAGGCCAGCCTGGGCTATATAGTGAGTTCAAGGCCAGCCAGAACTACATAGTGAGACCCTGTCCCAGAAAAATCTATCTATATATTTTTTAGCCTTTTGTAGGGAAGTTGATGTACCTTGAGACCATAATTGTATTGTTTTTCCTTAATTTTTTATTTTTCTTGGAACATATTTTCTGTGTAGAATGATTACATTTATCATGGAGATTTGTACATGTACAACACATCCTACCTCTCTTTTGGGACAATAATATTAAGTGAATAACTCAGACACATAAGCTCTGTTAGATGAAGACACACAGTATAAATAAATTAAAGAGCAAAATAAAAGACAGATCATAGGAAACAGAGAGACAGGTCTTTTGCAAATGGAGAGGAGACCAGGAGCGAGGGGAGACACAGAAAAAGTGAAGATGTGTTGTGCACATGCACCCCCTGCCCCCCACAGTGAATGTGATCTCAGGTACTGCAAACTCTGACTGATGAAAATAAACAATTTAAAATTCGCTGGGCATGGTGGAACACACCTATAATCGTAACTCTAGAGAGACTACAACAGAAAGACTGAGCCCAAGGCTGGCCTGGGCTACACAGGGAGAAATTGTCTCAAATATGTAAATAAATAACTTTTATTACTTTAAAAATTAGAACCTTTCTCTTTTTTTGTACCAGGGATCGAACTTGGGTCCTTGCGCTTGCTGGACAGGCAGTGGAACCACTGAGCTAATTCCCCGGCCCAGAACCCTTTTTTTGAGACAAGGTCTTACTATGTAGTCCAGGCTGAGCTTGAGCTTGTGACAATCCTCCCGCCTCAGCCTCCTGGGTGCTGGGATTACAGTTGTGCACCACCATACCTGGCTAAAACTAATTTTAAATATGTTGTTTTGTTTTGCTTTTTGTTTGCAGTTGCAGTTTTTGTTGCTCAACTTACTCTTCGATCTCTAGACTTCGTCACTCACTAAGGTATCAGGATCACATTCAAGGGCTGGAAGGGGTTGGAATGACAGGAAGGGGTCCGACCAGTTAGGAGGGTGCCTAGCACGCTAGAGGCCCAGCATTTCACCCCCAGCACCACAAAAAAGAAAAAGGAGGAAAGGAGAGGAGACTGCAGTCTGAGGAGGGGGAGACTGAATGGAAGGGCAGAGTGCGCTGTGGCTCCTGGGAGCCAAGGACCAAGACTGGGGCCCCAGCAGCAGCCTTGGGTGCCCAGAACCACAGAATCGCTCTTCCCCAGGGCAGGTCAGAGAATCCAGGTCCCCTCTCCCCAGAGCAAGCCAGAAACCTAGAGCGATCACCCTCCCTCTGCCCCCAAGACCCTCATTCTGGGGATCTCACCCGTGCCTGCAAGTGGAGGAGGAATCGAGCTGACAGGCGGTCTGGAAGCGCGGCTCACACCCCTGTCCACCGCATTTCTGCACACAGCACCCTGGTCCAGAGCCTGGCCCTGGGGGACTGGGATCCTTTCTGAGGGCTCTGTGCCTCGAGTTAGGACCGGCCTGACATATGAACAACTTAGGTTATGACCAGAATTTTAGTTTTAACTTATTAACAGTCTTGAGTTATGACCCAAATGCCAGCCACTTGTGCTTCTGGATGATCAGAGATACAGATTTGACCCTTAGAGTTCTGGAAGGATCATTACAGCACCCTTTCCTGTGTGGGGTTGAGAAATCCTGGGCCAGTGTCTCTCTGACACTGAGATCTGCCTGTGTACAGGAGAGAGATTTTGAGGGCTGTGTAGAGGAGCCTGAGCCTTCAACTGACCAACTTGAGTTACAACCAGCCCTTGTGAACAAACTGAGTTTGTAAGTTAAGGGTCCACTGTACAATTTTTCTTTTTTTCCAGCCCTAGGGATCGAACCCAGGATGGCCTTTGCACTGAGCCACTGGTCCATCCCAAACCCCACCTACCCCCCCCTTTTTTTTTTTTAATTTTAAGGCAAGTCTCAATAAGCCACTAAATTGCTCAGGCTGGGCTTGAATGCAATCCTCTGCCCTCAGCCTCCCCTCCCAGAGGCTAAAATTATGAGTGTGAGCCACACCATGACACACAACTCCATATATAATTTGGATTAAATTCGCAACATTTTGCCTTGTTAACCAGTTTTTTGCTATAGGAGTGCTGACCGGTGGATGTATCATGCCTTTCCACTCCTATAAAACCATTCAGAACAACGGCTAGATGAGGAGAGACTCCAGGTCCCCACATCCATCACAAATGGGGGATCGCAGCACTCAAGGAGAGTGAGGCAGGAGGATTGCTATGGGTTCAAGGCCAGCCTGGGCTACATAGTGAGTTCAAGATCACTCTGAACTATATAAGGAGACCCTGTCTCAAAAAACCAAAACCAAGAACAAACAAACAGAATACAGTAAATAACCAGCAGCTAGAGGGTAGGTCTCTCCAAGACCTCTGGAAGAGATAGGAATGGATAAGGCCCCTGGGACAGCACAGCCCCTGGGGGTGCCTCTGGGAACAGGCATCTGGAGGGCACGGGTTCCCTTCTGCAGCTGCACTGCCTGGAATGGTCCTGAAGGGAGGGAGGAGTGCCATGTGTGGGGAGTTCACGGATCAGGAATTGTGATTTCTCTTAGCCAGGTGCAGTGGTGCACGCACGCTGCCTGTTATCCCAGGATCACTGGCCGAGGCAGGAGAACAGCAAGGCTGAAGCCAGCCTGGCAGCAGAGGTCCACCGAAGAGAAATGAAAAGAAAAAGAGGAAGCTGTGTGTGGTTCACACACTTGGAATCCCAGCCTGGGGAGGCTGAGGCAAGATCACAGTATTGCAATTCTGAGGCCAGGGTAGGTTACAGTGAGTTCAAGGTCAGCCTGGACTATGACAAGTGAGACTCTGTCTCAAAAAGAAATGAAAGACTAATTTTTGTTTGTTTGCTTGTTTTATTTATTTAGTGGTCCCTGAGATTGAACCCAGCTCCTCCCACATGCTAAGCACAAGCTCTGCTACTGAGCTACACCCTCAGCCCCAGATCAAGAATTCTCTTTTTGGGGCCGGGGATTTAGCTCAGTGGTTTCGCTGCCTGCTGCGCAAGCGCAAGGACCCGAGTTCAGTCCCTGGTACCAAAAAAAAAAACCAAAGAATTCTCTTTTCTTTTCTGTTTGTTTTATTCATTTTTCTAGGGAGTGGGGAGTAATCGCCAACAGGATCTACAGCACCCATGTTGTTAAAAAACAAAAAAAGAAAGATCCTTTTTTGCATATAAGAAACCCTTTTCTGCATACAACAACCCCTTTTCTGCATATAAACACAACTCTATTTGTATATTTCTTTTTGTTTGTTTTTGAGACAGGATCTCACTATGTAGTTCAGCCTAGCCTTGAATTCACTAGTAGCCCAGGCTGGCCTTGAACTGTGGTGATTCTCCTGCCTCACCCTCCTGAGTGCTGGGACTACAGGTGTGCACCTGGCCAAGAATTCTTTTTTCTTTCCTTTTTATTTTTCCTCTTTTTTTTGCAGATGGGATGATCTCCAGCTCCTGGTGTAGACATCCCCTGCCTCCTCCCCAAGTTGGGACCACAGGCACTGCACCTATGCCCGGCTCTTGGGTCAGGGATTTCCTGTGGGGAGATGGAAGTCTACCAGGAGGGCACAGCTGGTCTGGGGATTTAGCTCGGTGGTTTCGCTGCCTGCTGCACAAGTGCAAGAACCCAAGTTCGATCCCCAGCACAAAAAAAAAAAAAGACAGGAGGGCACAGCCTACGGGCTGAGCTGAGGTTGGGGCTGCCCGAGTGGAGGGCTCAGCCTGTCAGGAAGGACCCTTATTTTTTATTTTTTCCTGGTCAAGTGGGATTTATTCTAGGAATGAAAGGATGATTCAATATATGCAAACTGATAAACATAATACAGCACATCAGCAGAATGAAAGTTAAAAACTACATTGTTATTTCAATAGACGTAGAAAAGTCATTTGATAAAATTTAACATCCTTTCATGATAGAAACCCTCAAAAAATCAGGAATAGAAGGAATGTTGGTCATGGTTTGTGTCTAGATGTCCCCCAAAGCCTTCTTCAGTCATGGGAGGGGCATTTTGGAGGTGGCTAGATCTAGGGTGTGTGATGCTGGGATCAAGGTGTGCAGCCTGGATAAGATATAAGGGACCCAAAGAGGCTCGTCCCTTGTAGCTTGCCAGTTATCCCTTGTCCCTTGCTTGCTTTGCTGTCTTCTGCCCACCATAAACCGTTTCTCCTCTGTGATGCCCTCTGCCAAGCCACCTAGCTGATTATGGACTGAAACCTCTACAGTTTGTGAACTAAATAAACCTTTCCTCTTTAACTTTGGGTGTCAGGTATTTTGTCTCAGCAATGAGAAAAGTAACTAATACAAATGTATTAGCTTTTCCCTTGCTGGACATAATACCCAAGTTGAAGGACAAGAAGTCAAATTTAGTTCATGTTTTAAGGAGATTTATTCCATGGCTGACTTGCTCAAAGGAAGACGACACATCCTAGTGACAGGGTGTGGTGGAGCAGAGCTGTCCACTTGATGGCAGCTGGGAAGCAAGGCAGAGGAATAGTGCCAAACCAGGGTGAAGGACCAGATTTAAACTCCAACCTATATCTCCACGACCCACCCAGACACTCCCACCAGTGTGCTCACCAATCCCCTGGATGGACCCCAAAGCCAGTCAAGTTGGCACTGCATATTGCCACATCCACCCATGTCAATTCACTAGCCAAATGCATCTCCTTGTACCATACCTCATGTCTAAATAAAGACAATAGGGCCAACTGGGGATGTAGCTCAGTGGTGCCTCGCCTGCCTGGCAAGTGCAAGGTCCTGGGTTCAATTCCCAGTACCAGGGAAAAGAAAGAAAGAAAGATAACAACAAATTCATAATCCCACCTAACATAACAGGACTATCCTGTCTACAGCCACAAATACAACAATCCCTTCCTCGAAGTCTTGACAGTTCCAGCATTTTTCAAAAGAGGATGGACCTTATTTGTGGTTCATTTGCTTTGTTTTTGCAATATTGATGTCTGCGACTGCCTCGAGGGCCCAAAAGTAACCGCTTGTCACAGACAGGGATTTCTGCTTGGCATGAGCAGCGAAGGCTTGCTGGGGCGCGCACCACATGTCGGCCAGAGCCGGTGTGAAGAACACGGGCGCCCCTGCCCAGACCCCAGCCCCACAGGCAAATTGCTCCGGTCTCCATCTCCTCATCTGTGAAACGAGGAAAACAAAATCGATAGCACCCAGGGCGCTGAGCACATCCGGTTCACGCACTGCTGGGTCACTGCTCACAGTAAACGACTGCCAGTGTCGCAGCACCGTGACCGGGACACAGCGGTCTTCACACTAAGCTAAATCCCAAACCCCTTTAACTTTTTTTTAAAGTTCTGAGACAGGGTCTCATTAAATGGTCCAGGGTTGGTTTAAATTTGTGATCCTCCTGCCTCTGCCTCAGAGTGCTGGGATTACATGCATGTGCCACCATGCTCAACTGGGACTGAAGGTCTTTAAAGGAATCTGAGATCAAGTGAGAAAAATACCTCGGGGCCAGGGATTTAGCTCAGTGGTTTCGCTGCCTGCTGTGCAAGTGCAAGGACCCGAGTTCGATCCCCGGTACCAAAAATAAAAAAAGAAAGAAAAATACCTGACAGTACTGGGGCGGTTTCTTTCTTTTTTTTTTTTTTTTGGTACCAGGGATCGAACTCGGGTCCTTGCAGGTGGCGAAACCACTGAGCTAAATCCCCAGCCCCGGGGCTATTTCATTTGTGGAATGAGTACAAGAATATTTAACTGGGTGGCACTTGCTTGTAATCCCACCTACTTAGGAGGCTGAGGCAGGAGGATCAGAAATTCTAGGCCATTCTAGGCAATTCAGTGAGATTCTGCCTCAAAATAAAAATAAGGCCAGGTGTGGTGATTTATGCCTGTAATCTCCCAGCATTCTGGAAGCCTAAGGCAAAAGGATTGAAAATTGAAGCCCAGCCTAGGCAATTTAACAAGACTCTATCAAAAAAAAAATTTTAAAGCTGGGCGTGGTGGGACACGCCTGTAATCCCAGTACTCACCAGGCCGAGGCAGGAGGATCTCCAAGAGTTCAACAGCAGCCTAGGCTACACAGTGAGTTCAAGGCCACCCTGTACTATATGATGAGGCCTTGTCTCCAATGGCTCAGTTCAGTTCAAAGGCCCTGGGTTCAATCCCCAGTATAAGATAACTAAATAAACAAATAAATAACATAAGGGCTGGGGATGTAGTGGTAGGGTATTTGCCAGGCCCGTCCAAGGCCCTGGCTTCAATCCTCAGTATTGGGGAAAAAGTGTGTGCGTGCCTATAATCCCAGCACTCAGAGGCTAAGGAAGGAGGAGAAGTTTGAGCCCAGTCTGGGTAATTTAGCGAGACTCTGTTTTAAAAAACCATTTAACTTGAGTGTCTGGACTGAGATGTATTTCAGTAAATAACAACTGCTTTTTGCTTATTTTAGTATTCTTACTAATCTTTATTTTTTTTATTAGTACATAGTTGCTGTGCATGAAGTTTACATTCATCTCAGGGAGCAGGTCCATGTCCAGGACACGTCTTATTTCCCTCTCCCTCCCACCCACCTCCTTCCATCTCTGCGTCCCCTGTCCCCATTTTCATTATTGTTGTTATTATTTTTAGCTCATGTTTACAACAATTAATGCTTACATTCATTGTGGTATTTATTTGTTGAGAAAGTGTTGCTATGTAGTGAGCCTGGCCTGGAATTCACTATGAAGCCTCTGCTGGCATTGAATTTTGAGGCAATTCCTCCTGCCTCAGCCTCCTGGGTTTTGGAATTACAGGCCAATACACCCAGAGAAAAAGATGTATGAAGTAATCTTCCTGTTGTTATAATTAAATCCCTTTGGGGAGGCTGAGGCATGGACCAACCATGGTATGAAAGGTCAGTACCCCAGGCTTGAGAGACCCGAGTGTCCAGCCTAGATCTTGCTCTCCTTCAACTGGTTTCCTTAAGAAACTGTGGCTTTTAGCTGGGCACACATTCCTATAATCCTAGTGCTCTGGAAGGCTGAGGCAGGAGGATCACAAGTTTGAGGGCAGCCTGGACAATTTAGCCATTTAGCAAGAACTTGTCTCAAAATAAAATAAAAATAATTCATATATATATATATATGAATGACAGTTGGAGATTTAGCACAGGAAAAGGCCCTAAGTTCAATCCCTAGTACTGAAAAACAAAAGAAATTTGGCTGTGGCTTCTTATAGGATTTAGGGATTTTATTTTTCAGCAGCACCTCTGACCCATCAGACTCCCCACCCACCTCCCCCGGCTGGCGACAAAGCTGAATCTTGGCCAGAAGATTGCCCGTGGGCAGCAGAAGCTGGACAGAGTCCTGGGCCACCCATCTCCACGGTGACAAGGGGTGGGAGCTGGCCCGGAGAACAGACGGTCTCAGCCCGGGTCAGGCTCTGCCCTCCCACCCTTCTCCAGTCTTTCCGGGGCTTTTCCCTCCCTCCCTTCTCCTGCCCTCCATTCTACCCACTCCAGTCTCTTTCTGGAAAGGGACAGTGGATACAAAGTGACTTTTACAGTCAGAGTGTTAGGGGCTGGGGCTGGAGCTCAGTGGTGGCACCCTTGCTTAGCAAGTGCTAGGCTCTGCCAAAAAAACAGGCTGTTAACACAGGCGGGCATTCTCCGCCTCCCCATCTCTGGACTGACTGCCCTTTTCCTTCTTTCTCTTCCTCTCAAGACGCCTACCACCATCCCTCCAGCCAGGGCAGGATGGAGCTGAGCTTCCCTCTGGGCTGTGGCAGAAATGAGATGCCTCCATAGCCCCAGAGGATGCTGCCACATGGTGCACCTCTAACTTTGAATTCCTTCTCTTTTTTTGAGATAGGATCTTGCTTTGTAGTCCAGGCTGGCCTCCACCTTATGATTGATGATCCTCCTGCCTCAGCCTCCTGAGTGCTGAGATTACAGGCCTGTGAATTCCTTTCAGTGTCTGTTCAGTCACAAAAGCTCTTCATGCCCGGTGCTTTTCTATAAATGGTGGGTTGTGATGATTTAATAGCACATATCTAGATTTCTGCTCCTTGTAGGGTCACCATAGAAGTCCATAGGGTGGTAGTTGATTCCCAAAACTCTTCTGTTCTCTCCCCTGCCTTCTTCTCTCTCTGGGTCTTCAGTCTGAAGCCACGGGCCACTCATCCAGTCCTGACGTCCTCAGCCCTGGCCTCTGCCAGAGGGCAGACACCAGCCCCCTCTGGAGCAGCACCTTCCTCTCCCCGGACGGCAGCCTGCCACGGCCAGCCTGAGCAGGACCGGCTGGGAACAACTCCAGACCCCCAGCAGGGCCCAGTGTCAGCTTCAAGCCGTTCTGGGGTTAGGAGAGGCTCAGCGTGGCTGCCAAAGTCAACAGGGCCGTTTCCATGGGCAGGGACCTGCTTGGCACCTGCAGGCCCGGTTTCCAGCCCGGCAGCCTGGGTCTTGGCTCTCCTGGGGTCAGATGGAGTTCTTCTCCCTCTCATTCCCCAGCCCAGAGCTTTTCTGCGTCCACCCCGCACTCTGATCTGTTTGGGGGGGGGCCGAAGACCCCCCTCCCCACCCTGATAGCTCTCCCTGCACACAGAGACCTGAAGCACACAAAAGCCAGCCACTACCCACCCCGACGGCAATAGTTGGCTCCATTTACACGACTTTACTCTTCTCCGGTCCGCATTAGCATGACTTTAGCATTTTAGGAGACCGCAGCTCAGGGAGGACACTTGACCTTTCACCTCAGGAACTTCTCCAAGGTGGCCCATCCGCTCTTTGACAGTGGCCCTCCCAGTCTGTCCGCCCCCCCTCCCGGCACTGTGGAATCCCTGGCTGCTCGCTGTGATCCCCAACTGCAACACGTGATCCTCACCCAATCTTAATCAAAGCACCACCCAGAGGAAGGCCTACTTTATTCATCTATTCACTTACCATATTGAGGAGCATGTGCATGTGTGTTACTGGGGATTTAACCCAGGGCTTCCACCCTGAGCCACATCCTCAACCCTCTTTATTTTGAGATGGACTTGCTAAGTCGCCCAGGATGGACTTAAAACTGCCCTCTTCCTGCCTCAGCCTCCCAGGCATGCAACCCCCAATCTGATGAGAAAGGCCCATTTTAAACCAAACTGCCAATTCTTACTCTTCCTCACCAAGGTGCAAAATAAGTTGGGCTTTGCACTATCAGGAAGAGGTGGTTCTGGCAATGTTTGGGAAGTCGACATTTGACACTTTCTACTTCCCTCCGAATGAGCCACTGCGGTCTCCACAGGTGAGATCCCATGCCTGGCCCTGGTCCCCCTGAATTGCTCAGTCCCTGGCCTGCAGCTGCCTCTGACCAGGAGGCCAGTCTGGGGCTGGTCCCAGGCTCCCTCGCCTGTCCACACAGACAGAAGCCTGGTAGGGAGCACGGCGTTGGATTTAACTAACAAATGTGCAGTGGGTGTAACTGGGGTTGGGCCAAAGCCCCACCAGGGCAGCCCCTCTCCCTCTCACCCTCTGCAACAGCCTGCTTTACTTTGCAAATCTGAGGTGCTGGGTGGCCAGGCCCCGGGCAGCAGGTGCAGGACGGGGCAGCTCCCAACTGGCCAGCTGCTGCTGCATTCACAGCTGCCTCCCCTCGCTCTGTGCCCTTCTCCATTCCGGCTCCCCAATGTTCTCCAAGCTCCAACTCCCACTCTGAGTTCCAAATCACTCTCCCTACCCGGATACCTGTTTGCTCAGGTGTGGAAACCTGGCAGTGAGGAGGCAGCCCTTTCTGCAAAGACAGGGGGCGGCAAGACGCCCCGACATCGGCCCTAAAGGAGGATAAAGGCTGCATTTTGAAAAGCTCAAAACTGGAGCAATTCGGAAGGGAGCCCCCTCCCCTCCTCCGAACCTGGGTGTGGCCCTGGGCGGGGAACTGACGTCACAAACGCCCTTTGCCCTCCGCGCGGCAGGCTTGGCGGGAGCCACGCGGCTGCCCTGCCCTGCCCGGGCGGGCGGGGCGTCCTCCTCTCCCTCAGAGAGGCTCCCAGGGCTGTACAAAGAGTCCTTTGTCTGAGCTGGAAACAATCGTTCTCCCCTTTATGGAAACATGGGCTGTGTCTCCTAATCAAGCTTTCAGAAGCTGGATCAAAGGGCACTGCAGCTCGGAGTTCTGGGGATTATGGAGCTGTCCTCGAGACACTGACAAGCTGTCATCGGCCCCTAATCCTCAGCTGTCCTGCGCCCACTGCGAACGAGCACCCTTTCTTCCCTAGGCTGGGCCTGGGAGTGCCTCGGGGTGTGAAGGGAGCTGGGGGAGGCGACTGGAGAGGATAGGGTGGGTCTCCCCCTGCCTGGCACCCAGGGGTCAGGTTACAGCCCCTGCCAGCGAGGCACTGGGTGTGGACGTGCGGAGAGGCACTGCCTGGTGAGAAAGGGTGGTGCCAGATTGGCCCAAGGCCACCCCCATCTTCCAGATCCTCAACCGTGGGCAGGGGAGACAACCCTCCCGACGCACGGGGCCCCTTCTCCCCCTTTGCCTGAGCACAGGGAAAGAGCCCATCCAGATCCGGGGCGGTCCTGGGTGCTGCGCCTTCTGCCAGTGGCACCCAGCCCCTTCCCACTTCCTGTTCCCCCACCACACACCCCGAAGGCCACCTCCCCTGTCTCCAGCGGGCCGTCCCTTCTTCACACCCCGAGTCCAGGCCTGGAGGCTGAGAGACTTTTCAGAACCCGACAAAAACAAATCCTGAATCGCCCACACGAGATTAAAACCAGTCTCTCTCCCGAGCTTGGAGCACGTGAAATCCCATCAGCAGAACTGGGAGAAGCCTTAGGGTCTGTGACCCCACTTCTCCAGTCATATGCAAAGTTTCCCTGCACTTATTCATTGTTCTGCAGAGATCCACAGATCCTGTTGGTATTTTAAAGTAGTTTGCAAGTCACTGATGCAGGTCTATTCCTATTGTTTTACAGATAGGGAAACAGGTTCACAGGGGAGTTAATGGTACAGCTGAGGCTAGACTTTAACTCGTTAACTCTCAGGGCTGTGGATGTGGATCGGCTTTTCCCTACTTCGTTTGTCCCCCCAGGACCTCTTAATTCAAATGACTGGCAGACCCAGTCATCTGTCCCTGAGGAAGCTTGCAGCCAGCCAGATGGGCTGATAAGAGCTGACAGACGACCGGGAAATGAATAAATGCAAATGTTCCACACCGGGCTTGTGATAACATCAAAACTGGCCCACCACAGATGCACCAGAAAGCAAAGCGTTCCTGGGTCAGGCTGTGTGCAGTCTGGTTGGGACAGAGTCTAGACTGGGCTCAGGTGTGTAGCCTGCAGTCCTGACTGACACCAAGACTTGTAATGTTCTGCTCAAGGGAAGGGACACTGGCCCCACATGCCCCCTGCAAGCCTGCCCAGGCCCCACCTTACAAAGTAAAGGCCCTGTCCTCTTCGTTCCCTATAGACCGCCTGTCCCTCCTCCCTGCCAGGGCCTTGCCTCCAGCTGCAGGTCCCTGAGCCTCCTCTTCCTGAGCAGCCGGCTCAGCATTCTTGTGATGACTCCAAATCAAGGCCAACCATGCCCAGCTTCAGCCCCAGCCCTTCCTCTGCATTTTTTTTTTTTTTTTTTTTTTTGGTACTGGGGATCGAACTCGGGTCCTTGCACTTTCGAGGCAGGGGGTGGAACCACTGAGCTAAATCCCCAGCCCCCTTCCTCTGCTTTTTATTTATAGCAGGACCTGACACAATTATCTGCGTACTTATTGTTAATTATATTTGGATTGTCAGTCTCCCCAAGTAGAATATTAGTCCCATAAGAACAAGTGGGGGGGGTTAGGGGGGTGAAGGGGGGCTGTGGGGACTGAACCCAGGGCATGCTGAGCTACATCTCAGCTCTATTTTTAAAATATTTTTTTATTTTGAAACAGGGTTTTGCTAAATTGCTTAAGCTAACCTCAAAAATCTTCCTGCTTGGCCCAGGGATTTAACTCAGCGGTGCCGCTGCTTGCCTTGCAAGTCCAAGGTCCCGAGTTCGATCCCCAGTACCCAAAAAAATCTTCCTGCCTCCTCCTCCTGAGTAGCTATTACACCCAGCAGATGATGGGATTCTTCTGTATTATTCACAGCTGTGTCTCCAATGCATAAAACAGCACACAGTGGGAGCTCAAGAAGTTTTGTTTTGGAGACAAGGTCTCCGTTTGTAGTTCAGGCTGGCCTTAAACTCATGGTGATCCTTGGGCCAGGGATTTAGCTCAGTGGTTTCGCCGCCTGCTGCGCAAGCGCAATGACCCCAGTTTGATCCCCGGTACCAAAAAAAAAAAAAAAAAACTCACAGTGATCCTCCTGCCTCAGCCTCCCAAGTGCTGAGATTACAGGCACACTCCACCACACCTGGCTCAAGAAATACTTTAAATTGGGTGAGATGGCACACAGAGTAATTCCAGAAATCTAAGAGGCTGAGGCAGGATCACATATTCAAGCCTAGCCTGGGCAACTTTACAATTTAGCAAGACCTTGTCTCTGTCTCAAAATAAAAAGTAGTTAAGAAGTGTAGGATATAATTTAGTGCAAAGGCCCTGGGTTCAATCTCTACTACCACTCCTCAAAAAAAAAAGATAAGGAATTTTCTAATGACTATTCTTGCAAGAATCTAGAAAGCAGGCTGTTAGAGAAAGCACATGGCCTCAGTTTCCCCATATGGCAAGGTGTCTGGGTAAACTGGGTCTCTGGAAAGCAGGCTGAGCTGGGTACCCTGGTGGGTGTCCAGGTGTGTCTGAGAGAGTCATTTTCCTCACAGGCTGAGAAGGACAAACCTGCGAGCGAGCCGAAGGCAGAGGGAAGCAGGGTATGAGGTGTGGATGCCGCCAGGAGGACCCTGTTAAGACCTGTGCAGAAGTCCTCAAAATTCCCTCAGATGCCAGGCCATGTGCAATCCCAGCCACTCTGGAGGCTGAGGCAGAAGGATGGAAACTTCAAGGCCAGCCTGGGTGAATTTAGTGACATAGCGAGACCTTGTCTCAAATAAAGCATAAAAAGGGCTGAGAGATGTAGCTCAGTGTAAAAGCCCTGGGTTCAACCCCCGGCACCAAGACAAATTCCCGAGAATGAGCGAGCATAAGACCCTCTAAGGAAACAGCAGTTTCTCAATGAACAGGAGCACCCAACTTCCTTAGCGTCAAAGCCCAGGAAGGCATCTGGATGCCTCCTTTTCCCTCTGTCGCCTGGAGAACCTGGCTCTCGGCCACTCTGCACACAGTAACTCCAGCCTGGCGGAGCTCCTGCCTCCTGGGCGGGGCTGTCACTGCTGGGAGGCCTTGTGCGTCCTTTGGATCTCAGGCTGAACCGCCTCCTCCCAGTGGCCCTCTGCAACCCGCCCATCCGTTCTAACAGTCCTGTTCTGATTTCCCACATAGCACTTGGCTTCTGTGCCAAAGTCCCACTGGGGACATCCCAGGCCGAAGCTGGGCCAGGACACAACGGAACTCAGGTAAAGACTTCTCAGCTGGGAAGGCACAGACAAAGCGGTCAGCCACCAGCCTAAGGTCTGACAGCCAGCGAGTGGCGGAGCAGAGTCCCTCTGTCCACACCGAGGCTCCCTGCCCAGAACTTCTGTCCCTCCAATCTGGTCTCCACACAGCAGCCAAAGGAAATTTCAAAATAAAAATCAGATTCCCTCTGACTCATCTTCCCATGGCTTTATCTTCTCCAATCCCCTCTAAACTCCTTAGCAGCCCTAATCCAGTCGGGTCTCTGTCCACTGTCATTTTTTGCTTCTTTGTTTTTAGAGACACTTTCACTCTGTGATTCAGGCTGGTGTGGAACTCATGGCAATCCTCCTGCCTCAGCCTCCTGAGTGCTGGGATTACAGGAATGTGCCATCTCACCCAGCTACTGTCATTTTCTACTACTCTTGTCTGCACCCAGCTTCTATTTGTCCCTAGCGGGTTCCCTCACTTGCACCCCAGGACCTTTGCACTTGTGCTCTCCTCTCCAGGTTTTGCTTTGGCTCTCGTTCTTATCCATCAAACCTCCTTACAAAGCCCATCCTGAGCTCTGAAACCATCCTTCTGTCTCCACCCAAGAACCCTCCACACTCACAGTTAGCATCTCCTTCACAGCCCTCACC
This sequence comes from Heterocephalus glaber, assembly GCF_000247695.1. The sequence goes on from NW_004624807.1 coordinate 8,663,033, forward strand.
ACCCGCCACAATTAGTGGCTTCTCGTCACCCCCATTGCAAGCCCCATGAGAGCAGAGACACTGCTGCCCGGCTTCCCCATGGTCTCTCTGGTGCCCAGTCTGTGCCTGGCACAAAGGGATTTATTCAGAGGAATAAATGCAGGTGTGAAGCACCTGGGGAGAAGGCCCAGTGGGCAGCAAAGAAGCAGGGTTGGCAAGGCAGGCTGGGAACAGAGCTCTGCAGCCTGGACCAGACATCAGGAGAGACGCACAGAGCAGGGACACAGAAGCCCTGCACGGCCTGGGATCTGATTTAGGGTGCAACGCTGTGTTAACACTGGTCAGAGGCAAACAGGCGTGCATGGGCATGTGTGCACACGCACTCACACACTCTCTCTCTCACACACACACACACACACACCCCGCACATCCCTCTCCCTTATCCACTCTGAAGCCTTTATCTCTTTGGACTTCAAACAGCTGCGTGTAATCTTGGGCCCAGCCCAGGTGGTTATCAGGTTGCAGAACAACAGCCTCCCGGCTACTGAGAGCCCAGTGCCAGCTCTCCCGCCTGGCACGAGGCCCTGTGTGCCTTTCCGCCCACACTCACCAGGGCCCCGGGGCCCTCATCTGTCAGCCCCAGGAGGGGTCAGACACTTTGATCCCCATAAAACCAAAACAAACTGGGAAGGGCCAAAGATGAAAAATAAGGGCTGAGGCTGCAGCAGGTTCCTGGCCCTGTGAAGGCACGGGTGCTAGGCTCCTCTGAGTGCCTGAGGCGTGGGTTCGAGTCTGAGCCCCAGATGTTGGGCCTCCTCTGAGGATGGCCCAGGCTGTGTCAGCACCCGAAGAGAAGAGACAGGGGAGGAGAGGCTGCCAGCCTTCACCGCTGCCCCCGCCAGATGGGCAAGAGGGAGAGCAGGTCATGGTGCAGGACAGAGCAGATGGGGATCCGGGCTTCTCACCGTCCCCAGCAGGACACAGGCTCCCAGGCTCACACAGAGCCCAGGTGCCACAGGTTGGCAGGTTGGCTTCCACCTCCCCTCATCTCATGCCAGGTGATGCCCTGGCCCAGGCTCCACTGAGGGAGCAGAGCAGGGCACCCCCGGCCCTCAGGTTTGGGACGGGAGATGGGGCAGGGAGTGGGCACAGCTCTGCGTGCCCTGACAAACAGCATGCTATGCCTTCTCCGCTCCCTTCCCTTCAGCAGCATTAATAGTATGGATAACTCAGGGTGTGAGACAGCTTGCTAAGGAATCTTTATTTATTATTTTTGATTGTTCTGAGACAGGGACCCACTGTTGTCCAGTCTGATTTCCAATCCCTGGACCCAAGTGATCCTCCAGCCTCAGCCTCCCAAGTAGCTGGGACTGTAGGGACTCATCATGGTCCCAGCTCCTAAGGTATTTTTAAAACTTGGGTGGGGGTCGGGCATGGCAGTGCACACTGTAATCCCAGCACTTGGGAGGCTGAGGCCTGAGAGCCCGAGGCCAGCTTGGGCTATATAAAGGGTCAAAGCCAACATGGAATCCCTAGCAAAACCCTGTCTCAAGAAAACAAAAAATGAAAATAAATAAAAGCTGGCCAGGGCTGGGGTGCAGCTCAGTGCAGAGCCTGTTAAGTGCTGGGTTCAACCCCCAGCACTGCAAACAGAAAAGGTGTCCAGATGCCACCCCTCCCTGCTCCACTCCACCCCGAAGCGGGAAGAGGCGCAGGAGAGAAGTAGAACTGGGCCCAACACACAGTACCCACTCAGAGCATCTGTCCACAGAGTGCGGTGGAGCAAAGAGGGCCAAGGAGAAGCTGCAGAGCTGAATTAGTGAGCTCAGACCTGACCAGGGCCGAGGGGAAGCCGGGAAAGGGCTGCAAGTAGGGGTGGAAGGCGCCAAATTTTTGGGTTTGGAAGACCCCTGGCTTCAAAGAGTGTGGAAGGGACGAAGACAAGCAGGACCAGCAGGGTGAGGGGCTGAGGATGCAGCCCAGGGGCAGAAGAGGGTTTCATCTCCAGCCCACAGAAGAGCCTGCCGGAGGAGGCTTGAGTAGGACCAAAGGGGACAAAGGGCCTCAAGTCTTTGTCAGTGGACGCTGAAAGCCAAACTCCTCCATGCAGACTCCTCTGCTTTTTAACTGCTTTTGAGAAGGGGTCTTCATGCCCTAAGAGGCTGGGAGACCTCCATCCCCAGGCAGCACGGACAGCCCCAGTCGGGCCTGTGGCCGTGGAAGCCCAGGCCTCCAACCCCCTCTTCCTACCGGCACCCAGGCCTCCCTGTGGGACGCCCCTGTGCCTCTGTGCTGTTCCACACCCAGGGCAGTGCCTGGCTCATGGCAAAGCGCTCATCAATGTGTGTTTGTTTTCTATACAGCAGAATGAATCCTCCTGCTGCGAGACCACAGCTTCAGTACAGCACCGAGCTGGCTCTGCACCCACCTGGGTACTTGGCATCTCCACCCAGACCGTGAGGCCCTCCAGAGCCCGGGCTCATGCAGCTGTGCGTCCTCACTGCCCCGTACATATTACATGCCGGACCTACGTACCTGCACTTCCACTTCTCAGGTTCAAACAACTGTGGGTCTCTTTTTTTTTTTTTTTCAGTACTGGGGATCAAGCCCTTGCACTGAGCTACATCCTCAGCCCCTTTTTTTAAATTTTGAAATAGGATCTTGGTAAGTTACTAAACTGCTCAGACTGGGCTCGGACTTGTGACCGTCCTGTCTCAGCCTCCCAGAGTAGTAGGATTATAGGCATGCTCTCAAAAAAAAGTATATATACATTATATATATATATTATTTTGGGGTTTTGAGACAGGGTCTCATTATGTAGTTTAGGCTGGCCTAGAACTCATGACGCTCTTCCTGCCTCACCCCCTCAACCATCTTAGGCGTCTCAAAAACATTTTTAAAAGCTGTATGTTGCTGAGCTGGGGATTTAGTTCAGAAGTAGATCACTTGCCTGGCATGCACAAGACCCTGAGTTCAAGCCCCAGGAAATGCACACATACATAAAAGTTACATTGTTGCTGAGGTATACTATATAGTCAGTCCTGTGATGGTTGTGTAGATTTTTTTTCTTTCTTTATTTTTTTGTACCAGGGATCGAACTCAGGTCCTTGCGCTTACGAGGCAGGCAGTAGAACCGCTGAGCCAAATCCCTGGCCCTAGATTTTTTTTTTTCTTGTCATTATTTCCTAAGTAATACAGTATAGCTGTTTACATAGCATTTAACTGTATCAGGTGTATAAGTAATCAGAGATGATGTAAAGTATACAGGAAAGCCAGGCACGGGGACACACACTTGCAATGCCAGCACTCAGGAGGCTGAGCCAGGTGGATTGCAGTGGGTTTGGGGCTAGCCTGGGCTACATAGTGAGTTCAAGGCCAGCCTGGACTACATAGTGAGATCTTGTCTCAAACCCCGCTTCCCCTCAAGAAAAATAAAGTGTACAGGAAGATTATATAGCTTAGATAAAAATATGGTAAGTCTGTGGATTTAGCTCAGTGGCACTGCAACTGCCTCCAAGTGCAAGGTCCTGAGTTGGATCCCTGGTACAAAAAAACAAAAAAAAAAATGGAACCTTTTTTCATTTTTTTAATTTGTTTGTTTGTTTTATTGATATAGGATCTCACTATGTAGCCCAGGCTGGCCTTGAACTCATGGTGAACCTCCTGCCTCAGCCTCTCTAGTGCTGGGATTACAGGCGTGCTCTATCATGCCAGGCATGAGGATGTTTCTTATAAGCATCATGGATTCTGGTGTCTGTGGGGGTCTGGAGCGGAGCCCCTGCAGTACTAAGGGACTGCTCTCAGTACTTGCTCTCAGTACTGTTGTTGCTGTCAGCACTTGCTTGTTGAAGGAGTGAACTCGTGACACCTCTCTGGAACCTCCCCTCACCACACTTCATGTGTGTAGGCGATGCAACCCAGGCCTTGAGCAAGCCAAACATGTGCTGTGGGACTGGACTGAGTGACACATGTGCCCCCCATGCACATTTACATTCCTTCCCTCTCCTAGGTCCCTCTGAATGATCCAGCCCAGCAGTTCACCCGGGGGCCTCAGACAAGTCCGGGCCCTGTCCTCATTGCTGTACCATTTGATGATGACTCGGCACCCAGTTTCTACCTGGTAAAGCAGGGCAAGAATAATATCTATTCCATCAGGGAAGCGGAAGAATAGTCAGATAATCATAACAAGAGTTAGGCAAATGTCGGGCCAGGGATTTAGCTCAGTGGTTCTGCCGCCTGCCTTGCAAGTGTAAGGTCCTGACTTAGATCCCCAGCACAAAAAAAAAAAAAAAAAAAAAGATGTAAGAGTTAGGCCAATGTCACATAAATGGTAATTTGGGTATTCCTACCTCAGTCCCAAAACCCGAAACCAGATTGTTTAGTGCCTCTCAGAATTTGCTTGTAGGGATATAAAATACTCCAGGTATGAGCTGTGGATTGGTGGCCCACAGCTACAGCCTAGCACTGTGGGAGGCAGAGGCAGGAGGATCCCAAGTTCAAGCCCAAACTGGGCAGTTTAGTAACTCGAGGAGACCCTGCCTCAAAATAAAAAATAAAAAGGACTGGGGCTGGGCACGGTGGCACACACCTGTGATCTCAACACTCAGGAGGCTGAAGCAGTAGGATTGCTGGGAGTTTGAGGTCAACCAAGACTACATAGTGAGTTCAAGGCCAGCCTGAACTACATAAGCAAGACCTTGTCTCTAAAAAGCAAAACCTGAGGGCTGGGGATTTAGCTCAGTGGTTTCACTGCCTGCTGCGCAAGCACAAAGACCCAAATTCAATCCCCGGTACCTAAATAAATAAATAAATAAATAAAAAGCAAAACCTGTAGGTGTGGCAGAAGAACAAGAAGGAGGTCCAAAGTGAAGATAACATTTTCTTAAATTTGAAAACTGAGAGAGTGAAAAAAGAAAAGGAAGGCTCCAGTCTGGCTTGGTGGCACATGCCTGCCTGTAATCCCAGCACTTGGGAGGCTGAGGCAGGAAGGTCACTGGATTGGAGGCCAGCCTGTGCTACATAGTGAGTACCGGGACAGTCTGGACTACACAGTGAGACCCTGTCTCAGAAAGGAGGAGAGGGCTGAGGATGTAGGAATATAGTTCAGCAGTAGAGTGCTTACCTTTCATCACACACACACACACACACACACACACACACACACGCACACCACCCTGGTAAGAGAAGCACTGGCCAGAGCAGTGGTGGAACTGGGAGGACCCTGGGCTGCCAGGAGTGCCCATGTGCATTGGTGTGCCAGGGCCAACTGTAAAGATCCGGCTGGCAGCAGGGCTCTGGTGGGGCCCGCCCAGCCCAGGCCGGATGCCCAGCCCTCCCCGTGGCTCTCCTGAGTGCCCAGTGTTCCAGGGAGGCTGCTGGCCGTCACCTGGGGCCGCCCTCCAGTTAGCCTGGGTCCCCGGAGGTGAAGGGCAAAACTCTGGCAGGAACCTGGGGGGACCCCCTGAAGACATGGTTCCCCTGAGCCTCCTCACCTGTACTGCTACAGTGTTGTTCCCACACTCTTGTAAACTGGGATAGCAACATCCAGCTCACAGAACTGTAGTGATTGGATTCTATCTTGTGGGGGTGACTGTATGATTACCCAAGCTGGGAGACAATTGGGAGACAAAGAAGGCACTGATGACCTTTACTCCAGGACAACAGGCTACAGCCAGGACTGTTCTGGAACGCTGGGAGGGGCAGGGCCCTGGGGCCTGCATGTAAGCACCTAGCACTGGTAAGAATGACAACATTCATCAGCTCTTAGAACAAGAGGTGCCTGGCAAGAGGTGCCTGGCTCCAAATGATTTGACTTGTTTGATTCTTTCTTTTCTTTTCTTTTCTTTTTTTTTCAGGCAGGGTCTTCCTTTGTAGTTGAGGCTGGCCCTGAACTCACTGTGTAGCCCAGGCTGGCCTCGAACTCACAGTGTAGCCCAGGCTGGCCTCGAACTCACAGTATAGCCCAGGCTGGCCTCGAACTCACAGTGATCCTCCTGCCTCAGCCTTCCGAGAGCTGGGATTACTGTGACTCATTTGATTCTCACAACAGCTAGCAGTACCCATTTTAGCAGTGGATGCCTATCCCTCTGTAGGTGAATAAATCAAAACATAACACATGTAAGCAAAGGTAATGATTAAACTAGGAAGTGAGTTTGCTTCTATGTAACTAGATCACATTGGCTTTAGTAAAAGCTGCTACTCTTCCTTCTTTCTTCTTCTTAAGAGATGGGGGCCTCACTATGTTGCCCAGTCTGGCTCTGAACCCCTGGGCTGATGAGTGGCCTGGATGTCCCTGTCTCCTCCATCCTGGCCCTCCTCCCCTTCCTTTCTAAGCCGTCCACACTGAGCGGAGCGCTTCCCCAGAGGTGACCCCCACAATACCAGCCCTCTGCTCCTGTTTGTTGTGGTTTATATCTAGACTCCCCTAAAGCCTAAAGAGACCATATCTGGGGCTTTTGAAAGGCGGCTGCATCATGGAGGCTTATGGCTGACGCATCTAGATGGAATGCGTTGGAAGAGGCGGGCACCACGCCGCAGAAGAGTCTGCCCCTCTCTGGCTCCTCCCTTGGTCTCCCTCTGCTTCCTGTTCACCAGCTGTGGTCACCTCTCCTCTGCCGTGTCCCTCTGCCATGTCATTCTGCCTTACTGACCAGGAAGGACTGAAACTTCTGAAATGTGAGCCAGCTAGGTGTGGTGGCATACACCTGTAATCCCAGCACTTGAGAGGCTGAGGCAGGAGGATCACCAGGAGGTCAAGGCCAACCTAATCTACACAGGGAGATTTTCTCTCTCAAAACAAACAGACAAAAAAATTAAATAAAACGTGAAATAAACTTCTCCTCCTTTAAATTGCAAGTGCTGGATTTTCTGTCCCAATACGAACATAACTAAGACACCACCTGAGCCCATCTTCTGGGAGAGCCTAGCCTTTCAGATGTGCTGTGTACAGCTGAATGATCAGCCCAGTATCTCACCCCGGGGTTCTCTGCTGAGCTCCAAACCAGGGTATTCACCAGCATATTCAGAAGCTGGCAGGGCCCTTTTTCCCCTTGACCCTCAAGTCCCTTTTAAATTAAAGAAGAAGCAGAAGAAGAAGAAGGAGAAGGAGAAGGAGAAGGAGAAGGAGGAGAAGGAGAAGGAGAAGGAGAAGGAGGAGAAGGAGGAGAAGGAGGAGAAGAAGAAGGAGGAGGAGGAGGAGGAGGAGGAGGAGGAGAAGAAGAAGAAGAAGAAGAAGAAGAAGAAGAAGAAGAAGAAGAAGAAGAAGAAGAAGAAGAAGAAGAAGAAGCAGCAGCAGCAGCAGCAGCAGTAGCAGCAGCAGCAGCAGCAGCAGCTGGGTGGGCTTGGCTGGTGTCCCTCATGGAACAAAAGCATACTGAGAAGGGCCTGAGTGACCCTGGAGGGCCCAGGATAGTCCAGGGCAGGTTATCTAAATGAGAGGAACAGATGACCCGATGTGCTTTAAATCAAAATAAGTAACAAGGGTGGGTGGGATGCCGCACGCCTCTAACCCCACCACTCTTGTTGGCTGAAGCAGAAGATCTCAATTTTGAGCCCAGCCTGAGCAATTCAGGGACTTAGTGAGATCTTGTCTCAAAATTTTAAAAAAAGTAAAGAAAGGGCTGGAGATGTAGCTCAGTGAGAATGGCCTGGAGTCAATCCCCTGTACTACAAAAATAAAGAAACAAATATTTTTTAAACACCCAACCTTTCAGCAGAGCCTTGGCTAGCTAGAGGAGGGGCTGTTTGGGGACCACGCCTCTGCCAGCCAGCCACAGGTGCAGCTCTGCAGAAGCAGACTGAGTCAGAATCCGGGGTGCAGGATGTACCTCAGGACTGCAGGGAAGGAAGTAGGGTTTCCCAGAGGGACAGGCTCACCTGCCATGCAAGGCCAACGGAGCCAAGGAGCGGCCCTGGTGACTCCCGTCCTCTGCAGCCCACTCTGAGTCACCCATTCAGGTTCTGCCCAGGGCCTTTCTTCCACACAAGCCATGGGAAGCAGGGTCAGGAGACAGACAGACCACAGTCCTCACAGCTGCTGCTGGGCTCAGGGAGGGAGCAGATGCTCACACCCAAGCTGTCCACAGATACTCCCAGGGAGGGGCCGAGTCCCGTCTTCACTTCCTTCTCAGCCTGGGGTTGCTGTGCCGCTCACCTATCCCTGCACTGCGCCAGGGGAGCACAAAGGGGCACCTCCTTGGTCACAGGTCTCACAGGAACTTCTGTCCCTCCTGTGGGTGACAGCAGCCAGCCACTCCTGATGACAGGGTCAGTTACCCTGCAAGACAGTGACTCCTCTTCCTGCCCGCTGGTCCCTGCCTCGAGGAAGGCACAGCAACGGGGTGCTGGCACAGGGTGTGAGTCTGTGGGGCTCTCGCTGGGGTCCCTCCATCTGCAGAGCAGGAACAACTGGCTCAGCTCCAGAAACTGGGCAGGGACTGTGACTTTCTATAGTGAACACTGCTCTCTTCCTCCTAGGTCTCTCATCTTCTCACCATACAGCTTCCCGGATGTGCATCTACTTTGCCTCTATGGACATGTTCTATTACCATCTATAAGAGGTGATCAAAATACACAGTGAATGATTAAAAATTTTTTTGGGGGGGGTACTGGGGATCGAACTCAGGACCTGGTGCTTGCAGGTAGGTGGTGGAACCACTGAGCTAAATCCCCGGCCCACATTTAAATTTTTTAAAATGTACTACAGTAAAATACACGTAGCCATGAATCAACTTCAAAAAACTCTCCTCCATAGGGCCGGGGATTTAGCTCAGTGGTGTTGCCGCCTGCTGCACAAGTGCAAGGACCCGAGTTCAATCCCTGGTACCAAAAAAAGAAAAAAAAAAAAAAAACTCTCCCTCCAGTGGCACTGTACCTGCCTCGAAAGTGCAAGGTCCTGAGTTCAATCCTGGGTACCAAAAAAAAAGGAGAACAGAAAACTCTCCCTCGCTTCAAACACACTTATCCCATCGTTCTTGCCTCTTTCTGGAGCAGTTCTGGAAGTGCGCTTACGTGACTGTGTTTATGAGGTGTGGTTAAAAAAAAATACCGCGAACATGGCTGCCAGTGCCATCCAATGGAAAAGCAGCCTGGTAAAAACATGACAGCCTGTCCTCACCCACCTTCTTCACCAGATCTGGCACTGTGCAACTTCTGGCTCTTTCCCAAAGTCAAAATGACCGTGAAAGGTCAACATTTTGTATCAAATCAGGATATTGAGGCAGGTACAAGAGTCTCAATGTCTCAGGAATAAAAGAAAGAAATTAGTAATGGGACACTAGGCACGGGGTATACAAGAACTCTTGGGACTATATTTTCCATTTTTTGTAATGTAAATCTAAGGTTAGTATAAAATAAGTTTCTTTAAAAAAAGATAAATTGTTTCTGTCCTTTCCTTTTTTCTTTCTGAAGTCTTGGGGATTGAATCCAGGGGCTTCATTCTGAGTTCAGCCCCAGCCTTATCTAAAAGTTATTTTGAGACGGGGTCTTTCCATAAATCATGACATCACCCAGGTTAGGCTTGAACTTGTGATCATTGGTCTTGGTATAAATGAATGTCTTTTTTTTTTGGTACTGGGGAATGAACTCAGCACCCTGTGCTTGCCAGGCAGGCACAGCACCAGTGAGCTACATCCCCAGCCCTTGGCATAAATGATTTGTCCTAAAAAAGGACAGTGTCAGGGCCGGGAGGTAGCACGGTGGAGCCACACCTGCCTGGCAAGCACAGGGTCTGCAAAAAAAAAAAAAAAAATGGACAGTGTCAGATGGAAGACCTTTCACTCAGAAGATGAAGGGCAACATTCTTCCAAAGTCAGCTTTTATGAGTCGGCTTTAACATATCAAAGAATAAGGCATCCCCTCCAAGTTACAATAGCATAGCCTTGATTTTTTTTGAGGGAGGATCTCTCCCTATGTAGTTCAGGCTGGCCTTAAACTCATGGCAATCCTCCTGCCTCAGCCTCCAAGTGCTGGGATTACAGGTGTGAATCACTACACCTGGCTGTCTTTTTTATTATTAGTGACCCTAGTAAGTGTAAAGTTTTATTTCACTGTGGTTTTGATTTCCCTTTCCTAAATGGCTAAAATGTTAGCCTCTCCTTGTGTGTTCATAGGCAGCCTTAATAATTTTAGCCGGGTGCTGGGCATAGTGGCACACACTTGTGATGTCAGCATTCTAGGAGGCTGAGGCAGGACGATCACAAGTTTAAGTTCAGCCTGGACAACTAAGCAACTTCAAGAGACCCTGACTCAATACAGAAAACAGAAAAGGTCCTTGGGATATAGATCAGTGCAAAGGGCCTGGGGGCAATCCCCCATACCATAGGCACAGAAAAAGAACAACAAAATTTATCCTAGCATTAAAGCAATCAGTTCAGGGCTGGGGATACAGCTCAGTGGTAGAGCACTTACTTAGCTTGTTTGAAGCCCAAAGTTGGATCCCCAGTAGCAGAGGAAAATAAAAAAATAACTGAAGCTTGTTTGAGCCTTATAAGTCTTTTTTCAGATGCAAGTTTCCTGGAAAGTCTAATCCAAAACAAAACAAAAAACAAAAACAAAGAAACCCAGAGTCAAGGGTCAGGAGGAGAAGGCCCCAGTGTTTGCCCGGGCCTGCAGGGACAGCCCCTGGAACTCCCAGGACTTCCAAAGAGCAGCAATTAGGGCCACAGCACAAGAGAACTGACAGGCATGGCCGTGGTTAGCCATCTAAACGGGTGGCATTCAGTGACTGCATTTTCCTAACCACACACAGACCTCCAGGATCCAACGACAGCATGCTTGCTCCTGAGTATTGTCTGAAAATCTCATCTTTATCAACTAATGAATCAAGCAATATGTATGCCAGGTTTTCTAGGCTCCAGGGATGAAAGCAGTGGACAAGACAGACAAGGAGATGAGACCCACCTTCCAATGGACAGAGGCCACCACAGAGAGACACGGATAGCATCATGGGAACGAGGGCCAGGCAGTGGGAGCTACTGCTTGGGTCGGGGGGCTGTTTTATACTAATAGGTCAGGCATCTCCTGAGGAGGTGACATTTAAACTAAGAGTAGGAAGCTGGGCACATGCCTATAAATCCCAGCACTCGGGAGGCCAAGGCAGGAGGATCACCTGGAGTTCAAGGGAGCCTGGGCTACATAGTGAGACTTTGTCTCAAAAAATATGAATAAATAAAATTCTAGAACAAGAAGGAGGTCCACAGCGAAGAGAAAAAGCAGTAATAATAAAGTTATCGGGCCAGGGATTTAGTTCAGTTGTTCTGCGGCCTGCCTCGCAAACACAAGGACCCGAATTTGATCCGTGGTGCCAAAAAAAAAAAAAAAATAATAATAATAATAATAATAAAATAAAGTTATCATTAGGGTTGAGGATTTAGCTCAGTGGTTCCCGGCACCTGCCTTGCAAGTGCAAGGTCCCCAGTTTGATCCCCGGTACCAAATAAATAAATAAATAAGTTGTCGTTAAAATAATTCAAGAAAGATTTCCAAAACTCAACTGAAGTATCCTTGAGTTCCAAGTGTAAAGGGCACAGCAAGCACCCAGGACAATGCTAGAACATAGAAACAGGGCTGGGGATTTAGCTCAGTGGCTCTGCGCCTGCCTTGCAAGTGCAAGGCCTGAGTTCGATCCCTGGTACCACAAAAAAAGCAGCAGAACTTTACTCAGGTACAGCATAATTAACTTCCAGGACACCAAGAGCAGAGAGACTCTACAGGCTGACAAAAAAAAAGAGCGTGAACAAACCCAAATGATCCAACCAAAATGGCCTCAGTTCCTTCTTTCGGTGGATCACTCCTTGCAGCAGCTTTCCCAGAAAGGATGTGGGCAGGTTAACTGTTCTGAACATGTGCATAGCGGGCTGGACACTTTGCCTGACCAGGCTGCAGGGGACGTGAGGGGATTGCTGGTGGTACGGGAGTAGGTGGAATGTGCATCTGTGATGGAGGCCTGTGGGAAGGTGGGGGTGACAGGACTAAGGTCACCCATGGTGTGACGTGTCCCAGTCCTGTGCCTCCTTACTTCGAGCACTTCAGGTTTTCCTGGTGACACTAAATCTTGGCAAGAACAATTCCACAAGCCACCAACTACACAGGTCGGACTTGCAGTGGGTCCCAAAGACCAGGCTCAGGGGTCAGACTTTTTTTTTCAGTCCTGGGGGATGAACCCAGGGCCTTCACACTGAGCTGCATTCCCAGAGCCTTTTTTGTTATTATTTTGTGAGAAGGTTTCTGTAAGTTGCTAAATTGCCCAGGCTGGCCTCAAACTTGCCACCTCCTGCCTCAGCCTCCCAGAATGCCGGGATCACAGGGGGGTGACACCAGACTGGCATGGGTTTAGCTATTTTAGAACTGATTTTGCTATTCAGGGTGCTCCTTCGACTCCTCAGAGGAGTCCTCACAGAGTTCTTCAGAAGATCCCCCATCAGGAGGCCTTCAAATACCAGATCTTTCTTTTCTGTTCTCACACCTCTTTCTCCAACAGGACCTCATTATCCTCTTTCTGTTTTTTTTTTTGGTACCGGGGATGAACTCAGGATATTGAGCAGGCACAGTGCCACTGAGCCAAATCCCCGGTACGTTCTTGAACTTCCAGTGGCTTCACTCATTCACTCACTCATTCATTCATTATTTATTCTTTTTTCAGTTTTTCTTTCAGTTGATGTTGATGGAGCAACCACTCTGCTCCAGGCTCTGAGATTTAATGGTGAGGAATAAAGACACAAAACGTCTCCTGCGGCACTTTTCTGAGACTGGGTTCCATTCAACAAACTCACAGAGCGAGCGCTGCCGAAGTGCCAGGCACGGTGCTGAGTGCCATGTGTCCAATAGTGCCCGCGACAGAATCCCTTATAACTTTGGGTCAACCACAGGCAAACAAAGTGGCTGAGGCCGTGGCTGAGCTTCTCCAGACTCTCAGCTCCCTGAGGACAGACAGATTTCATGTCCAATTCAGCTCTGCCTTGCATTCAACTCTGTGGTCCGCGGGTGTTTGTTGAATTAACACAAACTTGTTGCCTTCCTACTTGTCATCTTTGCAGCAGGGTACCCCCTTCAAGCCTGCCCCCTTTGGGTAGGCAAGAAACTTGGGGCTCCTCCATTCCCCTGGAAGGATGTGGCTCCTCCCACGCCCTGAATCCTGTGCCACCATCCCCTCCTTGAGGAATTAACCCCTGGCATGGGGTAGAGCTTGTCTCTCCAGAGAAGGAAGTGTGGGGAAGGAAACAAGAAAAGGCAGTTTCTCCAGCTCCCCACCTACCTTCCCTTCCCCAGGACAGGTTTCCAGGGAGGCTCACAGCATCCCTCAGGCTATCCCCACTAATCGCCTCCATCTGTGCCCACAGGGAGCCTGTTTCCTGGGGTAACCCTGACCAGACCGAGCCCAGCGGCCCAGCCAGCAGCCCCACCCTGTACAGCGCTGGGGCTACGATGACAACCCAGGTGGACGCTTTGTTGGGTTTCGTGACTCCAGTCTGTTTGCAGAGCCCTGGCACTGAGCGCGGTGACGGAGCTGACGTTGACTCCATTCTCTGGCCCTGGGCCCAGGCAGCTCCGCCTGCCCACATAGAAGCAAGGCCGGCTCGGGTTACACCAGCGCACCCATGGTGACAAAGGGGGCCCAGGCCTGGGCAGGGAGCGCCTCGCCCACCTCCCAGGTGGCTCCCTATGGAGGAACTCGGTGGCCCCCGCTGAGGGCTCCGGGAGAGCAGAGGGCACAGCAGCTGTGGTTGTCACAGATACTGGAATCCCGGGGCAGCCCCATGCCTTCCCCCAGGGATCTCTAGTCAGTGCCTCACCAAGCCACTCGGGCTTGTCCGCGCTTGCCCTGCACACCCAAGTCCAGCCACAGTGCCATCTCGAGTCCTTCCCTTAGTGACCTCAGCAGCCTGGGAAAAGCATATCTGCTAAAATGGCAATAGCAGGGACCACCTGTCACCCACCAAAGTGACGCTTCTATCACCGGTGGGACCAGGCAAACGCCCCCTCAAGCCCCGAGAGACAAGCCTCTTTGCCAGCCAGCATTGTGCTTCAGACGAGACATCTGCCTACCGGCCTCGCAGATTTCTAGGACCCAGATCGAGTGAGACAAAACTGGTGTTGGCCTTGAAGCGCCAGGCAGACCTGCTGTTGGCCCCAGATTCAGTGCTCTCGAACTGTTATACAGTGCCCTAAAGAAATGCCCACCTGCTTGCCCCAGCCTGGCCTGAGAAGCCTTTCACCCAGACTGAAATGGGTCCATAGAAGAATTAAAGAAAGTAGTCCCCATCTCCCCCGAAAAGTCATGAAAAGTCCCCCACTCATTAACAAAAAACCTCCTCTTCTCCCCTTAATCTTTTTTTTTTTT
>NW_004624807.1:8714969-8727558 GCF_000247695.1 Heterocephalus glaber
GGGAGGGAGGGAGAGGGGAGGGGGAGCAAGCATTGGCCACCCTGAAGTTCTCAGGAACCAAAAACACACTTCCCATCCTTCCCAAGGGATCAAGCATCCCTGAAAGCAGCACTCATTGAATCCACCCCACCCTTGTTGTAGGTCAACAGGACCCTTCTCAAATTTCTGCACACCCAAGGTGGGATTCCAGGCAGCTACACAGCACGGAGACATTCGGACTGCTTGGCATCTCTTCAAGCAGAGTCAGTTATGGGGTTGACAAAGACAGCCAGGAAGACAAGTTTCAAGGACTGTTTTCCTAAACCACAAAGCTCTGAAAGCCTGAGCTGTTTCTTACCCTCCGTAAAGCCTCAGTTTCCTCATCTGTGAAACAAAGTGCTCATCCTCTGCCTTGGAGTCTTGTTAGAAGGTTTATGGAAGAGTCTGAAATTCCTTGGGGTCCATTCGAGACCTCCTGTTCCTGGATGACTACTTCCCTGCACCTGCCTAGAGCCAGTCACCCAGAGGATGGAGAATGAATGAAGGATGTACGGAAATCAATAACCTGACACTTTGCCCGGCAATGGCAGGTGCTCGTCAGAAACCAGGTGTTATATTAGGTGCAGGCCCTGGCTCGGCGTGCTGTGTGCTTTGTGGCCTGTAACAGCATGCTATGTGGCCCTCCCTTTCCGAGCCTCAGTCCCTCTCCTGTATAATGGGAGTTCTCCTTCTAGGTCTTGGGCCATGTTCTGCAGATTGCTGGAAAGTGGTTATGAGGCGGACACTCCCTGAAGGTGTCGCAGCAGTTGGGAAGATACATGCAGAGCTTTGCCAGGACAGATGAAGTCCTGTCAGCAGGCAAAGAAGGCTGCGGATGAGCCGGGCTGCTGGGCAGGGGTGACATCCCTGGCCTCACCCAGAAGCTCATGCAGAGGTCCCCGGGGCGTGTGAGGCCCATAATATGCTGTGCACTGAGCTGTGCTAAGAATTGTCTTGTAGGTGAGAGAAAATCACTTCCCAGCAAGTAGCAGGGGCTGCAGGGAGCTCCCCTCAGCTTCCGAGGTTTCTGGTCTCAGGAGTGTGACTGCCCTCCAGCCCCAGCCCCAGCACTCATGTTCATTCCCATCCTCAACAGACCATCACTTTGCCAAATAGAGCGGGTAGAGAGAACACACATGCTCCCAGAATGAAGCAGGAGGTGGAGGGCACGGACACACCCGGGGCCACCCAGGTACTTGGTGGTGGCAAAGGTGATGCATGGAGACTACACAGCAAGCTGCATGATTCCTTTTCTTTCTTTCCTTTTTTTTTTTTTTTTTTTACTGGGGATCAGACTCGGGTCCTTTAACTTTCGAGGCAGGTAGCAGAACCAATGAGCTAAATCCCCAGCCCTTCCTTTTCTTTCTTTTGTTCTTCCGTTCTCTCTCTCTCTCCTTGCCTTCCTTCCTGTCTCTGACTTTCTGCATTTCTCTTTCTCTTTTCCCTCTCTTTCTTTCTCCATCTTTCTTCCCTGCTCCCTCTTTCTCTGTCCCTCTTTCCCTCCCCTTCTTTCTCTCTCCCTCTTTCTCCCTCTCTGCCCCTGTTTCATGATGGGATCTCATTACATTACCCAGGCTGTCCTTGGACTCCTGGGCTCAAGCAATCCTCCTGCCTCAGCCTCCACAGCCTCTGGGTCTATAGATGAGGGCCACTGTGCCTGGCCCAGCATGATCTCACCTGGGCACATTATGCTGCAGTGGGAGAACTGGTTCAACTTGGCCAGATCTTCTCAGATTTTAAAAAGACGCCAAAAATTCAGCTGTTTTTCTATGGAAATTTTACTGAGCCTAAAACACTGACAACTTGTGTGGTGATTTTTGTTTTTTGTGCTGGGGATGCACCGAAGGGCCTCATGATACAGCCAAGTGCTCTCCAAGGCGTTGCCTGGGCCCAGTCAGGTGATTGCTCTAAACCCAGCTGTCATAGGTGGGGTGGCTCCTGGAACCCCTCTGGGGCCAGGGGCTCACGGAGAAGCTGGCTTCTGGCTCCAGGGCCCTGCACTACCTCAGGGAATCGAGGCGGGCTTGAGTCTCTGCTGCCACCATTTTGACATTTTAAATAACTTTTAAAGGGCACGAGATTGCACCTTTCACTGGGCCCTGTAGCTGGTCTGGACTGGAGGCCAGGGTGGAGCCCGATGACAGAGGCAGAAGGAGGCCAGGCAATGGCCCGGGGAGCAGATGGGCAGCATAACCACCGGCTGCATCTGGCCGTGCTGCGTGTGTGGTGTGTGTGTGTGTGTGTGTGTGTGTGAAATTACGTCCTATGTGAGTGGGAGCTCGTGAGCGTGTGTAGTGTGATGAGGGATTGTGAGTGGGCTTGCACTTTTTATTTTGCTGGAGCCTCAAGCACGCTAGGCAAGCTTTACCACTGAGCAGCATCTTCTGCCTGTAGTGTATTTGCGTGTGTGAGTGATGTGCATGAGTGTACATGAGTGTGTGAGAGTCCAGTGTGTGTATGAGAGCGTGTGTCTGCATGGTATGGGTATGTGAATGCGGGGCCAAGGAGAGAGAGACAGAGACCGAGGGGCAGGGGAGTGGACAGGGGCCTGGGGCAGGGAGTCCCAGGGCAGTTTGGCAGATACTGATATTGCATGGCCTCTCTGCGGGTGGCAGGAAGCTGTGTGATTGAAGCTGAGAGGAGTGAGTCCTGCACCTGCCTAGGGGGCCTCACAACCAACCCAGTACGGGAGCGAGATGTGTAAACAGATAACTGGAAAGAAGGAGCAGACTGAAATAAGCCCTATAATAAATATCCCACCTCTTCACCTACTTCACAGGAGGCCTGTGAAGCTAGATTTCCCCTGAATTGGCTCGAGGGGTGGGGCTGTGGGATTCTGGGAACAGGCCCAGCCCCCTGGCCCAGCCCACCCCCTGGGGCACACCCAGACATGGAGCTGGAGGAGTGACCTCCCTCCAACCTGCACAGCCCCACACCCAGTCCCCCAGGACTTGATAAGAGGTGAGCAGCAGCTCAGGGCGGGGATATAAACAGCCCAGCCCCACCCCCACCCCAGCAGGGCAGGCCCCGAGGGCAGGTAGGTGAGGCGGGTCCACCTCTGGGTGGGGGTCCATTCCCAGGCCCCTCCCTGGGCCTCTGAAAACTGGGAGGAGGATGGCTGGGTCCCCAGAGAGGCCCTGGGGAGGGGGCTGAGGAACAGCTCTGTGCTGGTCTTCACTGCATCCTAAGGGGCGGAGAGGCAGGTAGAGAGCAAGGTTGAGGAGACATTTGGGGAAGAAATGTGTCCCCAGGCCTGGTTTTTCCCCCAGGCTCGCCAAAGGAATGCTGGGTTCTGGTCCCCATTCTCACCTGGCCAATGACCTGGGGCCAGACTTTGGCCTCCTGGGTAAAATGGGGACACCCAGTCTCCTCAGAGGGCTGAGGCAGATTCAGTGAGATAGTGGGATGAAGAAAGGGACTCATAAACAGGAAACAGCAGGACGAAGGTCAGCCCGGCATCCCAAACCTGTAAGGAGCTTGGCTCCATCTCCCCACTCCTGCCCCACAGGCCCTCTACTTGAAAGGGCCTCCCAGAATCTTCTTTTTGGAGCTGAAGAAACAGGACGAGCAGCGGCTCAGTAAATGTGTCTAGGGTTCCAAAAGCCTATCACCCTTTCCTGGCCAGGTGACCTTAGGCAGCACTGGTTCGCCTCTTTGGCGTGTAAGCCCTGGAGATAACATGAAGCTAGCACACCATGTAGCATGCACAGATTCTCAGGAAGTGAGGTCACTCTCAGGCTCTGGGTGCCAGAGCAGCTTGAGCTCAATGGCTTGGTCAGCACAGGACCAGGCTGGCTGAGCCTCCAACCTAGGCCGCTGCCCTCTTTGGCTAACTTGTTTCCACTACAGAAGGGAAATGTTAAGGACACCACTTTCCAAAATGGCTCCATACTCTGGTTTCTCTTCAGATTGTATAAATCTTTTGCCTTTTACATAATGGCTCCAGAAGATTCAAGGTTCTTTCAAGATTCCACCATTGACTCAAATAAATCTGTTTTATTTGTATCCCTTCAGTGAATAATCTGGTATTTCCAAGACAATTGATCAATATTTTAAATTTACAAAATGGCTGAACGTGCCCTGTATTTGAAGCTGCAAACTCCACCACCTGAAAGCTACTCTTCCTAAGTAGCCCTCCAGATGGTCCCTCCGGTGAAATATCCTCGCTAAAACCACACTATTCACGGTGGATGGAAGAGTAACAGTTCTGGAATCTGCTGAGGAAGTTCCAAGTCGGTGACGTCAGAGGAGCTCCCAGGGATAGGCCAAA
This sequence comes from Heterocephalus glaber, assembly GCF_000247695.1. Next base: position 8,719,258 of record NW_004624807.1, read on the forward strand.
GGACAGAGCCAAGGTGCCTCTACCAAACCTCACTTTGCATCTGCGGACCGGAAATGAGAAAGCTCTCCCCTAGGAAGGGATGGAACAAGGCAAGATGGTGTTCAGCACAGCGCTTGTCAGAAGACTGGCTGTCAACAATTATCAATTCCCTCCCTCCTTTCCCATCAAGTACTCATCTCCATTTTGCTTTGTTTTTTCCCTTTACAAGATCAGAACGTTGATTTCATGTTAGACACAAAAGCCAGGATTCGTATTACAGATATTCAGCTCTAAGCCAACTTGGCTGGGATGCAAAAGCATCTATTTATTCCACAAGGCTGGACATGCAATTCTAGACTTCTTGGAGAACATCAGGTCCAAACCTCTGCCTTACAAGAGGAAGCAGCCCCAGGAGTTTGCCAGGGTCACGGTGCCCATGTGCAGTGGCAGCCCCAGCCCCCTCTCTCAGCTTTCCCTGCTCATGCCCTTGCTTGTGTGAAGTCTCACAAGCTCTGTCTGAGCCACCTTGCTTGTTTGTCCCATTCCCAGCCCACCCTCCTGCCACGAGAAAACCACACCCATCCACAGACAGCTGAGATAGGTTAGAAAAAGCCCGGCGGGCACTTTATTGGAGGACTCTGCCTCCATTCACAGGAGAAAGGAACCAGGACCCCATCCTGAGGGTTCTGGCAGGGTTCACTCCCCCTTCCGCTGGCCCCCAGCATTTGGAGGGGAGGTGTGGGGAGAGGGATGCTTTAGAAAAAATAGATCTCTATGTACATCTGACATTTATAGCACATAAATTAGGGATGCTGTGACCCCCGCCTGTGGAGCCCAAGCACTGAGCAGGGAGGTGTGGAAGCCAATCCAGGAAGATATTTGAGGCCGAAGCCCTGTCCCATGTCCCAGCGCACTCCCCTTCGGCCTCCCATCTTCCTTGGCCGAGTCCAGGCAGGAGGAAGGCCTCGTCCACAGCCAGCATTGGGATCATGACGAGCCACACTGGCGAAAGTCACTTTGGATCCCAGAGCTTGTATTCCAAGGCCAGGAGGCAGTCCAGGGCTCTGCCACTCGCCAGCCTTCAGCTTCTCATAGCAGCACACAGGGAGCGTGTCCTAGAGGTGGGGAGGGGCGTCCGGCCTGCTGGTCCTCCAGGAACCTGTGGCCCCGGTCCAGTCTGTGGGTTTGGTCCTAGGTCTAGTCCAGACCTTTACTTCCGGCTCTCCACAACCTCTTCTTCCTTCCAGCCACTGGAGTTTTTGCCGAACTTGTAGACCAGCCGCCGGCCATCCACTCGCTCCAGGATCTCTCGTTTGTAGTAGTACCTGGGTGGGGGCGAGGTGGTCAGAGGCAGTCAGAGGTGCCGGCACCTCCCATCGGGCCCATGAGTCCTGGGCTGAGCTGCCTCTCTGGCTTTGAGCCTGGCCCAAACTCCCTTCATTCTCTTCTCACCTGCTGTTACCATGCTGGCCTAGCATCATGTCCAGGGTTCCTACCTCTACATTTGTTTTTTCCCCCCCAGTACAGGGGATTGGTCCCAGGGCCTTCACCCAAGCTACATCCTCAGCCTTTTTAAATTTTTGAGACAGGGTCTTGCTAAATTGCTAACTTACTCAGGCAGGGCTCAAACTTTTGATCTTCCTGCCTCAGCCTCCAGGGTGCTGGACTGACAGGTGTGCACCACCCCACCCAGCTTGTACTTGCTCCACTGCATCTCATGGGTGGGTCCTGAGGCTTTCTTGTTTGTACTGGGGTTGGAACCCAGGACCTTGCGCTTGGGCATCAGCACCACTGAGCTAAATCCCTGCCCTTCTGAGGCTTTTCACTGCAGCACAGGAACGTAGGATGGGAAGGGACCCTAGAGATGAGCTGCTCTGCCCCAGTGGCCCTAAGCATCTCTCTTGGGGCGCTCTCCCATGCCCGCCCGTCCCATGCTTCCTCCATGCTGTCACGGGGTCCACTGAACAGGCCCAGGCCAGGTCGCCCTTGTCCTTCCTCACCCTGGGGACACACCTGTCACGTGTAGCCAGCAGGGGCTGGACAGGGCAGGGCAGCGCCAACAACATCATCACAGGGCTGGCATCATCCCAGCGCCAGCTCACCCACCTCATGGCGCGGCTCAGCTTCTCATAGGTCATGTTGCTGTTCTTTTTCTTTTGGCCCCAAAGCTGGGCCACGGCCTCAGAGCGCAGGAACTTGAAGACGCCCTCATGCCGATTCTCCCATTTCATGAGGCCCTCGTTGAGCTCTGGGTGGATGAGGATGTCCCGGATGAACTCCCACAGGTGGGTGCCTCTGGGGGCTGCAAGGACGACTGCCATTAGCTGGTTCCCAGGGGTCCCCAGCCGGTCCTGCCCACCCCAGTGAGTGGCCAGAGCGCAGGCCAAGCCTCCAGGGTGCCGAGGTGGCCATCTCCCGCCCCACCCCCACCCCGGGGCCTGGCTGTGTCACGTGGCTCAGCTGTCTGCTCCATGGATGCAGACAGTGCTCACAGGCCTGTGGGAGCTAGGGCGAGAGCCTCGGTGAGAGCCAACACACAGACCCGGGTGAGCCTGTCAAGTGCAGGGTGGACTGGCCCCAGGCTGTGGTCCAGGGACAGCTTTCTGGGAAAATAACCCCAGAGGACCAGAGCACCTGCCCCTGTGTGTGTGTGGATATGGGAAACAAGAGAGAGGTAAGAAAACATCTTCGGGGGGCACAGCAGCAGGCTGGTTCTGGAGTCTCAGCACACCGGACCCTCAGGGCCACCTGAGCAGCCAGATGCAGACAGAACTGGCCACAGCAGTATATGGGCAGAAAACCTGCACTCTCCTGCCACGTGTAGATCCCCTTGAGCCTCAGTTCCCCCTCCTCTCTAGCACCTCTGCAAATGAGGTCCCCCACACCTGGGCCCTCCCCACTGTGGTACTGTACCATGGTGGGAGGATGCGGTGCACCATCCCCAGGCCCTGGGCTCACCGTGCTTGCCCTTCTTGCCCTCCAGGCACTCCCAGTACTCTTTGCTCAGCTTCCGGGGCCGGCCTCGTTTCCGCTTCCCATGCTTCGGTTCCCCCTTCTTATAGTCAGGAAAGCGGTCTTCGGGAAGGCGGGCAGAAGGAAGGTCAGGTAGGGGTGAGGGGCTGCTTTAGGGGAGCAGGGAAGAGGCACCGCAGAGGGCGACCCCAGGACCCAGGGCCTCACCTCTGGGTAAGAGCTTGCTGTCAGTGGCGTCCAAGTCCACGTCGCTTCCACCGGAGTCTGAGGAGTGGGAGCTCTGAGGAGTGCCGGTCCCTGGGTCGGGGGCAGCAGAGTGAGCACCGCACCCTGGCCCGGGTGGGAGCCAGGCACTCAGCAGCATGGCAGGAGGGGCGCTGTGCCCAGCTGGGCCTCTTACCTGCAGTGGAGACCTCGGAGCAGCCCGGGGAAGGAGCTCCAGTGCCATAGCTGGCGGCGTAGTAAGGGCTGGCCTGGCAGCTGTCCTCCATCACCCCAGGCAGCTCCTGGGGGAAGGGGCTTCCCTGGTCTGGAAAGAGGAGCGAGCTCAGCCCGGGCTCAGGGGCCCGCTAGGGACAGTGAGGTTCCCAGGCATCTGCGCACCCCGGGTTGGGACTTCTCTGGCTGGGGAGGGAGGAAGGAAACGTACTCTCACCGAAGGGGCCCGGGTCTCTGAGCGCCTCCTGGAAGGCCACACCGCTGTCCTTCTCTAGCAGCTCAATGATCCAGCTGAGTTCATCGGAAGAGCTGGAGGCTGACGCAGGGGAGGAGTCACTCCCACTGCTCCCTCAGGGGCTCCCTCTGGCTGTACCCTCCAGCCCGTGCTTGGGGTCCAGCCCAGGGCCAACCCTCCCCCGGGCCCCAGGGCCCTTGGCTGCTACTGCCCCAGAGCCCAGACTCACTGAGATCCCGCAGCTGGGCATGGAGTTGGTCCCCCAGGGGCCCGAAGACCAGACGCAGCTCCTCCAGGGCACAGCTGCAAAGGGTGGCCCCATCCATGTCACACCGTGAGAAGTCAATGGAGCTGGCGTCATACTTGTTCTTCTCCACTTGGTAGCTGATCCAGTCCAGAACCTGAGCCTTCGACCAGAACTGCGGCTGCTCCCCAGACCAGCTGGCCTTCTCTGCGGGCCAGGCACAGCGACAGGGTCGGCAATGGCCACTCCGGGACCCACAGCCCCATTTCCGGGGGCCCTCACTTGCAGGAGGGGCAGGAGATGACTCAATGCTCCGGTCCCACCCCTTTACACCCCTCCACCCCCAGCCAGCAGGCTCTTAGGACAAATGTCTCCCTTGCCCAGAAGGCTCCCATTTCACTTCACCCACCGGTGCCCTCCAGCGACGTCTGGGGGTTACTCAGGGACAGCACTAAGTCGTCAGCCCCAAAGGTGGCAACAGGGGGAATAGGGGCCAGGCTGGGGTCCTCCACGCTGTACATAGCACTGAAGTAGTTGCTAAAAACGTTGCTAATCTCACAGGTTGCAGCCATGAGGCTACCTAAGGAGAGGGGACAAGATTGGTGAGGATGTTGGGGTCCCTCCCATACACTCCAGGCTACTCTCCTCTGTTCTGTCCCAAAGGGCAGGAAGGTACAGGGACTTGGAAAGGTCAAGAAAGGTGTCTAAACCAGGGCTGGGGGCACATGCTTGTAATCCCAGCACTTGGGAGGTTGAGGCAGGAGAACTGCTAGTTCAAGGTCAGCCTGGACTCTTGGGCCAGCTCCTGACTCAGAAAGAGAGGGGGGAGCCAGGCATGGTGGCACATGCCTGTAACCCTAGCTCCTGGGAGGCTGAGGCAGGAGGATCACTTTGAGGCACCAGGCTGGGCTACATAGTGAGTTCAAGGCCAGCCTGGACTAAAAGTGAGGCCCTGTCTCAAAAAAAAAAAAAAAAGAGGTCAGAGCAAAGTGGGGCCACTGTCCCCTTGTGCTGGGCTTCCTCCTCGATTATAGGACCCTTGGCCACAGCAGACAAGTCACGGCCACCCAGTCCGCACCCAAGACAGTCTGTTCCTGACCCTCAGTCCAGCTGTGAGACTCCAGACTAGAATGGTCGCCTCCAGAACTGCAGAGCCGCCACACCCGTTTCCCAAGGTGAGGGCAAAGGGATGCGGCAGGTAGGAGTCCTACCTGCGCAGATGTGGTCAGCAGACAGGCTGGCTTCGGAGGTCACAGGTGAGGAAAATCCAGGTGGCTGTAAGCTCCGCCAGGGAGCATCGAGGAGTCTGGCTGCCGCTCACCCCCACCCGCTCTTAATAGGGCCATGCAGGAGCTCCGCCCAGCACCAGGCCCTTGCTGCGATCCCGGCGGTAACCTGAGCTGCTGGCTCATTGGATAGAGGGGATTTCCTGGCCTTCAGACTGGGCTCCTGGCCCCAGGTGATTTGCATATTAGGTGCCACTTGGCCTGGGTCCTAGCAGGCGGTGCTGGGAAATCAGGCCAGGCTGGTTTAATGATTGTCAGAGTCTGTCATCCCACACCCTCTGGGGTTGGGCCCAGGGCACCGGGCCGGGCAGGTGGCGGGAACGTCGCTGGGATGGGCACCTGTACTTTTGGCTGCCCTCTGGGGCGGGAAATTTCTGGTGGGCTGGGGAGGAAGAGGCGTGGGGGAACACAGAGACCTGGCTGGCCTGGGTCAGAAAGCCCGCTGCGCTGTTTGGAGGTCTGGGGACAAAGGGCCCAGTGGGAGGGAGGTTACTGAGGTTTAGGGGTTTCCTCCACAGCACCCAATGGGGTACAGGCTGAAGACTGCAGGCTCCCCAGGCAACATTCAGGGCTTCTGGGTATGGCCAGCCAGGCTGCCAGCCTAACCCGGGCTCTGGGGTCCCCAGCTACAGGGCCCAGTTGCTGGCATCCACTTCGTCGGCCACGTAGCACTGTCTGCCCAAACCCCACCCAAGCGTCAGGCTGTTGCAGCGACTTTCGGAGAGATCCAGCCCACTTGAAAGCTCTTCCCTGGGTGCCTGATGGAGCCTCCCTGCCTAGGGGCTGCTACATCCACTTGGACTCTTTTCTGTTCTGCAGTCCAGTTCTGGTCCAGTCCCTCACCCAGTTCATCTGTACCTGCTGGTGCCCTCTGGTGGTCAGAAGCCAGTGGGCTGGGTGTGGTGGCACACACCTGTAATTCCACTACTAGGGAGGCTGAGCCAAGAGGATCGCCTCAAATTTGAGGCCAACCTGAACTACATAGTGAGACTTTGTCTCAAAAAAAAAAACCAGTGGGTCATGACATTGACCCATACATACTACCGCTGGTAGTACTGTATTACTGTACTTTACTATATGCCAAGTGCTTTTAACATAAAAATCCTCACACAAAATATCTGGTAAGCAATGTACAGTTATCCCCATGTTACAGGTGAGGAAACTGCAGCTCAGAGGGGCTCAAGGCTGCCCGGGCTCCCCTGAGTTAGATAAGGAGGGGCAAAGGCGCTCTTTTTCCTGGACCCTGTGCCTCTAGCTGAGCCCTGGTCTCTATGGGCAGAGTATTTGTAGTTTTGTGTACTCAATTCCAAATCCAAGGGGCTGGGTCCTACAGACTACGACACCCCCCAGGAGTAACAGGGTGGAGATTCAAATGTCTGTGGTGTCAGGCCAGATGTATGCATTGTGCTTATCAGTTTTCCTGTAAGAATGAGGCTGTGCCAGGCTGTAACCCCAGCACTCCTAGAACATGGGAGGCTGAGGTAGGAGGATCGCCAGGAGCTCAAGGCCAGCCTGAACTACTAGCAAGGCTTTGCCTCAAAAAACAAAATAATGGGCTGGGGGTTTAGCTCAGTGGCACTGAGCCTGCCTGGCAAGCGCAAGGTCCTGAGTTTGATTCCTGGTACAGAAAAAAAATAAATAAAACAAACAAACAAAAGACAAGATTGTAGCTGAGAATAGTGGCACACAGCTGCAGCTGTAATCCCAGCTACTGAGGAGGCTGAGGCAGGAGGATGCCAAGTTCCAGGCCAGCCTCAGCAATTTAGCAAGGCCCTGTCTCAAAATAAAACCAGGCACCAGGTGTGGTGGAACATGCCTGTAATCCCAGGGCTCAGGAGGCTGAGGCAGGAAGATGGCTGTCACTGTGAGGCCAGCCTGGGCTACACAGTGAGTTCAAAGAACTACATAGCGAGACCCTGTCTCAAAAAACAAAACAAAACAAAATTCAAAATAAACTAAAAATCTGGGGATACAGCTCAGGGGTAGATGGCGTCTCGTGTGTGTGAAAACCTAAGCTCAATCCCCAGTTCTGGGGGAAAAAGAAAAGCAGTTTGGATTTAATAATTCCTAAAGTCTCTTCTAGCTCATTTTTGCTTGGTACTTGGTTTGGTTTTGTTGTGTTTTGTTTGCAAAGCCAGGATCCAGGATAGGGCGTGGCTCACTAGCTAAGTGCTCTACCACCGCTACACCCCCAGCCCCAAGCTAGTTTTTTTATGATGCTGAGGGCTAAGATTTGTGTCTCTCCCCTCGCACCCTTCATTAACATCACAGTGCCCTGGTAGGTTCGCGGGTCGCTCAAAAAAGGTGACTCCAGCTTCAGGACCCTCTCCAACTGGAAAGCCCGGACACTGGTAAAGTCCTCCCCGGGTCTGCTCTTCCTCCTGGTCTCGGAGCCCCGGTCCCTAGGAGAGCGATAAGGACGTTCAGGGTCCCCTCCGCTGGGCCAGGGTGGCAGGAGGGTCGGGGCCTGGCTCGGATTTTCCCCAGGCCTTCAGGGGCCCTCCCCGAGCCCGAGGCGGGCACGCCCTCTGCCCAGTCACTCGCCCTGGAATGCGGGAGGACCTGCTCGGCCCCGGGCTGCTCACGTGCTCCCGGCCCGCGAGGACGGGCGGCCGAGCAGAGTCCCAGCGTGCGGGGCAGGCCGTCAGCCCTGCCGCCTTCGTGGGCTTCCTCGGGGGGCTCGCTCCCTGCCGCCGCCCCCGCCGGGAGCCAAGGAGGGGGACAGCGGGGACGGGTGGGGAGGAGCTTCGGGGCGTAGCTCCTCTGGGACAGGAGGGTGGCAGAGCGGCCGGCCGGGAGAGGACAGGCCCAGCCCGGGGGGCCCGGGAGAGGACAGGCCCAGCCCGGGGGCGAGGGCGCGCTTCCAAGGCTGAGACCCTGACACCCCGACCCTAGGGGCGGGGCACGTGGGCAGCCCCAGAAGTCCTTGCCTGTGACCTCGTGACGTTGCCAGAACAGCCCTGAGTTTGGGAAGCAGTTTGCCATCAAAATACCAGTGCTCTGATAGCTCTTCCCATCCATGCCCAGGGCCGTTCCTGGCCCACAGCCCCTGGCAGTGTGGAAACTCCTGTGGGCCGCCTGCTTACCATACCACTCCTCCTTGGCTTTGAGACTAACACCAAACAGGACTTAATTCTCCTTCCCAA
>NW_004624807.1:8746870-8777421 GCF_000247695.1 Heterocephalus glaber
GGAAAGCAGGCACCACCTGGCTCTTCCTGCCTCTTCTCTTCCCCTCTCCTTTGTTTCTGGGCTCAGGGAAACCTTGCTGTAGGAGATAGGAGGACAGAAGGGGCCCCAGCAGGGTCTTGATTTAATGAAACACATCAGTTAATGTGACACCATACTTTCCCCAAACATAAGATCCGAAAAGCTTCTCTCCTGTTGCCAGGAATTCTTCTATCACCCCGCTGTCCTCCTTGGCGGCCTCAATCAGGCAGGGCTCCGCCCACACCTGGCTCCTAAGGGCAAGGGCACAGGGAAGGAAGACGGACATGTGGACACCACCACAGGGACTCACACCTGCAGAAAACTGGCCTCAGTCCAGTCCTGGAGCCAATGAATGTGACAGTGTGGTCAGCCACAGAGACAGGAGACAGGAGATCAGACCACCTACACAGTCCCAGGGACTGCTCCCTACACTGGGGACATAAACCCAAGAGTCTCCTGGGGATGGAACAGCCTCATCTGGATCTAACCCCACAGTGTGTTCAGGGTGCAGCTGCTGTGCTAAGTGACAGTCTCAGGAAGTGACTTCTGCTCTCCCAGCCTGTGTGTTTTTTTTGTTGTTTTGTGTATGGTACCAAGGACTGAACCCAGGGCCTCAGGCATGCCAGGCAAGTGCTCTACCTCTAACTGAGCTACAGCCCCAGCTCTCCCAGCCTGTTTTCTTGTTTGCCACACAAGTGCTAAAGGCAAACCAAGACAGCATCCAAAAGGCCTTACACAGTAACACAGAGTAAATGGTAGTTTCCTTCCTATTCGCAGGACAGATAAAGAGCTCTAAGGACAGAACTGCTGGAACTCAAAGAAACCTTAAAAGACACACCTAGTAATTAATGTTAATGGCAAATTGCTAATTGTCTTTGGTGCAATAATCAGGGAGACCCTCCCTGGCTTACTTTTAAAAGATCTAAAACAAAACCCCATATCAATAAAAGTAGTATGACAAAATGGGTGGGCACAGAGCCGTTCCATGTATCGGATTTCCAACTGTCTATACATTGGAAATTTTCATGATTAACAGACAGAGAAACAAAGGTAAGGGGGAAATTAACAGAAATATCTGAGAAGATCCGGTTCACCTGAAAACCAAGGCTTCCAGGTACATGATTAGACCCAGACCATTTACGACTCCAAGGAGGAGACAACCCCAGAATTCAGGGATCCTGAAACCAAATCCAATACCCTGACCTTGTATGAGCCATCGGACCAGAGCCTCGGATGAGGAAGCCTCTTTCACCAGTTAAGATTCTGTACCTACTTTGGGTTACCACGTTGTCATTTTCCCATAGATGCTTCAAAAAAGTTATTACCCAGTATGTCTGGAACCTGCTGTTCTCCCATCACCCATTAATTATTTATGTTCTTAATAAGAGAACTAAGTAAGGGTAAACACATGCTCAAAAGAACATTCCTGGGCCGGGAATTTAGCTCAGTTGCACTGCGCCTGCCTCGAAAAAGCAAGGTCCCGAGTTCGATCCCCAGTACCAAAAAAACCCCATTCCTTTTTTACCTATTTTCTTGTCTATTGCAAAGATGACAACCCTTAGGTTATCTACGGCCAAGCCTACCAGGAAAGGGTTACCACCTTGTCTTTCATGACTGGCATTGTGGGGTCTTTGAGGTTTTGTTTTTTGGTTTTTTTAGAAAAACACACTGCCTGTGTGCCGAAGGCAGATGCATTCCAGTGGAATCCCATCTGTTATTCCATCAGATACTGGGGAACCAGGGTCATGATGCCAGCAGTGCCACTGAGCCCGGTTACAGTCTTGGGCTTGTAATGTCCCTCGTCAGGGCACCACCACCTCCAGGAACTGAGAGCAAGGCAGAGGTAAGGAACCGAAACAGGTCCAGGAGAAGGGTCTCAGCTTTGCAGTCTGACCTTTGATTCCTTCACAGTAGGGTCAAACCATGGTGGCAGCCAGGAAAGACCTGGCCTAGTCTAATTCCTTGTCTCAGGAAACCTTGCGAGAAATCCCTTTTTCAGAGAGGCATCCTCTCCCTGTAAGTTTAGATTCATGTATCTGCAGCAGACAGAAAGGAGAGAGAGTCTCTTTCATCTTTAGAGGGAAAAGCTGAGGGCAAAGTTGTGTATTTCCAGGAATTAAGTGCTAGAGAAAATGAGACTTGGTACAAAGATTTTTAAAAAGTGAATACAGCTCCGAAATGGACCTTTAGAACTCAAAGATGTTGCCGATCAGGCTCAATCTCCTAAAATCATCACCTAAGCCCTAACATGGTTCAACAAGTTGGCCCAGGAAGGAGGCCATTACCAGCAGGACTGGTGATCTCATTTCGGGCAGCAGGATTAGAACTCATTTCCCTCCTCCTTTTCCTCCTTGGTCCCTTTGCGTGTGGGGGTCTTTGTCTCCTACCTGGGTCCAACTTCCACCGAAACCAGGTCTCCCACAGCCAAGGCTATCAGATAGGAGGGGAAGAAGAACTGATTTGGACCTGTCTTCTCCCGGGTCCATGCACTCATCACAGCTGTGAAGCCATCGGGGACCTGGCAATAAAGCAAGCTTAGGTCTTCCCCGAGAGGCCCCCTCTGAGCAGCCTGAGGGGCAGTGCGACCAACATATCTTTTAAGGATATAACACTGATTGAAATGGGACCTAATAGACTAGAAATTATATATTTTATATATCCACATATAAAAATATGTACATGATATATATGCAGTTGCTTTGTTTGGATGGGGGTCTCACTGTGTTGCACAATCGGAGCTCAAGTGACTCCCCTGCCTCAGCTTCCCAAGTGGCTAGGACTGTAGGTGCCTGTGCCACTGTCCCTAGATTGAATTCTAATCCCAATGGCAGGGGCACCTACCCTTAGACCCCTTACCTCCACAAGTATTGAGGAGCTGTCGAAGCACGGGAAGAAAGCCCAGGTCAGGACAGCTTGGCCCTGGATGTAGACAAAGGGCTTCTCCTTTCCCTGCTGTCTCCTCAGGAGCCAACCAGGTAACCTAAGGGGACAGAAGAGCACTCAGAGCCCAGCCCTATTCGAGCCCAGGCCAGTGGAGGAGGGAGCTGGTGGCACGGGACATTTTCAGATGATTCTTAAACTCTCTGCCAGCCAGTTTGGCTTGGACTGGAAGGTTCTTTCCTGCTGTGTATTTATTTACCACCCCAGAATCCATGCTACGCATGACACCTTCCTCCTGGGGCACAGCCACCACAAAGGGTCCCCTCCTCCCTGTGTCCTCTGGGTCATCTCAGGACTGCCACACCTGGCCCTTGACACTGTCACTTTGTCCACCTCTGTGTCCTTCCCACTTGGTAAACATAAACTGAAGATACTGTGATAAGACTCAGAGAAGCAGAACAAAACTCGGAGTCCCTTCCTAGGCTTACTTTTTCCCAATAAATATATCTTATATTACAGGCACTGGCTCTATGATTCTTGTTTTGAAGGGCGAGGGGCCTCACTGCTGCCAAAGCTGGCCTCACACAGGGCTCCAATCTCCGCCTGTCAGGGGCTGGTCCTCCAGGTGTCCGCCACGTGCCCAGAGCCTCCACGATTCTTAATTTGTTTTCCATTAACCCTTAAACCAAGGGAAATCCGAACAATTACAACAAACTTAGTTTTACCCACAGCAAAAGGAGAACAACACTGATATAGGAGGTGGTTAGCAGCAAATACCATTTAGAGTTTAGAAACAGACTATTACTCCAAGAAGGCTTCATAGGTGAAGCAAAAAACCTCTCCAGTTGAATCTTCCAAGGTGAGCAGTGTCAGATAAATGAAAAGGAAGGGAAAAGCCATTCTTGTTTTGTTTTTTTGAGACAGGTTGGCCTTAAATTCACTATGTATTCCAGGCTAGCTCAAACTTGTGGTGACCCTCCTGCCTCAGCCTCCCTAGTGCTGAGATTGCAGCATGAATCAAGAGGAAAAAGCCATTCTTAAGGACAGGAGGAGACAACCATCTGAGTGAAGGCCCAAGGGGATGAAGGCATGGAAATTGCTGGCAGGCTCTGGATACAGTGGTGGGAGCAGGCCTGGGCAGGTATAATGAAGGGCTTTGAATACAGAAGCATCTGAGACCTATTTTTTTTCTTTCTCTCTCTTTTTTTTTTTTTCAGTACTGGGGATTGAACTCAGGACCTTATACTTTCAAGGCAGGCGCAGCACTAGAGGTAAATCCCAGGCCCTATCTGAGACCTATTTTTAAAGAAGTACAAGGAAGCTACACTGGGATGCTGGGTCGTTTTTTTTTTCGAGACAGGGTCTCACTATAGTTCAGGCTGGCCTCAAACTTGCAGTGATCCTCCTGGCTCAGCCTCCCTAGTGCTGGGATCACAGGTGTGCGCCACCATACCCAGCAGTTGGGTGGTTCTTTACTTGAGTTTTTGTTTGTGTGAAAAATTAATCAGTCTCAAAAAAAAAATTAATCAGTCTCCATCCAACAAAGACAGCACAGTACTGGGGGATGGTAACTTTATAGTAGAGAAAGGGGACAAACACTACTTCAGTGGGTGACCGAGGACAATACCAACAGTCAGAAATCATGCTAGTAAAAAAAAAAAAAATGAAAAAGGAATCACGCCGATAGCACACGAGAACAGTGCCTTACCTCTGAATTTCCACTCAACACCCACAAGCCCAGTCCACTCAGGAGAACATCAGACAATTTCTGCTAAAGGGGCATCACACAATGCCCCTGACCTCCTACACCTCCTCCAAATGGTCAAGGTCATGGCAAACAATCGAGGTTTGGAGAATTGTCACTGGCTCATTAGCTGTGACAGCTGCATCACACTTCCGTGGGTGTTAATTGGAAAACCGAAGGGGGTGTCCAGCAACTCTGGACTTTCTGCTTAATTTTCCTGTTACTTTTTAAAAAGTACAATCCATTAATTTTTAAAAAATGAGCTGGCAATAGGAGCTCACACTCCTCAGAGCACTACTGACCGAGAGTCCACCCCTCCTCCAAAATGCCTTTCACTTTGCCTGAGTTGTGGCTATTTTTGTTTTCAATGATGGGAAGACGATGGGATAAAGACGTCTGACAGCACGTGCACTAGAGAAGCATCGGTAGTGACTAAGAGCCTCTGTCAGGGTGGTGGCCGTGTGAGTGGAAGGAGCACACGCAGCCTGAGACTTCGCAGGGCAGAGGAAGCTCCACCGGGGCAGACCCCTGCCACTGCATCACACGGAAGCTGCTCAACTGTGCTGCTGGATGCGAGGTGCCATGGTCAGCAGGCAAATTTAGGGAGGGTTTAATTTTTCTGTTAAATTTCCAGTTCCTGTCAGAAAAGCTGGCACCAGAAACAGAGCAACCCAAGACATTTACAGATGTTTCCTACTGGCCTTGGAGCCTAGTCTGCATCACGTGCTTTAGTCTTGGCCTTTTCAAACAAGTTCTTCATTCATTTTTCTAATAAGTTCCATCACAAGATTCACTTATTCCTCCCAGGGCTAAAGATGGAAAAGAGAACTGCTCTTTGGGCCAGTTATTAAAGTCTTTCTGGTTCTGTCAGGCATGGTGGCACATGCCTGTAATCCCAACACTCAAGAGGCTGAGGCAGGAGGATTGCTTTGAGTTCAAGGGCAGCCTGGGCTACAGTCAGTTCAAGTCCAGCCTGCACTACAAACCAAGACCTTGTCTCAAAAAAAAAAGAAAAACTTTTTTTTTTTGGTACCAGGGATGAAACTTGGGTCCTTGTCTTTGTGAGGCAGTCGGGGGAACCACTGAGCTAAATCCCCAGCCCAGAAACTTTTTTTTGAGAGAGGGTCTTGCTAAGTTGCCCAAGATATTTTCCAACTCAGGATCCTCCTGCCTCAGCTTCCTAGTGCTGGCGTTATAGGTGTGTGTGTGCCACCCCCTGGCTCTGCAGGCCAGTTCTGAGAGCAAAAGTGAACTGCTAGCTACGTAAATCAGTTTCAAACTTTTTGGTTTTGGAGACAGGGTCTCAACATGTAAGTTCAGGCTGGTCTTGAACTACCTGTGTAGCCCAGGCTGGCCTGGAACGCATGGTGGTCCTCCTGCCTCAGCCTCTTGAATGCTGGAATTAGTCCTGTACCATGCCAGGCTGATAAGCCAGTTTCAATGGTTGGCAAGCAGTTTACTATGCAACTTGTAACTCTCCCTATCTGAAAAATCCTAGCAGCCAGTCTAAGGCCTCTCCAGGAAGAATTATCTGACTCTTTCAGATGAAGGCCACATAATCTTCCACCCTATTTCCAGTATTTACCCCTGCTCTGAAAAACTTAAGATTTAAGAGCCGGGTATGGTGGCACATGTCTGTAATCCCAGCACTGGGGAGGCTGAGGAAGGAGAGTCGCCGTGAGTTGGAGGCCATCTTGGGCTACCTAGTGAGCTGGAGGTCAGCCTGGACTACATGGTGAGTTCAAGGCCAGCCTGGACTACATGGTGAGACCCTATCTCAAAAAAGCCAAAAACCCCAAAACAAAACAAATGATTTGGGTCAGCCCACAGTGAGGAGGCCAAGGTTTTAGAAAGCCTAGAACACTGATTCCAGCTCTCTACTCTCATTCAAATTCTTTTCCACAAATCCAGGACTTCCTAAGAGGAAACAAAAACAAGGACCTGGGCCTCAGGGTTCTTTCGGCCTGTGGATCTAGAAAAACACACAGAATAAAGGTCTGAGTCAGACCCAGGCAGTTAACCAGCACTGTCCAGGGCCATAGAGCAGAACAAAGGAGCTGATCCTCAGGGCCGTTAAGCCCCAAAGTCCCGGGGCAGCCCTTAAGTTCGGCGTGGGACAGTCCCCGACGCAGAAAGCCGCGCAGGACCCGGGGTGGGGTGCGAGCCCGCGGAAGGCCGGAGGCCGCAGACCAGCTCCTGCAGCGGCCAGGGAAGATGCCTGGACCAGGGGGCGCCCTCGGCGGCGGGGGGGGGGGCTGGGCGCGGGCTGTCAGAGCCCCGAGGGGACCCGGCCCGGGCAGGGGTGAAGGTCTCTTCTAAGCCCCGGGCGGGGTGAGCGCGGCCGAAGGGCGGGCGGCAGGAAGCGGCGGCCAGACCGGGGCACTCACCCGGGGCCCTCCCCGCCCGACACCGAAGCGGAGCAGCTGCTGGAAGCGCCGCGGTGCGGGAAGTCTCGCGTGTGGAAGGCACCGGCTGGGCGCACGGCTCC
The DNA here is from genome assembly GCF_000247695.1 of Heterocephalus glaber. The sequence continues at coordinate 8,754,001 of NW_004624807.1, forward strand.
TCGAAGTCGGGCGGCTCCCGCCGCAGCTCGGCCGCCGTCAACCGGAGGCACGGGTGCGAGTGGAGCCGCAGCTCGGAGGCGCCCTGGGCACAGGCAGCGCAGCTGCAGCACCGCCGCGCCGCTCAGCCCGCGGTACGGGGCCCGAACTTGACCTGCAGATCCAGGTGTAAGTGGAGCATCTCGAAGACCCGCAGCCGTCCGCGACCCAGTTCCCTCGCTCACCAAGGCAACTGCCGGCCCGACTCACACGGCGGAAGCCCCGCCCCGCCCCCGAGACCCCCGCCCCGCCCCCGAGAGCTCCCGCCCCCGCGCCCGTAGCCCCGCCTTTCTATCGCGTGCACGTACCGCAGGACTTTGGCCCAGGGAGCAGTGGGGTGGATCATTTTCTTCCTGCACCTGTAGACTAGGCGTCATGCTGCATCCCTATTTCACCCGGTAATTTGTGAGAATTCAATCAGGGACTGTGTCTGGCGCACTTGGTAAACAACAAAACCCTGTAGAGCTCCCGGCCGCTGCCTCCTCGCCAGGGACTTCAGGACGATTTTCCATCCTTGCGCGGCCCAGACGCGGAGTCAGCCCCGAAGTTGGCTGCCCATCGGTCACTCCTGTTGCCCTTGCCCTGTCGTACAGTGTCCTGAGCTAGCGACCTCACTTCACTGCTTCTCTTCTGTACCAGTCGATGATAATGACATTTCCGTGAATAGATCAGCTAGAAAAATCAGATTTGTAAAAACAATGTAGGGAGTTTTTCGTGAACCGAAACAATATCCTATTCTGGGCTTCCTAGTTTTATAGCATTCAAACATATTTTATGGAATGATTGTGTTAGATGATTTTTTAAATTCCATGTAAATTCAGTGTCAAGTTTTTTCTGCTTTGTGTGGGGGGGGGTTACTGGGGATTGAACCAAGGCCTTTGCACTGAGCTATAGTTCCCCATTTTTTTTTTGAGACGGTCTTGCAAACTCACTACGTTGCCCACGCTAAGCTCTAACTTGCTGTCCTCCTGCCTCAGCCTCCCAAAGTGCTCGGATTTTAGGCATATGCCCCCATGCCCAGCGCAGGTTTCTTTATAACTTCAGAAACTTTGGGAAACCGCTTTTCTATCATCTTGAGCATAGTGCTCGGTACTGTCTGACACTCGATACACCTGCCTTGAAGTTACTTGTTCTCTGATGGAATACACTTTCGTTGAGCATCTACTGTACACCAGCAGTTAAGCTGAGTGCCAGGAATACAACCAGAATAAGCCGGGGACAGATCTTGAGAGGTTCACAGTCCAGCACACACACCAGAAGGCAGGCCATGCCGATTCCATGTTCTGTGATCACACCTGGGAAGGAGAGGGTGTTCTGGGAGTACAAGGGGGAGACAGCCTGGTCTTTGCATCAAACATTGCTGGAGGAAGAGAATGTGATCCATGGTTAAAGGGTACAACCTTTTTGGAGTTATGACACTTCTTCTTCTTCTTTTTTTTTTGGTACCAGGGATCGAACTCGGGTCCTTGCGCTTGCTAGGCAAGCGACGGAACCACTGAGCTAAATCCCCTGCCCAACACTTCTTTTTGTGGTGACAAAAGGGTTACAGTTCTCAGTGCCAAACTTCTTTGTAACACACTTCTGCCTAGCACATACTGGGCAGTCGTGAAGCACTGCACTAATGAGGACTAAAGACAGCCCAAGATATACAAGTAAATACAAAAACCATTCTTTCCTGCCTTGAGCTAATGTTGTGTCTTTCTCAAAAAGGTTAAAACACACAGACGCCCTTATGTAAGCCTAAAGAGCCTTTTGTGAGGCCTAAGTGCCGGCCTTGACAATTTGCAACTTTGATGTCCCACTTTAGTTCCAATATAGATGTCCTGCAGGACCAAGCAGCAAAGGACAGGATGCTCTGGAAATTCCTTTTCTAAGATATCTACATTTGCCAACTCAGACTGTTTCCCACATCTTCATTCTCTTAAAAAAATCCTCATCTTTCACCATGGCTGTGGGTTCCTCTCTTGGATACTCACCCACTGTCCCTCTCGATAGTGTACTCAGTGATTAAACAAACTCTTATCTTTCCTACATCCCTTGTCTACTTATAGGTTCTTTTTACCACTCACACTACCAGCCCTCTCTGTGCCTCCTGGCATGGCACTTTATCCTTAGCTTCTTGCTAGGAAGGTGAGGAAGCTCATTTTTCCAGTGTCTGGTTGGCCTCAGGTGTGGGCTGTAGATGGTGCCATGACAATGCTCAGCACAGAGTTTCAGGAGGTCTCAGTATCAAGGAGACGTTTGGGGCACAAACCAGCCTCTCCACTCCTCCAGTGGGCTTTCATTGTTTTTTTCCTTTTAAATGATTAGAATGTAACACATCTTGGACATTTCAAAATAATGGCCAAAAAATTCCAGAAAGGCACAATTCTAGAAACATAAAAGTCATGATAAAGTCCAAGCAAAATAAAAACTATGTATAGACATGTTATTTAAATCAAGGAACATTGAGACATAAAGATGTTAAGAGTGGTTAAAAAAAAAAGTTTATAAAAGAATGACTTTTAGGGCCAGGGATTTTGCTCAGTGGCACCCCACCTGCCTTGCAAATGCAAGATCCTGAGTTCAATCCCCGATACCCCCCCCCCAAAATGATTTTCAGTGGCACATACATATAATCCCAACACTCTGGGAAACTGAGGCAGGAGGAGTCCAAGTTTGGGCCCAGCCTAGGCAATTTAGCAACTTAGGAAGACCTTCCTTGTCTCAAAAAAAAAAATGCTGCAAACAAAAGTTTGAGACCTTGACTCAAAATAAAATTTGAAAAAGGGCTGGGGATATAACAGGAAAACATGGCGGCAGGAAGGGAATAAGTCACCTATGCCTGCAGGAAACCTCAGCTGCAGAGGAGGTGGCCTAGGGACCCAGTGATTCTGAGACTCATCAGAGCCACATTTGCCCCCCTGCCAACTCCACACCAGTAGATTCTGTGTCCTGGCCATGTCTGCCACTCAACTCTGAGCCCACTCTATGTTTTATTTCTCTTCAACATGGCGCAGCAGCAGTGCTGATCAACTACCTGACCTGATCATGGATGAGGCCAGTGGCTGGGGAGAGAAAAGTAAGCCCCAAGCATCAGCAGCTCCAGGGAGAAACAGTGGACCAGGCCAGCACCACTAGCCCCAAGAAAAGGCCGTGGCTATTCCAAACTGCAAAAACAGTATGAGTTTTTACTCCAAAAGCGATGCCTTCCACACAGCAGGCTAGAGTTGGAGAAGAAATCCAGGGCCACACCTGTCATATTTGAGAGCCATTTTGGGAAGGCGTTAATTGTTTAAGACTGAGCCAGACCACAACTACAGAACAACTTCAGAGTTTCCTGTGTTACCTACCACAATGGCTGGACGAGAGACAGCCAGAAGAGACAATCATGGTGAGGGTGCAGCCTAGACACAGGCCCCCTGAGAAGTTTAAGTTCAGGCCAGGAAGGTCAAGGAGCTCTGCCCTCTATGGTGAGAAGCCAGGCCTGGTCTGTGGGGCATTCAGAGGTGGCTGGATCTGAAAGTGCTGACATTTAGTCCAGCAGTCGGCTTGAACTCCCATCCCATTGCCTACATGCACCACAGAGACCAGGGTCTGATTGCTTTCCCTAGCTACCAGTGTGAGCAAGGACACAAATAGTTGCCATAGCCTGGGGTGTACAGACAGAGGGGCCTTGGGAGCAGGGTGTGGGTGCATTACAAACCCACAGACCATAAAGCAAGGTAGAGAAAATAGTGACTTGCTGGATTCCATGACTGCAGGTCCCAAAAGAAGCCAAAAATACAGTAGAGACTTTCTGAAAAATGGCTGAGTGGAAAGCAACAACTGAGGCTCTCTGAGATTTAGAATCCAGATACTGGAAAATAATGCCTTGGGGAAGAAGAAAAAAAAGAGAGAGAAATAGATCTTCAGGAACCAGGAAGGAACTGAAAAGAAAATTAAAACCGACCAAGAATTTGAAGAGACAGAACACAACATAGAGAAAGGAAGGGACAATCTGAACTTTCTCCCTGGCTCCTGGCTTGTGCCTCATAAAAAAGGGAGACTAAATCTACAGAGACAAAATGAAAGTTGGGTGCTCCAGGGGGTTTCAGGGAGAAACACAGCAGTGGAACAGATTGGTGGGTTTTGTGAATTGCAGGGAGAGCACAGGATTCTGCTCCAGTGTGATTCCTTTGACAGGCAATAGCTGGTTAGTAACTCCAGTCCAAGCACCTGTCATATCCCTGGAAAGAGTGCTTGATCTAAGGTCATTCTTGGGAAGGGTTGATTGGTTTGAACCCAGGACTCAGAACAGCTTCGGAACAGCTTCACTCCAGGGCTCTCAGTGTTATGTTCCCACAGTGACTGGGCAAGAGACAGTAACAGGAGACAGCTGCAGTCAGGGAGCCATGGTCAGGCTTGAGAGAGATCTTTGAGGGTTTGAAGGACACAGGCCCTGTCCCCATGGCCAGAAGCCAGGCTCAGCCTGAGTTGTTCTGGTATTTGAAAGTCGTGGGCTTGTGCCCTTCCCCTAATCCTGCAACCTGCTGGTACTTGCATCTAGTACAGATCTGGAGTCGTGAGTAGACTCTGTCTCAAACAACAACAAAGAGAGAGAGAGAGAGAGAGAGAGAGAGAGAGAGAGAGAATGGAAGAAAGAAGGAAAGGAAAGAAGGAAGGAAAGGAGGGAGGGAGGGAAGGGAGGGAGGGAGGGAGGAAGGAAGGAAGAAAGGAAAGAAGGAAGAGAAATGAGTTCAGAGAGGTGAGGCAGTGAAGCCTCTCCCCTTCACAGGAGGGCAGTCATTCATTCCCTCCAGTGTCCAGGGCACACATTACCCAGGAGACCCCGAGAGTCACAGGGAAGGGACAGCCCTTACAAACAGATCAAATGCCAGCATCCTGACAGGAGGCATCGATTTATTGATGTTCACATGAAGCCATCTCCCAGCAGGAAGAACAGGACTCAGTTTCTGAATGTAATAAAATAACAAGGACACCACAGAGAAAGCACTGAGAGTACTCCTGGCAGAAACCTACCTGGCTTTTCTTCTCTGGCCAGAGCATGTGGGTGCCTGGGGCTTTTCCTGCACGCAGACTCCTGGCCCACTGCCACATACCTCCCTCCTGTACCCTGCAGGGTTCCCATCCTCCTCCAGGCCCGCACACCACATGACCTTCTCAATTTACTCGGATGAACCTGCTAGGGTCCTGTCAGTGAGACAAGGTGCGCACACAGGTGAGGCAGAGTGTGGAGATAAAACACCAAGCACCAAAAAGTGGCTTCTGCTTCATTGTCACTAAGTAAACACAGTACTTTTTTATTTATTTATTTATTTTCTAAGAACAGAAAAGTCTTCAATATATATGGCACTGGAAGGTGAAAATATGCAGCTGTGTCCAGTGCAGCTTTCCCAGGGCTCCGACCTGGGCCCCATCCCATCAGATGTGGGGCTGGTGGGAGCTGGTGGGCCAAAGTGTCCATGAAGGGGGCACCAGGTTGTCGGCGGAGAAAAGTAGATGAGCCTGAAAGTGACAGAGATGAGGAGGGCAGGCAGCACTTTCCCAAAAGCTGCGAGCAGCAGGAGGATCAGACACAAGCCCTGCAGGATGCTGAGGGGAGGGACAGAGGTGACCACCGGTGTGGATGGGTGAGCACTTGCTGGCCTGGCCCCTGGGCATAGATGCGAAGGACTGGTGGGGCAGCAGTGCTGGACATGCCATCATCTTCTAAGCCCGTCACAGCCCCACAGGGTGGAGGGCAGAGTCTCGCCTCCTTCGGGACACCTTGTCCACTGGTTAAGGGGAGGAGCAGGAACCCAGCTTCTGGACTCCTGTCCAGTCATGCTCCCCTTACCCCACGCCCCTTTGGTGACAGCAGTCACACAGGATGGCAGGAGTCTCCTCGCAGGAAGAACTAGATAAAATGGACACCAGTGAGGGTCTGAGTGGCCAAAGGAAGCCAAAGGTGCCAGGGGACCTGTCCCCTCAGGAGAAAACATGGGGGTGGCCCATTCTGCTCCTGCCTGAGGCATCCAGGGTGGGGATAGGGAACCAAAGTGCTTTCCTGTCCTTGGGGACAGCAGGGCTGAGGTCAGACAGTATGGCAGGTGAGGAGCCTGGGTCCCTTGTGCCATCCCTGGCGCAGACTGGAGCACCACCCTTAATCATGAGCCCCCCCATGTGATACCCAGGGTGTGCATCAGGGGCAGAAGAGGGAGGATGTACCACGTCTAAACACTCCAGCTAGAGATCCACCCTCACTGTGTTATTAACATTGCAGGGGAGAAAGGTTTCCAAAATGTTCCATTCATTCAAGTGGATTCAACAGATATTTGCCAGGAACCACTCCAGGTGTTTGGGGATGAGGACTAACAGCTTGCTGCACTCTTGGGTTCTAACGAATCAGCCCCACAGGAGAAAGTTCCTACACCAGGATGATGGAGCCACAGTGTGAGTGTCACAGGCCTTCTGGCCACGCTGCCCACAAGTGCTGCCCACATGTCTTCTGGGAAAAATGGGTTGGGGGTGACCTGGGTGCTGATTCCCGGCTTCTCCCACCCAAAGCGGCAGTTCACGTGCTCTGCTCAGTGCCAGCTTGTTAGCTCCTCCCTTCTGGGCACCTTCCACAGGCCCAAGTCCCCCAATACCACTCACTCTCAGGGCCTCACCGAGCTGCTCTGGGCCACCCAGGGAGGCCACACCCTCCACCCCAGTCCCAGCTCCTGCAGTCAACACAGCAAGCAACAAAGCTAAACTCTCGCCAACTGCTGAGATGCATGGCAACCTCTGGGTTTCTCGAACACTGAGGGGCAGCAGCAAGTGCTGGTCAGCTGCTGGCCAGTTCCCATCCTCCTCCTCTGCCCACCACACTCTCTGTCACTGGCCAAAGCCCTGCCCACTGGTTTCTGCCACTCACCCTGGGTATTCAGCATTTGTCCCAGCTCAGCACCCCAACTTCCCCAGCATGCATACAATGCCTCTGACTGGAAGGGGCTGGAGTCCGGCATGGCCTTCTTCCCTGGGGCCAGGACGGGAGCCCTACACTGTGGGGGTCCAGGAGTGCCAGGAGGTGCCCATGGACTCCTGCATGTCCCCAGGACCTTTAGTGCAGTTCCAACTCTGTGTCCCATTCCCGCTTCTCAGTGCTGGGTGAGGCACGTGCGGGCACACACACAGCATCTCTCCTCCGCCTGGGTGGCAGGTAGCTCTGTGCTCCCAACTCCAGACCACAGGGGGAGCAGCAGAGGGAGAAACAGAAACCTCACAGTACAACCTCCCAGCCTCCCAGCCAGCATCCAGTGGCTGCTCCGCCCGCGGAGACTGGAAGGAAGTGTTCTTTGGTTTCTGGATGACATTCACATCAGGAAAAAGGAGACGAAGATAAAATTGCCTTAGTTTTCCAGATCCCCAAGGATGAACAGACAGACAACAGGCAGATTCTGACAGAATAATGGGGTCCTGTTCCCTCCTTGCACTTCTCCCCTCTGCCCTGTTGGCATGAAAACTGTGTAAAGTGCTTGCGAGCATCACCACAGTAGCCACCGCCACCTCCCTGCAGGCCTTCAGCTTGGAGCAGATAAGGAGCGAGCCACCCACCTTCCAGTGCAGGGGTGAGGCTGCTGAGGCAGGATGGGGTCTGAACTATCACCCCTAGAGCAGGTGGGGCCTCACCCCAAGGCTGCCAAAAGGCCCCCTTCCTCCTGGACCCACAGCTGCAGGTTGGCAAAGAGGGCACCAGAACCTCCTGGCGAAGGCGACCTCCCACAGGTAGTTGCTCTCAAGGGTCAGCTCTGTGGTCCCCAGAGCTCAGTCCCTGCATCTGTTAACCACTCCTGCCCCAAGTGGCAGCCCAGCCTTGTACCTTCTGGGAACAGGCTGCTCAGGTTCAGCACAGCCATGAAGTTGGTGATGTCACTGCTGAGGCGCTGTGTCACCCCAGGGTGCTGCAGGGGATGGCGGGTCATCTGAGCAGATAGGGCAGGATCCCTCTCAAGGCCACCATTCCCACCTATCAGCATCCCCAGCCAAGGCAGTCTGATCCTGCACCCAGAACAGGCCAGACTGTGACCCAACAATACAGCCCCGTTCCCCACCTTCTGCTCACCTGTCCCCCATAGTAGCCACCAGCTAGGGCCCCTCCGTCTAGCTGTCCAAAAGGCAATCCCTGTCCTTTGTCCCTGGCAATCCCAACTGAGCTTGCTGGGAGCCTATCCCACCCTCAGAGTCACTTTTCGAGCATCCAGGGTCAGGCAGGTGCTGCAGGCAGGAAGATGAGGAGACAGAAGCCCCATCCTGGGAGACAGCGGGACCCCGGCTCTGTCCTCTGCAGCCCATGGCACGAGCACACACGGAGGCAGCCGCCTGGATCTTCATGGCATTTCCTGGCCACCCTTCCTGTGGGCCAAGTGCACTGCCCGACGGAGGAGGCTGCTCCGGGCCACTGCTCTCAATGTGCCTGGGCCAGGTGCTTCCCAAAGGGAGGCTCCACAGCTAGGGTGACCAGCCTTCCTGCTTGGCCCAGGGGTTCCCAGTTTGCAAACGTTCAATGTGGAAACAAGACAGACGGTCCCAAACCCGACCAGCATCCTGAGCATAGCCACATCCCAGGATGATGAGTCCGGGTGAAGTCTTGAGAATATCCGGGAACGGTGGCTCAAGAGTGATCACCTGAGAATAAAGTGGGTATCCCACGCTTTCCTAGGACCGGAAAAGTGCTTTCTAACCGGGGAAGTAGAGTAAACTCGGGGTCTGTTTAAAGATGCAAGACACACATCTGTGACCTGTGAGGAGGTGAGTAGAAGGGGAAATGGAGGCCTGGTAGGGGGCTCCGGTATCAGGAAGTGGATGGGCTCTTGATTCCTGAGCCTGTGTGGACCGAGAAGGAAATGGACCAGAGAACAACCCGGGCTCCCGCTGCTGTACAAACCCCCCCTGGTGAGCAGAGACACACCAGGCCATTCCAATCACATTCAAGTGCATGTTGCTGTGTTTATATTGTTTTTATATCCCTTTTTTTTTCTCAGTACCAGGGATCGAACTCAGGACCTTGTGCTTGGCAGGCAGGCGAGGTGCTGCTGAGCTACATCCCCGCCCCTATATCCATTCATTTTAGGCACCCCCCCTTTTTTTTCCTTTGGCGCTAAGGATGGAACCCAGGGCCTCACCCACGCCAGACAATGCAGTACCACTGAGCCACACCCACTCTGCCCATTTAGGTCGCTTTCTTTCTTTTTTATTATTATTAATAAAACACTTTATTAATGACCATCTCCAGAACAGAAACTGATTTTGTATCAGAACTCCGAAAATTTAAAACTATATGTAACACAAGCTTATGATTATTATAATAGTCATTTTCTTTTTTCTTTTTTTTTTTTTGGTACCAGGGATCGAACTCCTGTCCTTGAGCTTGCGCAGCAGGCGACGAAACCACTGGGCTAAATTCCTGGCCCTTGTCCTTTTCTACTTTCTACCCTAGAAAACACACTGCAAGTTAACATGGGAAAAAATCTAAATTGTTTCATAGAGAAAACCAATGAACATAAAAATACCCAACTCACAGTGTGTGGTGGCACATGCCTGTAATCCCAGCAGTCAGAAGGCTAAGGCAGGAGGATCACTGGGCATTTGAGGCCAGCTTGTGTTACACAGTGAGTTCAGAGCCAGCCTGAACTACATAGCAAGACTGTCTCCAAACAGAAACAAAAATAAAAACAATTTTTAAAAAATACCCACCAATTTGATGATTTATCAATCACAAAGTAACAATAAATCTCTAGCTTTATAAAAAACAGTTTTGGGCCGGAGATTTAGCTCAGTGGTCCCACTGCCTGCTTCGTAAGCGCCAGGTCCTGAGTTCGATCCCTGGTACCAAAAAAAAAGAAAAAAAATAGTTTGGGGCCAGGGATTTAGCTCAGTGGTTCCACCGCCTGCCTCAAAAGTGGAAGGACCCAAGTTTGATCCCTGGTACCAAAAAAAAAAAAAAAAAAAAATCTAAAAAGAAAAAGTTTGATTTATTAATCACAAAGCAAAAATAAATCTCTAGCTTAAAAAAAATACCCAACTGAAAGGTAAAATAAACCCAATCAAAAAATACATTCTCCAAAGCCAATTTAAAATAAATTGAGCTGGGCATGGTGGTACACACCTGTAATCCCAACACTCAGGAGGCAGAGGCAGGAGGATTGCCTTGACTTCGAGGCCAGCCTGCACTACATAATGAGTTGAGAGCCAGGGTGAACTATAAAGCAAAACCCTGTCCCAAAAATCAAAATAAATAAATAATAAAAAATAAAATAAAATAAATTATCTCCCCAAAGAAAATAATTTCACCATCACGGCAATCTGAATAAACCAGAACCACTTTCCTAAAGGGAAATTATGTGAAATGTACAAAAAATTCAATAACACTTTAGAAAATGAAGAAAAGAAATGTCTATATTGGAGAGCAAGCATACTAATACTTCATATTCAATTGGCCTTTGTTAGAAATTAAAGTACCTGTTCACATAAGTGATATGAACATGAATATCATAGAATCAAGCTCCTCAGCTATGTTCTCAATTTAACCTCAGGAGAAGGAACTAAAGAGCTTCAAAATCCAGATGAACCAGTCTCAAAGCAGGTCTTCTGTCATTTCCTTGCCTGCTCCCTTTCCTCTTTTCTGCATTTACTGTCCTTTTTTTTTTTCCTGGTGCCAGGGATTGAACTCAGGACCTCGCGCTATCAAGGCAGGAGGTGGAACCACTGAGCTAAAACCCTGGCCTTACTGTTCTCTTTCTGAGAGGCTATATCTGGGCTCCCCCCCCCGCCCCGTTTTTGACACTTACACTTTTCTGTGCTGACATGCAGTTTCTGTTTATACCTCTTTTCTTTCTTTGGATGCTCTCTCCTTCTTCTAAATCCACTTCCTCAGAACTTCTTCTCCACTTGTGCTTGGGCTGCTCATGTGTGGATTTTCTCGCCTTTCTCTGGGTGCCTTCTTCTCCTCTGATGACTGGCTTGATGGGCACCAGTTTCCCGAGGAGAGGTGCTAGGGACCGCCAGGTTCCACCCCGGTTGCACTATGATTATATTCTTGCTGACTGCGGTCAGGTCAGGGGTGCTGGTTTTTCTGAGAAACAGTCCCTGAGGAACCGACAGTAGTTCAGACTCTGATCTCAGCCTGCTGGCATGGCTGGGAACCGCTGAGCTAAGTGGTTTTCTGTGAAATACTGCGTGATCTTGGCTAGGTATGGACCTACCTGGTTCCAGGTGGGCGTCTGATCAAACATTCTACACCTGGGCATGGAATCACCTTCCCTACACCCAAAGGTTTCCATGGGGCTCTCTCATCTTTCTGAAAAGTTTTTGGCCCTACAGAAACCCTCTGGCTTTCTGTACTTTTATGTAATCTTCAGGTTCATCTTGAAAAGAGTCATATGGCTTCTGCGAATGCTTCATTAGGCTGACAAAAATGAATTCTCCTTGTCAAGGTGAGAATTTGGAGAAATCTGATCATATTTATCTAGTACTTGATTTGATTTTTTTTTTTTTTAGTGTGAACTTTCCTCAAATAGTGAGACTGCAAAAACCAGGGAGCTGAAAATCATGATGCAGAGATTACAAAACCTGTTTTTGTCCAATGCTCTACTCCTAGTCACCTCATAATGTGAAATCTTTTAGTATTCAGATGGTAGTACTATTTCACAGATGCCTTTTGTATAAAGCATCTAAGAAGCTCTGTCTTCATTCACTACGGTATCGTGAAATCGCAACTCTCCAGGGTGCTGAATTCCACTCCCTTCTAAGTAGTGGACTCTTCTGTCCTATCTCTGCCTCTTAGATCTTGGGGTTTGCTCATCGCCGCCCCCCTTCCTGACTCCCCAGATGCACAGATCCTGCCAGGCTGCCTCTCTCCCTCGACCTCCACGGTGGAGCCAGGCTTGGGGCTTGGAGGAATGTAGGCCGATCCTGGCAGCCATTGCGCACGCGGGTGTGGCGGGGCGGGGCCCTTGTGACCTGGGCCAGGCGTAGATTGCGCTGGCCTCCCTGCCTGCACGGCTTCTAGAGCACATCACAGGATGCAGGGCCTAATGTCCCCACCTGGTGACCACAGCTCGGGCCTGCACTGGGCCTGTCTCCATGCCCTCGTGTGTGTGTGTGTGTGTGTGTGTGTGTGTGTGTGTGTGTGTGTGACAGGCAGAGAGACAGAGAGATCTTGGCAGGAAGGGAGCCAGTCCATGCCTGTCCACGCCTGTCCACACTGTTCTCAATTCTCTTTCATAAAGGCTATTAACGCAGTGCAGGTTTACTTCCTCAGTGGCGCTTAGGGGCTGAGCTTGGAGTTGGATGGGGCTAAGTTCGAGCCCAGCCCTGGCATTTCTGGTGGGCTGATCCTGGCAAGTTACCCTTAGAGTCTCGCTGTCCTCATCTGCAGGACAGAGGTAGAAATGGCGCCTCCTCTCTGAGGTCAGCTTTATGAACATCTATGGTAATGAAAGCATTTCAAGTCCGAAGGAATTATAAAGTTCTTAAAATTGAGGGAAGTGGACAGTCCAGAAAAAAAAAACTATTTTCAGATTTAAAACGTAACCCATGAGGCCGGGGCTGACCTGTTGAAGGGTCTTGACCAGTGAGATGCGTCCCTGTCAGGCAGATGCTAAGGTCAAGGGTAGAGTTCAGAGGTCACACGGGGAAAGTAGAGCCACCGGAAGGATGGTAGCTTTCTCTTTTCTCTTTCATCTTTTCCCTTCTAAACTATTCCGAAGCAAGGTAGCTTTCCCCGGGGATTGGGAGGAAGCAGTTTTGCCCCCACGGGACATTTGACAATGTCTGGAGATAGTTTTCCTTATCACAGCTAAGAGCCACTGGCCTGTAGGGGGCAGAGGCCAGGGCAGCTGGAAGTACCCTTGGAGAGGGGAGAGCTTGGACAAAAACTCGTTCAAGACTTCTCCGGAGGGCCCACTGTGCCACCTGCTGGCCCTGAATCTGCATTTCTCAGAAGCTCACCCAAGGGACAACTGGTCCTGGATGGCCCTTGGAGCTGGATGGCACTGCCCTGCACTGTGGAACTTCACTGACTAGAGAATTTAAACTGGAAGGAGAAAAATTGTTGCCTTACATTTAGAACACCTTGCTTTTACCATTCTTGGAAAGCTAAAATAGGCTTAACTGTACTCAAGGATTTTTTTTGCAGGAGTGGGGGTGGTATTTATTTTTAAGACAAAGTCTCACTATGTATTTTGGGCTGCCCTTGAACTCCCCATGTAGCCCAGGGTGGCTTTGAACTTGCAGCAATCCTCCTGTCTCAGCCTCCCAAGTGCTGAGGCCATTTTCTTTATTAAAATAACATTGCATGTTTTTCAAACTAACACCAATTAGGCTTTGCCAAGAGATTATTACTCTTTTGAGAAAGAACTGGCTTAGTTGCTATTTTATGTAGCTTATGTATTTATAATGATGAAGTATCATTCTTCTATTGGGTTTATTTTGGAGGAAACAAGATCTATGAATGAAAAGGAAAACAAAAACACACATGAAGAGAAAGATCACCATTTCCTCCTTTTTATAGGAGGAAAAATTTAGAAAGACATGAAATCACCAAGGAGATGCTGCATGCAATGCACTGATTGGAGAAAGAAGCTCTGACTTAGAAGGGGAGGCATCAAAGTTGTAATGGCAGGAGAAATAGAAATCTTTTTAAAATGGCTTGGAAGAAACAGTGCAGATTAGCCAGACTTTGACAAGAGACAGAGAAAAGACAGGAGAGAAGACAAGAGCTATGAAACAGTTTTGTTTATCCCAAGAGTTAGGGAACCCAAGAACATAATGGGAATTTGACAGATGAGTTAAAAATCTTGCTCAGGCTGGGCAAGGTGGCACATGCCTGTAATTCTAGCACTTGGGAGGCTGAGGCAGGAGGATGGCTCTGCATTTGAAGCCCGCCTGGGCTACGTAGCAAGACTCTGTCACAAAACAAACAAAAAAATATTGCTCAGAACTCTACTGTCCACTGTCCACTTTTATTTGGTCTTTTAAGAAACATAATTGCAATCAGAAAAAATATGTGTGGGATTTAGCTCAGTGCCACTGCCCCTGCCTCCCAAGCACAAGGTCCTGAGTTCAATCTCTGGTACAAAAAAACAAAACAAAACAACAAATATATATATATAATATATATACTATATTTTAAAAACATATATTGATATATTATATAACTATATATATTTTGTATATATGTTTCATATATATATATATATGAAAGAAGTCAACAAAAATTGAGACAGCGGCTGGGGATTTAGCTCAGTGGTTTCGCTGCCTGCTGCGCAAGTGCAAGGACCCGAGTTCGATCCCCAGTACCCCCCCCCCCAAAAAAAATTGAGACAGGGCAGTACATTTGGAAGTTATGTTTTTCTTGTAAGATAGTCCTTTGCTGAGTTTGGAAGGAAATTGTGCTGTAGGCTAAGAATGGTCCAATGAAAAGGAATACTCTTAGCTATATATAAAGGGTTCATTTGAGTTTATGCATACAAAAAGTGCCCCTTGATCACATGCTCTGTAAACACTCCCAACTTTGGCCAAGACCACTATTAGGAAATAAACCATCCTTTTCCTGGCATTCTGGAGGGGCTGTACCAATGAAGATGTTGTAAAATTAGTATCTTTTTCAGCAGATGTGTCAGAAAGCCTTATAGTTTTATACTTGTAGCTGAATTTTTAGGTAGAGAAATTTAGAGAAATACTGAGGGTAGGAAACACTTAATATAATCCAAATCCAAATAGACGGGACTATGAAAGCAGTAGTAGAGATTCAGAATCCAAATGCATTTCAAAGTGAGTAAAAAGAGGAAGTAACAGAACGAAGCTGATAGATAACTTTTAAGAAACATGAGGAAGTTGGATATTTGTAAAGGAAATATGTATGATGAGGAATATAATAAAGTATTCACATTTAAGAAAAATTCTGTGATGGGCTCAGTTTTTTCTTTTTTGTCAACCTCTGCCAACTAACTGTATCTGCTATGAACCTGTAGGCTGAGGAGATTCCCAAAGGACAGCTCAGCTCGGTCAGAAAGGTCTGGGATGAAGCAGCAGTGCCAAAGCATGGGAGTGGAGTGGGTGTTCTCAGGACTGCTCAGAGCTGGGTGTGAAATGGAGCTGGGCTCGACCACAAATACAGATTTGGGAAGAAATTCAGAGAAGTACAGTATCATAGGAACGTGGGGAGGAGAAAAGGCCGTGATGAAGGTTGGCGTCAACATCATTACATTCTACAATGAAGACGAGAATAAGGTTATGAGGTTAACACTGTGGGAAAGATTTTGTTGTTTCAGGAAACGATAATGTGAATCACAGTGAGGAATTATAGTTAATTTTTATGTATCATACAATTAAAGAATTATTATTATTGTTATTATTGTTATTTTGGTACCAGGGATCGAACTCAGGACCCTGCACTTGCGAGGCAGGTGTGGTGCCACTGAGCTAAATTCCCAGCCCACAATTAAAGAATTATTAAATCACCTCAGCCTCCACGTTCTGTGATATTATTAAAATCAGCTCATTAGTCTGATAACAAACTTCAGGAGAAAAAAAGTACTCTAAATTTTAATTCTTTAATTAAATAAGAGTGTTTTCGGGGCCAGGGATTTAGCTCAGTGGTTCTGCTACCTGCCTTGCAAGCACAAGGTTCTGAGTTCGATCCCTGGTACCAAAAAAGAAAAAAAAAGTGTTTTCTAAGCTTGTTGCTTTAAAATTATTTAGAGCACATGTGACCGTAATGTCGAGATTATATTATTGTTTTCTAACATTAACGGAAGTTAAAAAAATTAATGGAAGTTCACATTAAGTAACTCAAATTTGACTGTAGAACTTTCTTAGATGCAACATTACACAGATACAGGTATGTGTTCTTGTGGTCTGTAATTAGTGCAGAAGTAATTTGCCAAAGTGAAGAAGAAAATGCCCAGGTCTACCACCTGCTGACTTACAAACACACCTTACAAACAGCTCATTCCTCTACAGTGGTGTGAGCTGGTTGTCAGACACCTTCAGAAAATTAAGAGTCCGGAGTTGCAAGTGCACTCCGGCCCTTTAATGCCATGGTCATTCCAACTCCTTCCTCCCCAGGCAGAACCCAAAGGCAGAAGGGAAGGCTGGAGTTCTGGCAGTTGAAAGCGTCATGGAAGACAAGCAAGCAGGACCCCAGGTACAAGACCAGAGCACTTGGAGAGAGGAAGAGACGTTAAATTGACCAGGGTTTGGAAGGAGGAGATTTATAAGAAGATTATGTTAAAGTGGCAGAATATTTTTTTCAGAATATTTTTATTTAAAACTTAAAAAACCAACAAGAAGAGATTTGTTAAGAGAAAAAAAACAAAGTTCCCAAAGAGTTTACTGTTATTATCCAAGCAAGACTATCAACTTTTAGTGCCCCAAACAAAGTTTAAATATGCTAATTAGGCATAGAGTGCCCCAGATTTTTAAATTATATAGACCAGCTAAATCTATAAAAGAAATTGGAAGATTTCTCAGATAATATTTTTTAGAACCTTGAAAATCTTTCTTTCTTTCTTTCTTTTCTTTTTTTTCATTCTCTTTTTAACCTTGAAAATCTTGTTTTGTCTTGGTTTTTTTTGTTTGTTTTGGGGCAGGGTCTCCTTTTGTAGTTCAGGAACTCACTATGTAGCCCAGGCTGGCCTTGAACTCGAGGCAATCCTCCTGCCTCAGCCTTCTGAGTGCTGAGAAACTTGAAAATCTTTAATGACCACTACATTACATTTGGAGAGTTTTCTTAGGATATTAAAGTAATTTCATTGTTAACCTGCAAACAATCTCTATAGTTTGTCTTGCTTTAACATTCCTTTCAATGACATTTATTGATAATACTGGGAAGGGATATTTGCTATTCGGTAACATGTGACAAAATGTTATCTACTCTTTTTTGTCAGAAGGAAAAAAAATAAGAATCCATCAGTCAAGAACTATCCTGAAAATGTAATTATTGTGATTGCTAAAAACTAGAATCATCTAAAGAATCAATAAGCATGGCCTTTGTGGCCCATAATTGGAGGAACAGCAAAAGAGCTTTTCCACTGGAAACTCTTCTGATGCCACAGGTCCCCCGTGGCAATTACTTGCACCTTCTGGAAGAGAAACAAAGACTGCAGCTAAAGAAATTTCTCCTTCATAGGATGTTTCTGGTGGCCAACATACAAGCGAACATGGAGAAAAGAGAAATTGCTGAGTACTACGATCAATTGTTTCAGTCGATCTTGAAACATCACATAGGAGAAGAAGTGACAGGGTTATTGCTCATCTACCCCACTTCCATGCTGCATATCCTTGAATCCTCCAACGGAACTCTTCACCAAATCCTTTTAGATTATTTTAACCATCAAAGGGACGAAACTGAATTTTGGGTTCAAAAAATGAAAATTATAGTCATTTCTCATAACATCCCAACAAGACTCTTCATGCATTGGTATGTTTCAGTAGTAAAAGTGCCAGTCTTGTATCTCGACGATGTGACACAGTCACAGTCTCTCGAAGAGGTCATCATGGATTTTTTCATCCAGACTCATAAGCTGGCACTCTACCTTTTTAAGACTGTTAAAGTGGGCTCTAAAGGACTAGGTGATACCTTGCACCAGACTGCACCTGACCTGCTCCCCCCAGAACAAATCATAAAGTATCTGTGCAAATCTGAAGAATTCATGGACCCAGCAACATTCGTAAACATGTACAACAAACCCATGCATGTCACCTTGGACTCCGAGCTGGTGTGGCCCGCTCCCTCCAGCTTCTAGGATCAAAAGAGATAATATCGGGGCCAGGGATTTAGCTCAGTAGTTTCACTGCCTGCTGCACAAGCGCAAGGACACGAGTTTGATCCCTGGTACCAAAAAAAAAAAAGAAGAGATAATGTCATCAGGTCTCAAGGAATTTGTGCTACCTAAATAGAACTATTCCTAACATTACTCTTCTTTTAAAAAAAGGACACTACAATATACACAAAGGTACTCTGTTCATCTTTATGAAATATGTATCTATTTGTTTTGATAGAGAGCTCAATACATTATTTTAAGGTGGATGGGTCTAATAAAATCACAATAAGTTTTACTATTTTTCATAGAACAACTCAATTTTTAAAGACAAGGATAGATGAAAAAGGACAAACACAATTTAGATTTTCATGTTTGTTTATTTGCTTTTTGAGTCAGGATCTCACTATGTAGTTCAGGCTGGCCTTGAACTCACTATGTAGCCCAGGCTGGCTTCAAACTCTCGGCAATCCTTTTGCCTCAGCCTCCTGAGTGCTGGAATTACAGATGTACACCACCATGCCCTGCTCTTTCTTTTTTTTTGTTTGTTTTGGTACCAGGGATTGAATTCAGGACCTTCTGCTTGTGAGGCAGGCAGTGGAACCACTGAGCTAAATCCCTGGCCCCTCATTAATTCTTTCAACAGTTACTAAGCAGCCTCTGCCACATAGCAGAAGTATCGTACAGTAGTCTGGGTGGGAAACTATTGGAGGTACAATCCAACAAATGATATCATATAATGTGAACAAATGGATTATTACAATAGAAGTACACTTACTACTTAAGGGAGGAAATGCTGTGCAATTTGAACATTCAGAAAACAAAACCTAACTTGAAAAGTGTTCCAAAGCTGACATATTCTGGCCTATATAACCCACAATATTGAGGCCATTATAAAGTTAAAGAACACAATAACTTTTTGAAATGACTAGAAAATACATTATCAGGTATTACCATATTCCTTTATGTAACATTATGGAGTACTCCCCCCTCTGACAGATATTTGCTAGGCACGAGGGGTGATAGTTGGGTACATGGAAGACATTCTTCCTCCCTATTTTAAAAGCTTATTTCTAAATTAGTCCATGTAAGATAAACAAATTACGCAGTTACCTTCTTGATTCACTTCCTGTAAGGTAATTTTTCAGAAAATGACTAATAAATGGCTATTGGATCAGATAGAATTTCTTTAGCAGGATGAATTACATTTGAAAACTGTTTTCTAAAGTTACCTAGTGGGGCAAGCGCAAGGACCCAAGTTCAATCCCCAGTACCAAAAACAAAACAAAAACAAATAAAGTTACCTAGTGGGGCCAGGGATTTAGCTCAGTGGTGCCACAGCCTGCCTCACAAGCGCAAGGTCCTGAGTTTCATCCCCATTACCAAATAAATAAATAAATAAATAAATAAATAAATAAATAAAGTTATCTAGCAAATAAAAGTGCAGTTTATGAATAAAAATCTATATTAATATGTAGGAAATTATGGCACTTTGTATTTTCCAAGCTGGCCATTCCAATATCTCCAATCCCACATGCCCTTCACATTACTGCTATTTCCTTTCATATGTTGGCTGCTAAATTCCTCCCCTTTAAAATCACACTGGCTTTGGGACTGCCTGGCTCAACAGAGTACAGCAGGAATGATTCCACATGACCTACAAGGCTGAGTCCTAAAACACCATGAATGTGGCTCTGCTTGCTTAAATGCAAACACTGCTCTAAACAATCTGAGCAGTTTTGAGGTGACATTCCAGGTCCCAACCAACTGCCACCCACTTCAGGTGACTCCAGACGCTGGCCTTCCAGTTCACCCTGGATTTCAAGTCAACCCAGCTGACACTGTGTGAGGTACAGACAAGCTCTTTCCACTGAATCCTGCTGGAATTACTGATCTCTGAACAACAAAAGTGGCTTGATTCAAGTCATTAAGCTTTGGGTGATTCTACAGCAGTCTGGAATAGTACTACACATGCATGTAAACTATTTTCATCACTTCTTATTCATTCCATTCTTTATGTACCTAATACTCATTGGGCAGCTGTTAATAATTATTTACCAGTGGACCAATCACTGTGCTAGTCACTCGATACACAAGCAGCAGAACTGCCTAAGGTAAATCTTTTGTTGGTCTGCAATAATTGCTGGTATTAGCAATGCTGGTAGAAAATGAATTTGTTAAGCCAAAGAAAATCATTAAAAATCAGAATCTTTTTTGGAGGAAGTTATGGAAACTATCTAAATGGTTGCTGATTTACTTTACACACTGTAATTTTTAATTTAAAGAATTCATGAAGTCTCAGCTACGAAAATAACTAGAACTAAAGTGACTATAAACAAGTGATGCAACTTATTTTGTTGTTTACTCAATTCAGTAAACACACTAGAATGAATCTATTCAAATGAAATTACTCCTTAGAATCATCACTTTAGGAGGATTTACATTTATCACAGTGATAAAACCATCACTATAATCATTTGTGACTCATTTATGGCAGCTGCATGAAGGAAATTTATAACCTAAAGGATCTTAAATATTTTAGTTGTATCTAATGTTTGATCACCAAATAGTATATACTCCAACTTAATTAGTAACGTTAACATTCAATCTTCATTTGTAGAGATATTTGTTTGCAAATATCATACTCACTCTCAAAGGAACATCTACTGTCACTGAACATATTAAAAAGAGTACGACACTGGCCCTAAGAAGCACAAATTCTTTTTGCTTTTGCATTATTGAGATACTTATGTAGCTCACTAAAACCATGTTTAAAGGACACTCATTTAGCTATGTATACCTTGAGTGGATTTGATATAGTTCAGAATTCTATGTTCATTCATACCTTACAAGTATTATTTAGTTTGATGAAGTCCAAAGATGTGAATCATTAAAACTTAGAAAGACTCATCAGGTAATTTCCTTTTCTTTTTTTTTGTTACCTGGGATGGAACTCAGGACCTTGCTATTGTGAGGCAGGTGCAGCTCCACTAAGCTAAATCCCTGGCCCTCATCAGGTAATCTTCAACACAATGAAAGTTAATGATAAAACTTCAGATAAAGCCAGAGAATAGAAGTTAATGCAAAGAGAAAAACAAATATTTACCACTGTGAACACACAACATGCAGCAGCCACATGACCATGAGCATATAACACTATATACATTCATCCATATAGAATGCTCAAATAACGCAGCCAGCTCTGTACTGACCCTTTGGCTTGTCTGTGAATGCTGGACCATGGACTGTCCTGGTGTTGGCCTGTGCTTATTTCAGAGCTGACTAAAGACTTTCAGGAAGCTGATAGATTGCACGAAGAATAGCTGAAATAATATTTGAATGAAAATCTTCTCCCAGGGTGAATTCTAAAATTCTGCTATCTTCATTTTATAAGAAGAAACATCTGGATTTTTTCATCAATTATTGTTTAACCCAAATAGATTTTGACATCCAATAACTTTATTACAACTGTAGCACTACAAAACCACATTTCAATGAATTAAACCTACCTTTAGCAGTAGGGTAGCCTTAGTTTCTCCAAGGGTGTAGAAATGAGACAGCCTATCACCAACTTCATGTAGCAAAATACTTTTAGATTATTTCATATTGTATTAAATGTAGAATTAGAGTCCTCCCCCTTGTGGTCAATTATTTAAATTTCCAGATTACCTGCTGATAGGATTGATACAATATACAGTGCATTCCATCCCTGGTACCAAAAAAGAAAAGTAGGGAAAAAAATTTGGGCCCAGGATTTAGCTCAGTGGTTCTGACTCCTGCCTCACAAGCGCAGCGTCCTGAGTTCAATCCCTGGTACCAAAAAATATATATATATGTACTTATATATACAGTGCATAGATTTTAAGAAAATACAGATAGAACCCCCCAAATACCTTTCATATATCTAATTTACCCGCCTTGTTCTGCAGATAAAAAATCTGAGACCTAAAGACATTAAGATGTTTTGCCAAAAGTAAACATTGATAACCAAAGTCCCATTTTACTTCACCATATTCATCATACAAATCTTGATTGCTTTTTTCTTTTTTTGGTACCAGGGATCAAACTGGGGACCTAGCGCTTTCAGGGCATGTGGCAGAACCACTGAGCTAAATCCCCAGCCCTAAAAACCCAATGATTTTGTTTTCTTTTGTACGGGGGACCAAACCCCGGACCTTGTGCTTGCAAGACAGGCAGTGGAACAACTGAGCTAAATCCCCGGCTCCAACTCTTGATTCCTCTAAAGTAAGCTACTTTTAAAAAATTGCTTCTATGAACTTGCTTTTTCACATATTTTAGAATTTTTAAATTTTATTATTGGTACTCTTTAAAGCCAAGAAAAATTTTATATCAGCTGGCCCAATGTTTACTTGGGGTATAAAGAAGGAATCCTGGAATCCTTATCACCATTCTCTGGGTTTTAGGATATTTTGAAAAACCAAGTTCAAGACTCTTTTTTTTTGGCACCGGGGATTGAACTCAGGACTTTGCATTTACGAGGCAGGTGCTGGAACCACTGAATTAAATCCCCAGCCCTCAAGACTTATTATTTGATTATTTGTCTTATTGTTAATTCCAAGCACTGGCTGAACTCTAGAATCATTAAAAATACTCTTTGCTAGTATGTTCCTATATGTGCATAAACTTGAAAAAGATTTTCCTTATGATTCAGATCAAATATATTTAATTTGACCAAAAGTAGCAATAAAGTTAAAGCAAAAGGGGGATCCTTTTTTTTTTTTGGTACAGGGGATCGAAGTCAGGACCTTGTGCTTTCGAGCCAGGTGGTGGAACCACTGAGCTAAATCCCTGGCTTGAGATCCATTTTTAGCTAATGTGAATATTTAAAGAATCAGTTTTCAGTCAAAAAAAACTGTGTACATGCAGTGGTCAGGAAAGGCTTCTCAAAGGAAGTAAGTTACCTCCAAATTGAGGCCTGCATGAGAAGCATCATCCATGTCAAGATGTGACAGTAGAGGTCAGAATATTCTAGAATAGGGAGCAGTCTGGTGTGTTTGAAAGACAGAAGGACCAGAGGGGCTGGGGTGTTGAGTGACGAAGACTATAGAGTTGGAGGGAGTGGCCAGGGATCTAAGGTGTGGGGCTTTATGGTCCTGGCTAGGAGTGTAGACTTAATTCTGTTTTACCTAACGACTATAGCAGACCCTCTTGTGCTTTAGTTTTTGTGTAGGGCTCTCGAGAAGCCTGTATGCCACAGGAGTCTCCATCTCCACATGCTGTAGCAACCATGTCAAACCCGCAGCCTGCAGGATGCTGGCCTTTTGTGTTTGTTTGGTTCTTTTTTGGTACTGAGGATTGAACTCAGCACCTTGCGCTTGTGGGGCAGACCACTGAGCTAAATCCCTGGCCTTGTTTTTTGTTTTTAATGTTATGACAAAAATGTTTTTAATTTTGCTTTTTCTTTCTTTTGGTACCAGAGATTGAACCTGGGACCTTGTGCTTGCAAGGTAGGTGGCAGAACCACTGAGCTAAATCCCTGGCCCTGGAATTAAAAAAATTTGTATATTCAGTGCTTCATCAAAAATATATGTCTCCCCAGCCCCTATCCTTTTATTACATTATTGAGTCTTAAAAAATAAATCTTAGGTGAATATG